>OU342633.1:7151622-7751622 GCA_910589415.1 Malachius bipustulatus
GCCGCCATATTGGTTTTAGGGGTGAATGGAGTTTTTGCATTTTACGACGTTAATTCGTATTTTACCGAAAAAAGTGTCATTACTTACTTTATTCAGAAAAACATTCTCCACAAATTTGCATATGTGACATTTTTTCGTATTTGCAATATTTAATGACCTACAGGTGATTCATTAAGAACAAGGGGGATGAAAAATTGGTATTTTCGGAATAACTCCTTTTTTTCAATCGCAATCAAAAAATTGTTCCCACAAAACTTGTAGCGCTTACAATTACGAACATTTACATAGCAATATCTCATTAATCGGACCAATTATTGTTGCGCAGTAGTGCGTCAAAGTCATTAAGGTGAGATCGGGCCATTTAGGTTTCTCAGGTAAGTATAACCCAGGCCGACTCGCTCCAAATAGGGCTGCCGTATATAGATAAGATTTGTCTGAGATGTGGTTAAACCAATAAAAACGTGTCTAGACAAGCCTAGAAAATATATGCACTTTTAAAAAAACATTAGCCTGTTCGTGAAAATCTGGAAACACATCCCAAAAAAAGTCATTCGATCAGTTGGGAAACGTTGTGACTCAGACGTTCTCTGAAACAACGAGCAACTGACATGATATTTGATGAGAATTCGATCCCGTCCATGACTCAGGAAAAGTTTCTTTCGAACGATAAAAATAAAAAATCGTTCATCAATCTCCTCGTGACATGTATGAAAAATTCCGCCATCGGCGCAGCCGTTGCAGAAGAGGATGCAGATCTGCTCATCGTAGAATCAGCTCTGGGTGAAGCTTCATTCTACGACGCTGTTTTCATAATCGGCTCCGATGTGGACCTTTTGGCCTTACTGACGGGATTGTGTCCAGATAATGTGAAGAACGTTTTTCTCAGGAAACCTCAACAAGGCCGGACTCGGCAACAAGTATTTTCGCCACGCAGCTTGAAGCATGATCCACTGATTTCGGAAAATATCCTGTTTTTACATGCTTTCAGTGGTTGCGATACGACGTCTGCATTCTTCGGGATAGGCAAGTCTAAATTTATCTCAACCTTGGAAAAAAATCCCAGCCTTGAATCCTTGATTGCGTCATTCAAGGACGAATATGCTGATTCTAAGACTCTTGAAAATGCTGGCGAGCAGTTTATAATATCTTTATACGGGGACACAGCTACAAGTGACGGTTTGAATGGATGCAGATATAAACGTTTCGCTAAATCATCAGCAAAAAGTAAATGCAACCTAGCAGCTTTACCACCAACTGCCGAAGCAGCAAAATACCACACTCATCGGACCTACTACCAAATACAAAAATGGCTCAACAATGAAAAAAATCCTGAGCACTGGGGATGGAAAAAAGATTCGAGGGGTTGGATGCCATTGACTACCACTGGGGATCCTGCACCACAATCGTTGATGAAGTTGATATTCTGCAAATGTACGAAAAATTGTGGAGCAGCTTGTGGCTGCCGAAAAGCGGGTCTTCACTGTACGGCGATCTGCCAGAACTGTTCCGGGGAAATATGCGACAACGTACCAGAAAAACTCTCAGCGATGGATGAGTTTGAAAATGATGACGACGACGAAGAACCCGATTCTTGGCAAAAAACCGCAGTACATTCTCTGGATCACATCGACATAAGAATCAATTCACCTGGTTCTTCACGGAAAAAAAGAAAAAATGAGAACGATAGCTTCCCAATAAACACCGGACTATAATATGTGAAACCCAAAGGAAATAAATAAACATTTTTTTGAATACGATTTACCATTGAATTTTTTTCTAATGCGATAATATTCATCGGCTTCGCCTCGAAATATTAATTCACATTCGTCTAAAGAAAATTTCGTCCTGTGGTTGGTACATAAAATACTATTATTATGAATAATTTAACACAACTTGTACGACAGTCGCATAATTATACTTTCGAGAGTATAGAATTGATTCTACAAATGGATCAAAGTACTTTTCATGCATCTCGCATAATAACGATATATTAATTTTTCTGAGTTTTGACAAATTGAAAACCTAAGATTCATGATATTTTGACTACATCAATTGGATTGGACGAGTGAAAGGTTAAGTTCGCAGACTTCGGCGCACTACTGCGCAACAATAATTGGTCCGATTAATGAGATATCGTTATGTGAATGTTCGTAATTATAAGCGCTACAAGTTTTGTGGGAACAATTTTTGGATTGCGATTGAAAAAAAGGAGTTATTCCGAAAATACCAATTTTTCATCCCCCTTGTTCTTAATGAATCACCTGTAGGTCATTAAATATTGCAAATACGAAAAAATGTCACATATGCAAATTTGTGGAGAATGTTTTTCTGAATAAAGTAAGTAATGACACTTTTTTCGGCAAAATGCGAATTAACGTCGTAAAGTGCAAAAACTCCATCCACCCCTAAAACCAATATGGCGGCTAATTCACAAGGGGTAGGAGGTCGCATTTTTGGATTTAGACTCTCCATGGACTACCCAACACCCACACAAAATATTTTCTTTTCCGCATGAAATGCACATTTAAATCCTACTTTGACTGAACGTTTCGAAATGACGTTGGGAACTCATGCTATACCAACTCTTGCCCAGTTAAAAGAATTCCTCAATAAACAGTGCAATGCTCTTGAGAACACGGCCTTGAGTCCGTCATCTAACATTTCCAAACCATGCGCAGCCTCGATTGGGAAAGTAAAACCCATCTCTTCTCTGGTTAGTACTTCTAAAAATAGATGGAGTAATTGCTCGATTTGTAGTGAGGACCACTCCTCATACCAATGCCCCTCCTTTCGGGATAAATCCCCGAATGAGAGATTTCGATTAATCAAGGAGAGGTATCTTTGTATAAATTGTTTTGGCACTCATCGAGTGAAAGATTGTCGCTCTAAGTTCAATTGTGACAAGTGTAATCAGAGACACCACACTCTTTTACACTTCGATCAGAATGCCGCGCCCAACAATGAGATTTCTGGTACTAAACCAACTTCAGATTCCGCAGAAGGTGGTTCGCGTCAAGAGGTTGCACAGTCCCTTGCCAATGTAAGTTCTTCTAAGGAAAGTGTTCTCCTTGCCACCGTCTTAGTAGATATTTTGGATTCTTGGGGTAAATTTCGAAAAGTCCGCGCAGTGATTGACAGTGGTTCGCAGGTTAACATGATATCTTCGAGGTGTTTGCAGCAGCTGGGTCTGAAGAGTCAGAGTGTTTCATTGGCGGTGTTTGGAGTCGGTGAGCGCATATCCCCAATTTCAAAAAGTGTCTCTTGTATGATTCGTCCGGTTGGCCAATCAGTTCCCTCGTTCTCTTTCGATGCTATGGTAATGCCAACCATTTGTTCGAACATGCCCTGTGCCCCTGTAGCTAGAGATAAATTAAAACATTTCTCTAATTTGAAAATGGCGGATCCAGAATTTCATATTCCGGGCCCAATTGACTTGTTGCTAGGAGCGGAGCTGTTTCCTTTGATCTTGCGGGAAGGCAGGTTGACGTCAGCCACTCTGCCCACAGCGATTGATACCGTCTTCGGATGGATAGTAATGGGAAAATTGCCGGTTGGTACTAACCAACCTCAAGTGGTGAATTCTCTGGTTGTTTCTACGGATTTTTCTCTTGAAAATAGCATGAAGAGATTTTGGGAATTGGAAGAAGTTCCTATAAATCCTATTCCTTCTATGGATGAGCTTAAGTGTGAAAAGCATTTTCTCGAAAATCGCTATCGAGAAAATGATGGTCGTTATTGTGTCGCTTTGCCCTTTCAGGCATCGAACCCTGATATGGGAGATTCTCGAGCGGGAGCTTTCAAACAGTTTGTCTCCCTGGAAGATCGTTTGAAACGAGATCCCTCGCTTTATGAGGGATATTATAATTTTATGAGAGATTATTTCGAGAGTGGTCACATGGAGTTGGTGACTTCACCCCCGGGGAGTCCCCTTCAAGTCTACTACATTCCCCATCACGTTGTTCGGAATAAAAATAGTAGCACCACGCCTTTTCGAGTAGTTTTTAATGCATCCTTCCGAACAACTAATGGAGATTCCTTAAATGACAAACTTTTAGTAGGACCAAAACTTCAAAACGATATCGTCACGTTGTTATTGAAGTTTAGATTGCATTCGATTGTATTTACAGCTGATATTAAACAGATGTATTTGCAAATTAAAATTCGCCCAGATCACTGTGATTATCAGCGCATCTTCTGGAGACCCAACAGTGACGACCCCATACAAGAATTTCGTTTAACCACCGTCGCTTTTGGTGTCACCTCTTCACCTTTTCTGGCTATCCGAACCCTTATGCAGTTGGCTAAAGATGAGGGAAGTCCTTTGCCACTTGCTTCAAAGGTTATTAACACGGATATCTATGTCGATGACGTCATAACAGGATGTTCGTCTATTGAAGAAGCTTTGCTTATCAAAAAGCAGCTTGTTAGTTTACTTGCGAAGGGAAAGTTTGAGCTGAGGAAATGGGCCAGCAATAGTTCTGAGTTTCTCGAAAGTATTCCAGAATCCTTACGTCACACTTCTTCCCTCCCATTTGATGACAAGGGATCTTCTGTCGTGAAGGTGCTCGGTCTAAAGTGGCTACCCGAAAGGGACGCTTTCACCTATAATATCGAGTCGATGTCAAGACCATGTACCAAGAGAAACATCTTGTCGGATTTGGCCCGGACGTTCGATCCTTTGGGATTTCTATCACCACTCACATTTTACGCAAAATTCTTGGTGCAGCATCTCTGGACTTTGGGACTTGACTGGGACAGCGAGCCCCCTGAAGACGTACGTCAGCGATGGACTCGCTATGTACGTGAGCTTCCTCTGCTTTCCGAAATAGAAATTCCTAGGCCAATAATGTATTCCCATCAATCGTCATGTCAATTGCACGCCTTTGGGGATAGTTCCGAACGAGGCTACGCAGGCGTTGTTTATTTTCGTTTTGAATTTCCCGATAGAGGTCCAAAAGTATGTCTTATATTTTCGAAGTCTAAGGTAGCACCCTTAAAACGTGTTTCCCTGCCTAGGCTAGAGTTATGCGCGGCGGTTCTTGTTGCAAAACTGGTGTCATTCGTAATGAAGACATTCGCGGACACAGTGTTAATTTCGGATATTTTCGCTTGGTCCGATTCATCTGTAGCCCTCTCTTGGATCAAGTCGTCCCCTCATCGCTGGAAAACCTTCGTCAGCAACAGGGTGAGCCTTATTCAAGATCTTATTCCTCCGCATATGTGGCACCACGTTCGTTCAAATGACAATCCCGCCGACTGTGCGTCACGGGGATTGTCCGCTTCGGAATTAGTTCATCATTCCATGTGGTGGAATGGACCGAATTTTCTTCAGTTGCCGCCGAATCATTGGCCAATTGAAGAAACCGACCCTTCGGATTCTTCTCAACTATTCGAGGAAGAGAAGAAAATTGTTTTATCTACATTTGTCTCGTTAGACTACATCGACTTTCTTTTAGATAGATATTCATCTCTGGCAAAAATCAAACGTATCATCGCGTACGTACGTCGTTTCGTTCCGCGGTCTCGAGCCCGTGCAGTCAGAGGTCCTTTTACCGAGTTAGAATTATATCACGCACTTCTTGTTTTAGTCAAGCGTGTTCAATATGTCGCGTTCGCTGATATTCTACAAAATATCACAAATAGTCGATCTATTCCCAAGTCGTTTCGGAAGTTACATCCCTTTGTTGCGGAAGACGGAGTCCTCAGGGTGGGCGGTAGACTGGCTCATTCTGGTCTTTCTTATGATCAGAAACACCCTGCTATCTTGCCCCAGAAACATCGCCTAACTTATCTAATAATTGAGGAGGTGCATCGGGAAAATTTGCACCCAGGTCTTCAAAGCGTCCAGTTTCTGATAGCACAGAATTTCTGGATTTTATCGCCCCGTCGGGCTATTCATCATGTTCTTAGTAAGTGCCTGAAGTGCTTCCGGACTAGGCCTATTGCATTTCAGCCACCAATGGGAGATCTACCCACGTTTAGGATTAATCAAATTAAACCTTTTCAAATTGTGGGAGTGGACTATGGCGGTCCATTCCATATCAGGTTGGGAAAAAATAGATCAGCCAAGACCCAGAAAGCATATCTTTGTTTATTCGTTTGTTTCGTAACGAAAGCTCTACATCTGGAATTGGCTTCAGATTTGACAACCGATTGTTTCCTCGCTGCCCTAAGACGATTTGTTTCCCGTCGAGGGCGTTGCACGCAGATCTTTTCTGATCAAGGAACTAATTTCGTAGGGGCGAAAAGGGAAATCGAAAAACTTCTGCAACAAGCTGTTGATTCAGAAAAAATATCGTGGAGCCTTAATCCTCCCTCAGCCCCTCATTTCGGAGGGCTCTGGGAAGCTGGAATAAAGTCAGTAAAGACTCATTTGTTGAGAGTCATTGGTGAACCGGTTTTAACATTCGAGGAGTTTTACACCGTCCTGGTGCAGATCGAAGCGGTGCTAAACTCACGTCCTCTTTGCCCGATGAGTTCGGACCCCCACGATTTATCAGTGCTCACCCCCGGACATTTTTTAACTTTGGAACCCTTAACCTGCGTCCCAAACCCCGATCTTACTCACTTGTCGTTGAATCACTTATCGCGCTGGCAACTTATCCAGCGACTTCAGCAAGATGTTTGGCAACGTTGGCATAGGGAGTATCTCCACACTCTACAACAAAGAAATAAATGGACCAATTCTTCTCAGGATACAGTAGTAGGGACCCTGGTTCTTTTGAAGCATGAACAGCTACCCCCCATGAAGTGGAGCCTTGGTCGAATCGTTCAACTTCACCCGGGTAAGGACGGTGTAGCTAGAGTTGCAACTGTCCGTACTTCTAATGGACAAATTCAACGACCATTAGTGAAATTGTGCCCCTTACCGGGCGTCAATCCTCAGTAAAATGCATCGCATTTTAGGTGGGCGGTAAATGTTAAAGCCACAACTAAAATGCTTTTTATATTTTTGTAAATAATACTTTTGTTTTGTTTTGGGTAGGGAAATAATTAGAATTTGCCATTTCCATTAATTTAATTAAGTTGCTCGGGATATTTATTTTATTTTACGCGAAAAGAATAATCGCCTGGCTTCCCCACTTGCTTCTGCGTCAGGAAGAAGAGTCGTCGTGTCGCCGCCTCGAAAAGAGGTTCGTTGGTTTTTGGTTAGCTGAAAATACGCCGCGGTACGCTGGTGCCAAATTTGTCGTCTCGTTCGTGCTCTGCCACTTCTACAAGCTCCATTTCTAGGCCTAGAACCGAATCCACCCCAGCTTCGCCAAAAGGTAAGTGGTTCAGTTGTCAGGCGATTCATAGCGTTTTAAATTTCGATTCATACAGTCCACTTATTAATACCTATTCGTAGGTATACTTCAATTTTTTCGAGAACCTAGATTCGTCTAGGCTCATTCACAAACACCGACAATATATAAATATTCAACAATGTCGTGACTTACATAACAGTCATTCAATGCTCTTGCTCTCACAAGAAATGAAGGGTACTGAATAATCTTTAGTTCTTTCATCACTTTTACACGTGAATCACACAAGTATCACTTTGATACTTGAGCCATTTCGTTCAGAGAGACGTCTACAAATTTGTGAAAGTGGTCGATTTGGGGTTCATAGCAACCGTTTCAACAATCCAAAATAATTTTTAAATTCGAAACAACTAATTTCGTCCAAACTGCAATTCAGATTATCCTCGTCATCGGGGAAATGGATTAAATTATGGATGTTATATATGACGGATTCTTCACCATTTAATTCGGGCATCTTTTCTACAAAACAGTTCAACAGTTCTCTTGATGTTTTAATCCACCCAGTTCCAACGCATTGTGGATTGAGCAGGATCCTCGAAGCACAAAATAACACTAGAAAATGATTATACATTGGCAGAATTTCTTTAAGTATAACTGACCCTACATATAACAAAATTAAACGAAATTCTGTTGCCTTGAATCGATCCATGTATGTCTCTTGTTGTTCGGCTAAACTCTCTGGGGTTAAATTTAGAATGTAGTACCAACATTTAAGACGATTCTTGTCGAATTTTTTTGTTCTAAATAATATTGATTATAAAGAAATTGTACTAAGTAGAAAAATGAGATGGCACCTATTCTTATGGAGGCCTCTTGTGGAATATCAAGATAGAGTTTTAAACCTCTGAATTTGTGTTTATCATGAGATCTTTTAAACTGGGGAACAGATATTCATGGTATATCACCCATTATCTCCGGTTTCTTGTAAATTATTTCAATTCTGGAGCACACTGTAGACCCCATATTATTGTTGATGGATAACCATTCTCGAAGCCAAAAATTTTGCAAGAATAAATGAAATAGTTTTACTGTCGTTCCCACCACACTGCACGCAGCGCATGCAACCATTAGACAGAGGTATTCACGGGCCTTTTAAAGCCCGTGAATCAAACAATCATTCAATGACTATACAGGGTGGCCCAGCGAAAACGTACCGGGCCTAATAACTTGAAAACTGAAGATGTACGCGAAAAACGCCGAAACAGGTCGATTTTGTTAGCGAGGGGGACATATTTTCGTGACAAATTTAACTACCCAAGTTCATCCCCTTGGCAGGGGTAGCTACCCCTTTGCTTATCATCATAGGGAACAGATATCGGGTGATACATCATTTGAAAGCCACTCGAATTCTCTTTACAACGATATCAAAAATTTTGGGTTTCGCTCACATACAGGGTGGCCCCACGAAAACGCAACTGGCCTTAATAACTTGGAAACTGAAGATTTACGCGAAAAACGCTGAAACAGGTCGATTTTGTTATCAAAGTAGGCATATTTTCGTGACAAATTTAACCACCCAAATTCACCCCCTTGGTAGGGGTAGCTACCCCTTTGCTTATCATCATAGGGAACAGCTATTGAGTGATACATCATTTGAAAGCTACCTGAATTCTCTTTACAACGATATCTAACATTTTGGGTTTCACTTACATACAGGGTGGCCCAAAAAAAAAGTTTTCGTTGGGCCAGCCTGTATGTAAGCGAAACCACTCACATACATCATTTGAAAGCTACTTGAATTCTCTTAACGATATCCAACATTTTGGGTTTCACTTACATACAGGATGGCCCAAAGAAAATGTTTTCGTTGGGCCAGTCTCTATGTAAGCGAAACCCAAAATGTTGGATATCGTTGTAAAGATAATTCAAGTAGCTTTCAAATGATGTATCACTCGATAGCTGTTCCCTATGATGATAAGCAAAGGGGTAGCTACCCCTGCCTAGGAAGTGAATTTGGGTGGTTGAATTTGTCACGAAAATATGCCTACTTTGATAACAAAATCGACCTGTTTCGGCGTTTTTCGCATACATCTTCAGTTTTCAAGTTATTGAGGCGAGTTGCGTTTTCGTTGAGCCACCCTGTATGTGAGCGAAACCCAAAATTTTGGATATCGTTGTAAAGAGAATTCGAGTGGCTTTCAAATGATGTATCACCCGATATCCGTTCCCTATGATGATAAGCAAAGGGGTAGCTACCCCTGCCAAGGGGATGAACTTGGGTAGTTAAATTTGTCACGAAAATATGTCCCCCTCGATAACAAAATCGACCTGTTTCGGCGTTTTTCGCGTACATCTTCAGTTTTCAAGTTATTAGGCCCGGTAAGTTTTCGCTGGGCCACCCTGTATAATGACCAACCCAGGAAAACCAATTACAATATACGATATAGCTAAGCTAACTGCAGAACCCTACTTACACCCAAAAATATAACTAGCAGCTTTCGTTGTACAGGACTGTGGCCAATTAATGCAATGATTTTCTCTGGAGAAGATTATAGTAAGGCATACTCTACAGATTGCCAAAATCCTGAAGTGACAAATGTTTCCTCCCAATCCACTTCTATAGGATGCAGTACTTCGGTTTCAGGATCCTCTTTAACCCGAATCACTACACATAATAGTAAGATGTAATGATCCGGGACTATCAAGCTATCGATTTTTCACCCCAACAATTTTAAAGAACATAAACCGATGGTGGTGAAGGCCGTCTGCCTGAGACCACCCGGGATGTGATAGTACTTTTTATTTTAGGAACTGTAAGGAAAATCAGTCGATGTAAGAACCCGCTCTGGTACGGTTGAGGTGCCGTAAGCTCTTTTAAAGAAAAGCGAAAGTAGATTTAATCATTGTGTAATAGTTAAAATAGTCAAGTGAAATAATATTGTTGGTTTTCATCCTACTGAAACCTTCCATTACAAAAAAAAGTATTTTACCTCGTTTGTATCCAGAAAGGAAGTACCTGGACCTGAAAATAATTTGATTATTTCTAATTAGAAGTGTATAAAATCACTACCAGGTTAACTTTGAAATTAACGTTAATGTTAGAGTGTTTTGTTGTTAATTTAGCGTATTATTCTTCGGCGTTGAACTCTAGTGTGTCCGGGAAGTGATTCCCGTTTTAATTTGAGAGTGATTATAAATCATATCAATTGCATTAAATAATGAATCGGGCAATGTTACTACGCCTTGGCAGCTACCAGTGCTATCACCTGCAGATACTTTTCCATTATCTTCGTGCGGATCTCCTGTCTGACAGCAAAGCCCAACAAAGCATCATTCACCACCAACGCTTTTTGTGTGCTCAGTGAAACTATTAAAGGTACTCAATTTTGAATATTACTCAATTTTATATATATTATCGGACGTAATAGCGAGAGGCTTGAACCTAGTTGATCGTGGCTTCTTGTCTTGTAGTCGTTCGGACCGGTCGATTTGTCAATCCTTTATACCACCGAAACTAAATATACTTTTCAAGGGTCTAAAGCGAAATAAAGGGTTAAATAAGAGTTTTAGTTTCCTTTTAAAAAACCAATTTTAGCCCGACGCTTTGTAACTTGCAACCTCAATGCCCCTTTACGCCTTTCCACCCTAAGTAATCATCCCCTACTTTTTTTTTTCAAATGACACCGACACCCCCATATTTTTCTTTCTCGGCAGGATTTTTGACTTATTTCAGAATACAATGTCATACGATTGAAGCAATAAGAAGCGGTCAATATTTCAGTGGAGGGCATAAATCAGGGTTCGTCTGAAATGAAATGTAAATGTAAAATAAGTATATCCTCGGATGATAATTTATATGTGAGTACTGTGAATTGTTTCATTGTTTCAAAAATTACAGATAAGTTGCCAGGAATAGATATAGATATTGTCGCGCGTGGTGCGTGACGTTACTGTTATTTTGTATTTAGGGGGTACATGGGAACGACAGAGTACAAAATAGATCCAATTTATTTAACTTGAACAATAATACAATTACCTCCCTCTCGGGGGGGGGGGGGGGTCCCTACTAATTTATTATAGCTCTGTCTAATATTATCACTATTGTTATAATTTCAAAAGGGGCAGTACTACAACACTGAGTGTCCTGAAATGTCAGCACCTAGTTCCCTCCTGAGATGAACTAACAACATTTCTATTCTCAGGGTAACTTGTGCCAGTTCGCCGGCTTGTCCGGAGTGGAGACCAGAGACCTGACCTGACCTGACCTGACCCAATTCTCAGTTTTGGGCGAGCTAATTCAAGTATGTATGTACAAAAGGGCAAAAGCACAACACACAAACTTAACTAACTCCTTTCGCGAGCTTCGCGTACCCCTGGATCCGACTACTGCGGAGTCCCCCCGGGTCAGAACTCCCGTGGCGCGACCGATCAAACCTTTTATTACCCCCCCCCCCCCCGTCATTCCGTCCGTCGCCCTCGTTTCTGGTGTGGAGTCGATCACTTTGCTAGATCAAAGTCCACGTGCGAGCTTGAAAAATGCAAGTCTGCATTGCTTAATTCTGGCGCGGCCTTGTTACACTGCCTTCAATTACTTGCTTGTAATAACAACATATTATTTCCAAAATATGACTCGTGTCTTGAGTAATTGCAAGCTTTTGCACGTTGTCTGAAATAACAAATAAACTTTGCGGTAAGTGGTTCGTGTGTTGGCCTGAATAACTTTCAATTTGTTGTTGTTATATTTTCTCGATCCTAATAAAATAATATAATACCTGAGCCCTAATTCTCCTCTAGTGCCCTCTTGACAATATTTCCGATTGGAAAATTCCAAAGAGGATTAAATTAGCAGATGATATATTCAATTTGTCTCATGAGATTAATTGTCTTTTGGGGGCAAGTCATTTTTGGGAAATTATTAAGACACACCGAATCTCACTGGGAAAGAATATAGTATTATTAGACACGAAGTTTGGGTAAGTAGTGTCGGGATCAATAAATTTGCCTTTGAATAAAAACAATACTCTTTGCGGTTTCACAAAAAATTATGAAATGCTGGAACAGATAAAACAATTTTGAGAAATAGAGGAATTGGAAAATAAGGCAGAAGCTTCTGCTGAAGATAGGGAATGTGCAAATCATTTTGTAAATACTGTTAGTCGGACAGAGGAAGGCAGATTTATAGTTAATTTACCATTAAAACATTCCTATGAAAATTTAGGGGATTCAAAAATTATGACTACGAAAAGATTTATGAATGTAGAAAAAAGATTAAATAGGAGTAAGGAATTGAAGGAATTATCATGAATTCATGAAGGAATATGAGAATTTACACCACATGCAAATAACTAAGGTTAATTTAAACTTTTCGTATTTTTTGCCACATCATTGCATTGTTCGGGAGGATCATGTAACAACCAAGATTAGAATTGTATTTGATGGGTCAGCAAAAACTGATTCAAATTTATCTTTGAATTACGTACTGTTTACAGGTCCTATGATATTGAATGATCTGCTAAAATATTATTAAGATTTTGTCAATATAAATTTGTAATAGTAGCCGACGCTGAAAAAATGCATAGGCAGATTTTAGTTAGCGAGCAAGACAGGCACCTACAAAGAATATTATGGAGATCTAGCAGTGACGAGGAATTGAAGGGTCCAATGCAATAACCAGTCAAGTCCATTTTTAAGGCCAAAATTAGTTAGCAGGATTCTTACATAGTATAAAATTCTCTTTCGTCCTGTGTAATAACCATCAGCTCTTGATCATAGAAAATAATAAGAATAGCAATATCATCACCTCTAATTTTAATTTTTAATTTCCTTATTTTCTATGATCAAGAGCTGGTTATTACACAGGACGAAAGAGAATTTTATACTGTGTAAGAATCGACTGTCAACTAATTTTGGCCTTAAAAATGGACTTGACTGGTTATTGCATTGGACCCTTCAATTAAAAAACTATGATTTAAAGACAGTAAGTTACTTACTTATGGTACAAAGTGTGCTCCATTTTTGGCTATAAGATGACTTAAGCAGAACAATTTCAGATTTCTATATGGACGATTTAATTACCGGGTTTGAAGATGAACTTCATGCTACGGAAATTTGTAGGGATATTAAAAGTATTTTACTAACTGTTGGATTTAATTTAAAAAAAAGGCATTCGAATTCAGAAGTAATTTTAAATGAGGTTAGAAGTGAGGATGATCCGAATAATGCGATCCAGTTCGAAAATAGCGATTCTGTTAAGACGCTTGGGATAACATGGAATAAGAGGGAAAACCCAAATATGCAAATTTCAAAAGATACTGTCAGAAGATGTATGTTTTAAATTGAAACCAATTTCGATATCAGAAATTATGGCAGAGCTACCAAGGCGAAGAGTGGAAGTGTCACCTTCCTTTTGGACCTTTTAAACTGCGAGATAAAAAGGGCAGAGGGGCTAAGTTCTCAAAGGTTTATATTTGCATTTTTGTATGCTTCGTTACAAAAGCAGTTCATATGGAGGTTGTCACTGACCTCCATAAATGGATAATTTTATAACTGCTTTGCGAAGATTTACGTCTAGAAGGGGTAAGCCAGCTGAAATATATTCGGGTAATGCTACCCAACTTTATTATTTAGATATGTCAAGATTTATTTAACAATAAAATGACAAAATTGCGAGCGCTGTCGCAAATGATGGCATTAAGTGGAAGTTTATTCCCCCAAACTCACCCCATTTAGGAGGAATTTGGGATCCAATAATAAGCAGATGAAGCATCACTTGGTTAGGGTAATGAATGGAACTCAATTAATATATGAGGAATTTTATACAATTATTATTGTATTTAGAATATCCACTCAACAAAATTCATTTCATAAATATAACATTAGAACCGTAAATTTATCTCACACCAATTTTAGGAGTGAAGAATTAGAACTCTTAAATAAAGGTCTCAAATATTCATTATTCAATTTTAACAATAGAGATGTACATTACCTTTCCATATACACAGACTTTATAATAGAAAAATGTGATACAGACAATGACACAAAACAACTTATTAGAAATAAATGTAACAACACATTCTATAACTACATAAACTTACACAATAAATTCAAATCTAACCATATCAACAATAAAGAACAAAAAACACTAGTTAAAATTAGGAATAAAATAAAACAAAACCATCTCATTATCACTAAAGCTGACAAAGGAGGGTGCACAGTTATTATGGAGAAAGCTACATACATATCAAAAATAGAAGAATTCCTACAAGGGGGTAATTTCTCACAATTAAATTATAATCCTACTAATAAATATCATAAAAACCTGAAAATACTTATAAAAACATTAGAAACTACTCTAAACAAATACGAAGCTAAATTTTTAGTTCCCAGCAATTTCCACCCACCTAGATTATACGCATTGCCTAAATTACATAAGAACAATATACCTGTCAGACCTGTAGTATCTCAGATTGGTACCCCTGGATGTAATCTCAACATTTTCCTTAAAAATATCTTACAAAAACTAACAAACTTCAAACCTGTATTTTCAATTAAAAACAATAATGAATTCATTAAGAAACTCTCTGACTTCAAAGTAACAAACAGACACATAATGGTTTCTTTTGACGTAACTAATCTCTTCACTTCGATCCCTTTAGATCCCACTATAGACATTATCTTCTGATCCCTAAAAGACAACATTCCTGTAGAGGACGCAATAGACATAATTTCTCTCTTAAGATATGCCTTAAAACAGAATTTTTTCCAATTTAACAACCTTTTTTGGATACAAAATGATGGACTCGCTATGGGTAACAGTCTCTCTCCACTTCTAGCAGAATTTTTTTTATGGGTGATCTGGAAAAAACATTAAGCAAATCAGAGATTTTCAAATACATTAAACTTTGGACGAGATATGTGGATGATTGTTTTGTAATAGTTGAAGGCGATTTAAACACAGTAACAGACATACTAAATTTTTTGAATACAATCAACACCAACATTAAATTCACTGTTGAAATAGAAACTAATAACAAAATTAATTTTTTAGACCTGACTATAACCCGCAACGACAAGAATATAGAATTTGATATTTATCGCAAACCTACACAGACTGATCACGTTATTAATTTTAATTCAAATCACCATTTTCAATTAAATTATCAGCATTCTGATCATACATATACAGACTAAACAATGTACCTTTATCAAATTTAAACTATAATAAAGAACTTCAAATTTTAAAAACTATAGCAATCAATAACGGATTCGACCCAGACATAATAGATAAAATCAATGAAAAATACATCAGAAATAGAAACACTCCATCTCCTTACATTCATAATCACACACAAACTTTATTTACCCCTAAATATTTTTCAATGCCGTACATAGGACCCATTTCGTCACAGATTTCAAACATAATACAAAAACACTCAAACTCTAAAATTTCTTTTTCCTCTTCTAACACCTTGGCACAAACGCTAGTCCACAATAAAGATGAGCTAGACAAACTATCAAAAAGTGGTATTTACCAACTAAATTGCCAATTAATATCAGACATTAAATCACTGCTTAAAGTAAAATTGTTGTAAACAACTTTGCCAACATGCCTGAAAACGAGACAGATCCACCTGCGACAACGTCCACCGCACCAGCTACACCAATGGATGTGATAATACCTGTCATAAGAGATCCTGAAAATGTAAACGTCAACCCAGATGATCCTACAGAAGTGATCCCTCCTGCAAAAACGAGCGAGATACGCTTTAAATGGGGATCAAAAGGTTAACGTCCTAAGGTTCATCAGCTATGCATTTCTCAGAATCCAAGAAGCCTTGAAGTTACAGCATCTAGTGACTAATCTAAGTGTGGGAGCCCAGATTGGAAATATCCTGTTCTCCGGTCATAACGTCTTGAGACAAAGAGTGCAGGGAAAATTCAGGGAACTCGAGGGGAAAGCCAGAAGCAAGGGCTTCAAAGTCAACCACAATGGCGATGACCATCCAATAACTCTTGACGCCCTGACTGCAATAATAGAGACAAGCGCAAGAAAGTTTGGGCTGGCATATGAACCCTTTGGGCCAAAGGATAACAACAACTGCTACGGTACCGCCGGGCCATACTTGGATTTCATGTGCGGGTTCTCATTGAGATTGAAAGAACTCAGAATAGGTCATTCAAATATGACGGTTTCTAGGGAGAATGATCGTACTAAGCAATTTTCCGTCGAACACTGTGGTCTGGATGGATCATTCCACAACCTGCTTGAGGGGTGCACTTTCCCGCCCGAGAAAGAGTCTTCCATGGCACAGTCGTTGGGTCCCGTGACGATCTTATTAACATACATTCGATCACGTGCATTGTACGCGGACAAGTGGAAGATGGCTGCAAAGAGAGCCTTCGCACATGTTCCGTATATCGACGATATCCTGAATTTAATTCAAGGCAGAAGTGCAGCAGAAACCCGGGGTCTGGTGAAGGTCATGGGAAAGATAATCAAGATTACGACTGCGAGAAACCAATGCCGGGCATTTATCCCATTCAACATGATTGCATTGTTTATATGGTGGAACAGTGCAGAATTCCCATTTCTCGCCCTAACTGACGATAAAGGAGCAGCCATCAAGACGCCATTAAAGGACTCTGACATGTCGCCCATTGCTGTAACAGATGAGATTATCAAGAAAATCACCTTCTCTGGTGTTGGAGCTGCACTTGTGTATAATGCCTGCATCAGAGGGTTTTCATTCAGTCTCAATGGTGGGTTTACCCCGGATGGCGCGGGGCGGGTCATCTTTCATTCCGTGTTCGGCACATGCTGTACGGACATCGGGGCATTAGAGGTTAACTACCTACAAAGCCAAATGGATGCACAGAGAAGACTTCGGTGACCAGTTCCAGAAACCTAACAGCAGAGGTACTGTGGCGGCAAGAGGCATCCTTATAACCTGGTGGTCCAAGCTCAAATCCTCAAGTTTAACAGGGATGCTGTCCACAAGGTACGAAGTAGATCACCCAAACGTAATCTTCAGCGGGAAAAATGCGAATCTTTCCTACGAATGAATTCTTCCAAAACATGATCAAGGGAAGCAACATCAGTGTGGCCTCAAGAACAATAGAGGGAATACAACGCTCGCTAGAAGAGGTTTTGGAAGGACTGTTGAATACGGTTAGAGACAATGGTTTCATTGAGACCGGGACCACGAGCTGGATAGATATGAAACGCACCTGCTTCAGTTCGCCAGAGCCTGTCATTGATGAAAATATGACAATAGAAACTAATGGTAATTTCTTCTTGGGGAGAAAGCCCACTTAGGATTAAGTTAAGATATTTTTATAGTTCATTGTTCAAGTTCAAGTTCTTTTGTATTCACTGTGTGTTTAATTCTTTAATTACATTTTTATGTATACAGGGTGTCCCGTATCGTTATGTTCAAAATTCTTGAGCATATAGTAGGCTTAATTTTGAGCCCAAAAAACCCAAAAGTGACAGGTCTATCTTTATCCGTTACGAAGTTACAGGCCTAAGAAAATTATGACTAGTAAATAACAAGATTCAACTTTGTAAGCCACAAAAATTGCCACACATGAGTAAACGTCACCGAAATAAACATTAGTAGAGAGTAGAGGTTCCCCTGCTCATACGAAATGGCATTAGGATTCAAATAGATGCGGCACCAGCATATTTCGGAATTGGTGTTTGTAACTAAATACACCAGAGAGAAATTATTATTTGATCGTATTCAGCAAGCTGGTCAAGAGATAGGTACGCGAAAAAAGACGAGAAAACTGTTACTTTTGCAATAGGTCTCCGAGCACAAGCTTGTATTCAGTAAGGAATAGGACATTTTTAACACATGATAAACTAAAGATTTGGTCAATAAAATACGTTCTAGGGTGGTTTTCAAAGTTAAATCTGGTATTTACTAGTCATAATTTTCTTAGGCCTGTAACTTGGTAACGAATGCAGATAGACCTGCCACTTTTGGGTTTTTTAAGCTTAGAAATAAGCCTACTATATGCTCACAAAATTTGAACATAACGATACGGGACACCCTGTATGTTGGACAAACTTGCAGGAATTTAAAAACTAGAATAGATGAACATATCAAGAAACATGACATCTCACAATTTGGTCATCACTTAAAATTCAATAACCATGCTTTTAATTACAGAGAATGTAGCATAATACTTAAACAGACCGATAAAAGAGGACTTTTACTTGATTTGTTTGAAAGTTATGAAATAGACAAAGCACAAAATAGAAAAGATGTTAAATGCCTCAACAATCAGATCAATTTCTTTTTCAAATTCAATCCGTTATATAAAACCTTACCTCAATTTCAAGAAAAACCTCCTGACTAGCGAGCCCCATTTCCTTATTGTTATTTTTATTTTTCTAATTTCTGTTCAATTCAATTGTTATAACATAGTCTATTATTGTAATTTTAGTTGCCGTTAACCAAGATTCGTTTATTTACATTTTTTATAGTACCAATTTATATTATAATTTTCATGTTTTTAGTAAGAGATTGACGTTGACATTGATCTTATCTGACAATTGACAGCCAGTAATTTTTACTTGAAATATGACATTTTACACGTTTTTAGTTTTGACTTGTGGCTTGTCATTGTTACTGATGGATTGATTGATTGATTGACGTCACATCTTAAAAATAGACATTCTTCTTCTTATCTTGCGATATTTTACGTCATCCAACAGATAAGGGACCTCCATCTTGTTAAAAATATCAAATAATTAATTTCTCTCATTTCCTGGTCGCTCCGCCTCACGGTTCGGTCCAGTTTAACTTGCTCTAGTAAAATGTCATAATAATATGTAATATCAAATCCTATCTTCAATAGGTAAATCAATCTTTTCACTTCGAAAAGGTTTAAATTAGTTTTAACATCCATGTAAGTAACATAATTCACTGGAATTTTTGTACGGCAATTGTTATTGAATCTTATAATAGAACCTTCATCTTCGTCTATCACATGTATATACAATGTTAACACCTGTAATTTTCTGGAATTGCCAATAACTGACAAGTGAGTAGCCTTTGTAATTGTAATTAACCAATAATAATTTTTCAATTATTAATTTTATATAAAACATCTCTATTTGACATAAATCTCACTTGCAGTTGTCCTGATGATGGGCTAACCCCCGAAACCGGTTGACAAACTACTTTTCAATAAATTATACTCATATGACCTAGATTTTTATTTTTATTTGATGAGTTTGAGTAAACTATGGTCAACCTATATGATAATTATTATTGTGACCCAAGTAGGTCATTTTAAATTCACGCCCTATCCATTCTATGTCATCCGATCCCAAAGACTTGCAACCACTTACTCCAGTACATTTCCTAATTGGGCGACCTCTGCTGACCGTGACTGATCCTGTATTAGATGCACACCTGATATTCGGCTGGCGGTGATGTCGAACGGTCGCGTTGTTGACCGAACCCCAATTTTTTTTCTGTCCCTAGATGCGAGTTTACTTCTTACTTCCTCTTTACTTTTGTGTTATAACTATTATCTGATGTGTTTAACAGAACTATATCGCAGTATAAATACCTCTAAAAATGAGTGAATGTGAAAACAAGTGTAGTGAATGTCACGTTTTATTTAAAAACTAGGTCATTTTTTACATCCGCGTCTCCTACAGTTTTATATAGGGGTGGAGGACTTACACCATGAAGGTATTCATTTGCTTTGCAAATGGTTGGTTAGCAAAAAACGGCACTAAAAGTTGGAAGTGGAAGTCCGGTCCTGGATATCGCTGTGCACAACAAATATGCAGTATCGGTTAATAATATATAAGAAAGAGAAAGCCTGACAGTGAAAACAAAGGAGCACCTTCAGCTGGCTGAGCTAGCATACCAAGAAAAACGGAACGATAAGCTCCACTGCAACACAAATTAAAAAATGGTCGTTGTTAGTTTTGACCTACAAAAATGCCTCCCAACTGCTTACCTCACTAGTGGGATATCATTCTACAAAAGAAAATTATGGACGCTTAACCTCACCCTATATGAAACCAGAGAAAATAAAAATTCAGACATCTGCTATTTATGGAATGAAACCATTGCCAAAAGAGGAGGGCAAGAAATAGCATCTTGTTTGCTTTCTTATTTAAAGACTCTTCCTCGAGACATAAACGAAGTCATTTTTTTAGCGACTGCTGCCCTGGGCAAACAAGAAATATCTACTTACCAGTAATGTTTATGACAATTCTAGAAGAGTTTAAGAATTCGGGAAGAGAAGTTACAATCAGTCACAAATTTTTAGTGCCGGGCCACACAGATATGGAAGCTGACACTATTCATGCTTTAATAGAAAAAACTAAGAAGGCGACCACGGCTAGAGTCGATATTCCCAGATACTGGACAAATTTAATACGGATGATCCCTCGAAAACCACCTATTATTGTTATTGATATGGGTTTGAACGATTTCTTAAACTTTAAGCCACTTTAAAGCCTTATGGAATAAAATTAGATGGATACAATACGACACGATAAACCGGATACTATGTCTTACAAATTTTCCTTTAATGATGACCAAGAGTTTAGCAATTTAGATCTATCAAGAAAAAGAACAAGAAATTTACAAAATCCACAATTAACACCAATATCAAAAAAACTGCTAGGGATACCAGAAAATAAGCTAAAACACCTTCAATAACTTCAACCATATATCGATGAAAATAGCAGAGTATACTATTCCCAATTTATCAGCACATTAATCGTCTCCCCTACAGCGAAAGACACATTATCAGACGAAGAAGATGACATTTATGATGATATACCTAGACAATGACAATTAGAATGTCTTTCATTTTTGTTTTTTTAGATTTAGTAAGAAAATAAAAATATAACACAACTGACAGTAGTTTTATTGTCAAGTAGAGTGAAGGTTTAAATTTATTTTCATTACAGGTTGTACCAACATAAAATTAGAATTTTTAATCTTGAAGAAATGAATTAAATAAATTGAATAATTAAATAAAATTGTAAATAAATAACATAGAATTTCTTCTATGTTTTTCTTCTTCTTTCCTAATCATTTTGAATTGTAAATAATTAAATTAGGAAAAGGCAGTAAATCAGGTGTTTTTGAAATTACGTTGTTTTATTTCCCATTCTCAACAAAATCTCTGCGACCCCATCTTTACGAACTACTGGGTGCTACAAAACGTCACACACAACAAAAAAGGGTCCTACCAAGAAAAAGGGGGAGGGGAAATTCTAGAGATCACCAGGCCAGGGGGGTTGGAAGTTACATTATATATTATGTTTTAATTATGTGATTTAAATATTTAGAATTTTCAAATGTAAAAATTACCCTGGTGGTCTGCAGTGCTTCTCTTTTCCATCTTACATCCCAGAGCCTGATTTTGATTGTTTTTTACCATTAAGATGAATATGTATTTTTACTCCAACTGCGGAATTTGTAAAAACTGACAATTGTCCTGAGGATGGGCTAGTAGCCCAAAACCGGTGGACAAGATCTTCATGTTAATATACATACTCACTGACCAAATTATATTGTTTTAAGCATACAAATTGACAATGCAGCTTTGCCAGATATAATTTTATACGTAATCAACGATTCACGTATGGAGGTTGACTTACTGCTTGGGAGAAACTTCACAGAACACCCCAGCGTTCTCTATTTTCGAGTCGGGAACTGTCTACAATTTGAAAATTTGCCCCCGGTGTGTTCACCATTCTATTCAAGATGGATCGCTGTCCAATATTCAACTAAGTCACGCATCCTATTCAAGTTTACAAATTGTTTCTATAAATCTCTCCCAAATTGCGATTAAATCATTCTGTGAGCACCAAAATCACATTACAGTCTGAAAAACCAATAGTTCACCGACCATATCGCGTTTCAGAAAAAGATAATAGTTATTTACGTACAGAGGGCCGAAGGAAGAAGATTACGCCCGCGGACGTAGTTTGAGTTTTTTAAAGTTAGATTAGGTAGTTGAGAGTAAAGTTTGAGAACTTTATTCGGCTAAGGGTGTAATCTTTCCTTCGGGCAGAGGTACGTACAACGTTTTACGCACAATTGCATCAAAACAAGAAAAATAATATTCCTAATATAAAATAATATTTTTTGACATTCGTTTAAAATTAATTTGACAGCAGCGTGACGCTGAAAAATTAATATAATCAATAAATCAACTTGTATTAATTTCGCAATGAGACATTCTTCAGAAGCGACTTCTGGTTAATGGAATTACTTTCCAGAATGTTTCCAACTGTGTTTTTAATATTACAAATAATTAATTATATTTATAATACAAGGTGTTTCTAAATGGAGTACCATAAATTGGAGGACTTGTAGATAAAGTTAAAAAAATACGAAAATGTAGGAAAATTTTTTTTCGAAAAGGCTTTATTGATGAGATACAGGGTGTTAAAGAGTCGACCGACAGACCACTCTTTTGTTAATATTTGTTGAAACAATAACCCAACTGAGACAATTTTTTGTGTGTAACAACAAGTTGTAAAGAGCAATAATCAGACAAATTTTCGGTTTATTTCAATAAGCCAGTGGCGTAGAAACAGGGGTCGTTTGACACTTTTCACTCTTTAAAAAAGTAAGGGCTAGGTTTTTTGATGTCTTATTACTTTTTTCTGAATCAACGGTCTTTTTACAATAAAAAAGCCATACTTGTTTAATTTGCCCAGAGGCGTCCGTTTTTGAGATATTTGCAATTTTGTGTCAGGACGTCAGTCGCTTTATGTAAAATACACTTAAAAATTTCATTTATTAAAATTGTGAAGGTAGCTTTGAAATTTAAATAAACTAATTTTTGGACTTACTTGTCAGATTGACATTTCATATCCGAAGTGAAAATTAAATAATATTTATTGTCAAGAAAACTATTCAACACATAACAAAAAGTTTTCTTGACAATAAATATTATTTATCAAGCTACCATTTCTATGTAGCCCGCGTGAATTAAATTTTAACATTTTCTAACCTGGGGTGTCATTGATCATCATGCTGGGGTGTCATTGATCGCAATGCTGGGGTGTAATTGATCATATACATCTAACTGCAGAAAATTATTACCACATCCCAATAGCGTTTATTTTATAATAATGTTTCATAATAAATAATATAGGTACCCAATTGAATATTTTGAAATTAATTTCAGATCTTGTACAAAATGCCAAGATCTTACAAAAGAAAATTGGGTGCTCGCAGATACAGGGATTATAATGATCAGAGCATTGAAGATGCTTTACAGAAAGTTGTAGACGAAGGTTGGAGTTTAAGAAAAGCTGCGAAGAAGTATAAAATTCCTTATGGCACATTAATTAACAAATATCATGGGCGGCATGGCAGAACCAGCGGCGGGCAAGCAGTCTTCAGTTTAAATGAAGAAAAAGCAATTCTTAAATGTGCAGGTGTCTGCGGAGAGTGGGGATTTCCTCTCAATTTGACAGACTTGAGACATATGGCAAAAAACTTGTTAGACATGCAGGAACGTACAGTTGCAAAATTCAAAAATAACCTACCCGGTGTTGATTGGGTCTACTCACTTTTAAAAAGACACAAAAATGAAATCACTCAAAGACTTGCAGCGAATATTAAAAGATCAAGAGCTGATGTAAGTACAGAAATTTTAAATTAATATTTTAATAATTTGCAAAGAACATTAGATGGTATTCCTGCATGTAATATATAACTATGACGAGACCAATTTACAAGACGATCCAGGACGCAAAAAACTTTTATATAAATGCAGAGTAAAGTATCCAGAGAGAGTGTGCAATTTTACAAAATCTGCAACTTCCATTATGATGTGCGGATCTGCATCCGGAGTACTTTTACCCCCCTACATAATTTACAAAGCGGAAAAAATGTGGGTCCAATGGACTGAAAATGGTCCAAAGCTCTCTCCTTGTTGTATTGATAGATGTTGTGCATCAGGAGCTCGATATAATAGAACAAGCCACGGTTGGATGGACGCGGAAACATTTAGTGATTGGTTCAAATCCTCGTTTTTACCGCATGCCAAACGACAGGCGGGTCGCAAAATTTTAATTGGTGATAGATAACTTATCATCACATTTCACAGAAGAAGTTATAAAACTTTGTGAGGAAAATCATATTGGATTTGTATGTTTACCCAAAAATGCCACCCACATGTGCCAGCCATTAGATGTTGGGTTTTTCAGACCGTTCAAGATGTCATGGAGGGAAGTTCTTCTTGACTGGAAGAAGACGCATCCAACTCTGGCATCTATTGATAAGAAAGACTTTCCGCATTTACTGCAATCAACGTTAGTCCGGATGGATAATAAACTTTCCAAACAAAATGAACAAAATGCTATTCAAAGAAGTCTTATATCTTCCTTTGACGCTACTGGAATAGCTCCGTTTAACAGGGATCGTGTGTTAGACAAGTTGCCAAGAGAAAACGTTGAAGAAGGTGAAATTCAAAATGTGTTAGTAGATTACTTAAAGCAGCAAAGATTTTCCAATACACCAACCAGGCGCAATAAAAAGCGGACCAAGCTAGTTGTAGAGGCAGGGAAGAGCGTAACAGCTCAACGTTCAGAGTCCAGCAGTTCTGACAGTGACGTAAACACTCAGGTAACAAATGACGACTCTGATGACGATATCAATGCAGATGATGTTTTCTCAATCCTACAAGACAACGAAGAAACTGAATATTTTGCTGTGAACAAAGATGAGATTAGAAATGGGACATACTTATTAGTGAAAGTACTTGGTGGGATGCGTAAAACAATAAATTATCGTTACGCAGCTATCGTGCAAAAAAAACTAAATGACGATAAAATTGAGGTAATAGGGATGAAATCATTGGACGGAACCAAAACCAACTTCAAAGTTGAAGACAATGATGAATTTATTGTAGACTATGAAGACATAATTGCTATTTTACCGCAACCTACTGTTGACACCAATGAAGACAAAGTTAGGTATTCGTTTGGAAAAGCAGTAGATGTTAAAGAGATTTAATTTGAAGTTATTCTTTGTGTTTTTCATTTAAGTATTTTGGCATTTCGCATATAAAAGAACTATATTTTTTATTAGAATTGTATTTGGTTGATAAATAATATTTTCTGTTTTTGTTTTTTATGTTTAATCTATCAGTTAATAAACATTTTCCAAATGAATAATTATTGGTTTTAACTTAATGAAAACTCAATATGTTGACGATCAATCTCGTCCTAGGTGATCAATCTCGCCCCAAAATACAAATATTGTCATAACTTTTTAAAGAGCTAGTGAACGCTAATGGGGGTCAGATTGTTCGTACTTCTTATGATTCTCTGGGTTTCTATGACATAATATAGGTACTGATCAAAGTCGCCCCAAACCAAGTATAAAGTTGATCATGAGATTTATTGCATATCATTAGGTAAAAAAGTCTTACAAAATTTATTTCAATTGCAAGAATATAACGATACTTAAAAAAAATATATTGTAAACGTAAAAACTCGATTACAGAAAATTTTGTTGCAAAGTTATAATCAGTTGAAAATTTCATGTGATCAATTTCACCCCATGTCACGGTAAAGAAATTTTTCACAAAATTATCTCTGATTTACTTGATGCTCGAATCATTCGTGAAAGTTCGTGGTCATCATATGCTAGCCCCGCAATGCTGGTTAATAAAAAGAATAATGAGAAAAGGATGGTATTCGACTATAGAGCTTTAAACAAAATTACAGTCAAAGCTACGTTTCCTATGCCGTTGACTGAAGAAATAAACGATGTATTATTTGATTTCAAGTATTTTACCCGTCTTTATTTAGCTAGTGTACCAAACTCCCATGGATGAAGCCTCTATACAATACATAGCCTTTGTAACACCAGAAGGGCATAGAAGTCTATCGATTGCACTATCGATACTATCGAAAAATATACTATCGAACACTATCGATAGTTTTAGATCGACTATCGATTGCTTTCGATAGTCTGGCGGTGTAGCCGTTCGCATGTATTGTAGGCACGACCACGATAAACTTTACACGGTATGCTATTGCGCTCGTATGACGTCACATTCGAGACTGTTCATTTACTGAATGTAATTCGCATTCAATTGGGCAAATTTTATCACATTCAAGTTTTATCAAATTTAAAAATTATGAGACCCCGATTTTTGGATTCAAGATTGCTACATATAAACAGGATTGTTATTGATTGTGTCTTTTTCTCTAGGCGACTGGACTTGATCTTGTTCCCATACAAGATTGCTTCAAAAAGTTCTTTTGCATACCAGCATCTTCCGTTGAAAGTGAAAGGATTTTCAGTAAAACTGGCTAAATCTTGTCACATCAGCTCAAGTTTAAAATCAAAAAATGTTAATATGCTGACTTTCTTACAAAAAAAAACTTCTACTTAATTAAGTGAAATTATAAGTATAGTTGGCGAAATTGCATATTATAATAGAAAAGAAAGAGTAAAAAAATAATTTTTTATTCCTTTCCTTGTCAATTGTAATGAAACTAACAAAACAAAAAATGAAGAGCTCTCGAAGACGCGTAATTTGAACTTTGACTGGTCCAAATCGGTCAAACGGTTATCGAGATATCGCATTTTCAATTTTAAGGCCCTTTCTTCAGGGTTCCGCCGCGGTGCGAATACACCGCCGTCCGTGTTCGCGTGTTTTGCATGGAAAAAATCGACTTAGGGACTTAATTTTTTTTTTCATCGACAGACAGCAGTGTCCTCAATGATGCCTGAAATTTTGAAGTCGCTATCTCGATTAGAGGGGGAGGGGGTGGGGAAATCATAATTAAAATTCAAATTGCTAAAACTTTCGCTAATATTGGGGCGTCGGGCCCAACCAATGGGAGATAACACTTCGGAATGCCTACTTTAAAATGGTATTTTTTTTTCGATTCCGCCAATATTGGCAAGATGCCCGCAGAAAAACCGATTTCCCTCCCCCCTTTTTTTTCCTAAAACTGGTTTTTTGCCATGAAAGAAGGGGGTGGGGGTAAACGCACCGCGGCGGAACCCTGAAGAAAGGGCCTTAAGATTGAAAATGCGATATCTCGAGAACCGTTTGACCGATTTGGACCAGTCAAAGTTCAAATTACGCGTCTTCGAGAGCTCTTCATTTTTCGACAGGATATTTACTATGCTCAGAGTTGAATTAAGCGAGTTATGTGCAAAAAACCCATTGCCGATGTCTTCGCATGCACATTTCTCCGCCAGGGCCTCGATTAAATTTTTGAAAATGCCACCAAAATGAAGAGAGGGTCCAACTTTATGAAAAAAAAATCAAAAAAAATTCTCGAGTCCAAGGCGGTTCGAAAGTTAGACCTCGCTACTAATATGGCTAGCTTCAAAACAAGGGCAGACAAAATTATGTCAATGGTACAAAATAATAAAGGATCATCATCTGTAGATACAAAAGAGAATAATACGCTATTGCCATCACAAAAGTGTCTTTGGTTTGTAACATAGACGGAGTTCCTATTTCAAAAAGCTCTAGTGCACAATTTTGGCTTATTTTAGGAATGGTGTTCATCGAAAATTACAAAATTCAGCCATTATTATTTTGATTTTTCAAAAAGTAAACTTTTAGATTTGTCAATTTTTTACAAAAATTTCTCGACGAGGTAGATTTTTTAACCGAAAATGGATTAACCTATAATGAAAAACATTATTCATTTGAAATTAAATACATGGTTTGTGATGCTCCCGCCAGAGCATACATAAAGTGCATAAAGAGTCATACAGGCTTCTATGGTTGTGAACGATGCCACCAGAAGGGTTTACATTTAAATCACAAACTTGTGTATCCAAACAGCAATGTGGAACATGAAATTAGAACAGATCAAAATTTCTCGAGTCAAGTACAGCATGAACATCATCTTGGCACTTCTCCTTTAACACGTATTATAAATTTTGGAATGATTAAAAGCATTCCACTTGACTACATGCATATGATTTGTCTAGGACTTACTTGACGGCTGTTAACTTTATGGGTCAAAGGTACATCAAAATTCAAAGTGACTCCGCATTTTAGAACATTAATGTCGGAAACATCTATGTCATTAGCAAAATCTGTTCCTTCCGAGTTTAATAGAAAACCTCGTTCGCTTGAGGAACTAGATAGATGGAAAGCGACAGAATTTCGTTTTTTTTACTATACATATAGTGGACCAATAATTTTAAAAGATTGTATTCCCAGTGAATATTATAAACATTTGTTATTATTGCATACTGTGATGCGTATTGTCGCCAAAGGGGGTTACAGTGAAGATATTAAAAAAACTTCATTAACTTTGATAGCGAAGTTCTGTAAAAGATATGAAAGAATATATGGGACGGAAGAAATGGTTTTTAATATACATTCAACAAAACATTTAGTAGAAGATCTCTTAGACGATAACCTGAAATTGGATGATATTTGCTGCTTCCCTTTCGAAAATACACTTGGGAAAGTTCTTAAATTGATCAGAGCACCAAACAGACCATTGGAACAAGTTGTAAAGCGTCTGAAGGAACGATTACATTTATTCAGTAGATGTTTTGAAGAGAAGAAGTTTTTGTTCAGTTCTATCAAACTTGATGAGCAAAACTGCTATATCGAAATTTTAGAATTGACAGAATAGTTGAAGTTTATTCAACTATTGTAAAAGCAAGACTGTTTTCATATTCAGATAGTTTTTTTGAATATCCATTGGCATCAGCAAGAATCAGTTTCTATAATATTTCTAACTTGGGTACATTCGTATTCACAATTCCAGTAGAAGACATAATTGGTAAATGTTGGGTAGTTTTGAATGAAAATGGAATTGGAACTGCTGTAGGACTGTTACATCACTGATTTAAATCTCTACTTACCCATAAACCTGACTTTAAAAAGAAGGGAGTGATTATTGGGTTTAACTGTATAAACAGCAAAATAATCTTTTTGGTGCCTGTAATCAGACATCGAAGTAGCATTGTAGGTTTAAATTGGCGAAAAACTTTATTATTGATAAATTAATGTAAAATATTTGGTTTAGGTCAAAAAGCTGGGATGTTGTTTTCTGGTCAACAGAAAAATCTTGCGATTATGTTCCATCAACCTGGGCGGTTAGTGAAGATAAAATCATATATCTGTTCCCAATTAAATTGAACAGAAATCTATTAAGAAAAATGATAGAAAACTGCGAACCACCAAACCCGAAGATACATTTTGTGGAATATAAAGCAGAGTTTAAAAAAACGGTTTTCACGTTGGAAGAAGCAGAATCGATCATCGCAAAAGCATTGCTAACAAGCAACATCGAAAGTAACGACTCTAATTCTGATAATGAAGAATCAACTTCGAAAATTTTTACAATAGTAGAGAGGGTCTAACTTTCGAACCGCCTTGGACTCGAGAATTTTTTTTGATTTTTTTTTCATAAAGTTGGACCCCCTCTTCATTTTGGTGGCATTTTCAAAAATTTAATCGACGCCCTGGCGGAGAAATGTGCATGCGGCACTGAGAAGACATCGGCAATGGGTTTTTTGCACATAACTCGCTTAATTCAACTCTGATGCCCGTATTCACAAACGATAATTTCCTAAATAATTACGTAATTAATTAAATGAGTGAGATGGAGATATGCAGTTTTTTTGCAATAGAATGAGATGGGGATAATTGATTACGTAATTATTTAGGAAATTATCGTTTGTGAATACGGGCATGAGCATAGTAAATATCCTGTCGAAAAATGAAGAGCTCTCGAAGACGCGTAATTTGAACTTTGACTGGTCCAAATCGGTCAAACGGTTCTCGAGATATCGCATTTTCAATTTTAAGGCCCTTTCTTCAGGGTTCCGCCGCGGTGCGAATACACCGCCGTCCGTGTTCGCGTGTTTTGCATGGAAAAAATCGACTTAGGGACTTAATTTTTTTTTCATCGACAGACAGCAGTGTCTTCAATGATGCCTGAAATTTTGAAGTCGCTATCTCGATTAGAGGGGGAGGGGGAGGGGAAATCATAATTAAAATTCAAATTGCTATAACTTTCGCTAATATTGGGGCCTCGGCCCCAACCAATGGGAGATGACACTCTAGAATGCCTACTTTAAAATGGTATTTTTTTTTCGATTCCGCCAATATTGGCAAGATGCCCGCAGAAAAACCGATTTCCCTCCCCCCTTTTTTTCTTAAAACTGTTTTTTTGCCATGAAAGAAGGGGGTGGGGTTTTTTTCGTCATCAGACGGGAATTTTTTTTATATTTGATTTGAGCACTAGTAGACCTCGATCGGACCATTATTAAGGTCACAGGGTCACCAAACGCGTTTGGTCTGTAGAATGACAAGGATTAGGGTTAGCGGGTTCCGCTACCCGGCATTTTTTAGGGTTAAGTGTCCCCTTTCAAGATTTTCTTACCCCATGTCGCTATCTCAATTAGGGCCTGCACGCGGACGTGATATGTAAACCAATTAATCTATCCGCGGAGCAGCGAGAGCCGGGGGCGGAGCCTAGCGCTCCCTCTCCTTTCTCTCTTCTCTCACTACCTGCATGCCGCTACTGATTGAGTTGCAGAGCCAGTTCTCAGACTTTTTAGGGTTATCCGCAAGCGGCATGAGTGAGCAGGGCAAATCGTTCGAAAGCCACGATGACGCCGGTCCTGCTCGCATCAAGCATGACGCTGTCGCAATAAAGAAATTCTCTGAATGGTTCGATTTGCATTCGCCTTTCAATGGCTCGGCTTCGCTTATGAGTCTTTCGACTGGAATCGTAGCTGACAAATCGATAAATTGTCACAGAGCGTTTGAAGTTGGTGCAGAGAGTCTGCGAAAACTTTTTACGAAAGAGTTCGACCAGGTCAAGATTCCTCGAAAAGCGCGCATTCAAGCTCTAGATGAAATGAGCAAAACCGTTAAAAGTCATGACAAACGGGTAAATGTTGATCCACTACAAATGTTCCAACGAATTTGCCTTCTGAAAAAAAAAACGACGAAGAGTTGGAACAATTGTTCGAATACGAGCTGTCTCCTTATCCATCATTCCTCTTCAATAGCATTGGAATGCTCGAATCTGTCAAGGCATCTCTCTATGATTTTTTCAATCCCATGGGCGAAACTCCTCAATTAAAAAACCCTATTTATGTCCTAGATGGTGGTTTCTTACTCCATCGTGTTGTGTGGACAAAAGGGCTTACTTTCGACGAGCTCGTGAATTCATACGTGAGCTACATGGAAAGACATTACCCGCAGGAAGCTATGGTTATTTTTGATGGGTATCCTGACCCGAACGTTTCGACCAAGAACCCAGAGCGTCGAGTCCGCTTACAGCAAAATTCGTGTACGGACTTCGCGTTTACTGGGAACATGAAGCCCCATGTGACTCAGAGCAAATTTTTGACAAACATTTTGAATAAACAGAGACTGATCGACATGCTTGTCAAAGAATTCCAAAAAAGGGGGATGGGAACGCAGGTCTGTGCGGACGATGCTGATGCAACGATTGTTCACACTGTATTCGATTTTACGCAAAAGTATCCTAGCCGAGACGTAGTAATAGTGGGAACAGATGTTGACTTGTTGGTAATAATGACTCATTTGACACATGGAAAAGAATGTCGGTTGTACATGAAGAAACCTGGAGTTGGCAAAGTCCCGGAGCGATATTACACTGGAACATATTTCGCGCATGCCGAACTAAGAGAGTATATGCTGTTCATTCACGCGTTCTCAGGCTGCGACACAACTTCCGGTATATTCAATTTCAAAAAAAGAAAATTCATGAAGCTTATGTTGACCAACCCCGACTTACTCGACATTGCTAAGCTATACTATGCGCCTGCTATTTCCAACGCACTATTCAAAAACTCGACTCAAAATTTCTTTGTTCGCATGTATGGGGGCGATAAGTTAAAAGTAAAAACTCTAAAAGCTCTGCGATTCAAATGTTGGAAGAAAGACACATTTAAAACAAGATCAAACTTATCGCTCTTGCCCCCGACATGTGAAGTGGCAGATTTACATTCGCTCCGGGTTCGCTTGCAAATGGCAAAGTTCCTTTTGCAACCAGCAAACCCGTTAGAATTTGGATGGGAAAGAACGCCTAGCGGACTGATGCCAATACAGAATAGTAAAAACCCTTATCCAGACTCATTGCTCTCTTCGATATCATGCTCTTGCAAAACCGGGTGTAAAAGTAATCTTTGTACATGCTTAAAATTGGGACTGAAATGTTCAAGTCTATGTCAGCACTGTAGTGGGGTTCACTGTGAAAATTGTAATGTTACCGAAATAATCCATGAAGATTGTGATACGCTGATATCGGAATCCCAAGATGTATACGGAACTGAAGTCGAGTCTAGACGCAGTCAACTACTGCTCCTATTGAGGAACCAGTCGATACAGGACCAATAAACTACGGGTGGATTAGTAACAGAATGTCAGGACTTCATGAAGAGGGATTTACAGATCAATCAAGAAGCTATAATGCCGATGATACTGATTGGGGATGGCAATACGAAAGTACTGACGACGAAAGGGATTCGAACGAGTCAGAATCCCCCGTCCCAGCTAAAAGATCTCGGTACATGGCTGTATAGCGTAATTGTAATATTAACTTGCATACTAGTCATTATAGAGATATGTTTGTTGTAATTATTTAGTTGCATATGTATCACCCAAAATATTAATAAACATATTCAGTACAATAAATTTTCAATTGCATTAGCGTACATCACTTTCATTATTTCGATACCTATAAGGAAAAACCGTATGATTGTAACGCGCAACAAAAAGTCGTACGATTCCAGCGACGATGGAAAAATGGAACGTTTCGGAGCTCGGCGCGAAGAGCGGTCCATCTCGTAAAGCGCCACAAAGAGAAGCGCGGGTCAACTTTCTCCGCGAATTGTTCCATTATTCGCGGAGAAAGCTGGACCCTACAGATCTTCGCGGCCCTTTTTGAGATGGCCCTTTCTTCGCGTTGAGCTCCGGTGAGCGCGTACGAGGTGAAAAAAATCGGAAAACTTGATCTGGACCCGTTCTGGAAAACTCTCGTGGATAACCCCCCTCCCTTTCAACTATCCTGGGAATGTTCTCGAAGATTTACCTTAACATTGTATCGAGGTCTACTGGGGCTCAAATGAAAGATAAAAAAAATTCCCGTCTGATGACGAAAAAACCCCCACTCCCTTCTTTCATGGCAAAAAAACAGTTTTAAGAAAAAAAAAGGGGGAAGGGAAATCGTTTTTTTTTTGCGGGCATCTTGCCAATATTGGCGGAATCGAAAAAAAAAAACCATTTTAAAGTAGGCATTCCAAAGTGTCATCTCCCATTGGTTGGGCCCGAGGCCCCAATATTAGCGAAAGTTATAGCAATTTGAATTTTAATTATGATTTCCCCTCCCCCTCCCCCTCTAATCGAGATAGCGACTTCAAAATTTCAGGCATAATTGAGGACACTGCTGTCTGTCGATGAAAAAAAAAATTAAGTCCCTAAGTCGATTTTTTCCATGCAAAACACGCGAACACGGACGGCGGTGTATTCGCACCGCGGCGGAACCCTGAAGAAAGGGCCTTAAAATTGAAAATGCGATATCTCGAGAACCGTTTGACCGATTTGGACCAGTCAAAGTTCAAATTACGCGTCTTCGAGAGCTCTTCATTTTTCGATAGGATATTTACTATGCTCAGAGTTGAGTTAATAAGCGAGTTATGTGCAAAAAACCCATTGCCGATGTCTTCGCATGCACATTTCTCCGCCAGGGCGTCGATTAAATTTTTGAAAATGCCACCAAAATGAAGAGGGGGTCCAACTTTATGAAAAAAAAAATCAAAAAATATTTTCGAGTCCAAGGCGGATGGAACCTTTTTTTTTGACAGACCCTCTCCACTACAAATAATGAAGCAACTATTAGCAGGGGTAAGTAGGGCTTCGACCGATGGCTTCAACAGAAATCGAAGGTGATTCCGGGCTGGTCAGCTGTGGTCCATGGACATTTTCTCTAAATGTTCTGTCAACATTCAACAACTGCGATTGCCATTATCAACGGTGTAGTGGTTATAGTCCATGTCTTCACTTCTCACATTCTAACTTCAACTGACTAGCTAACCAATTGAAAATAAGTGGTTAGTGGTTAGTTAACCAGTTATCTTCGAATATGAGAAGTTAAGACAACGACTACGCTCACGTGACCGCTGATGATGGCAATTGCAGTTGTTGAATATTGACAGAACATTTAGAGAAAATGTCCATGGACCACAGCTTACTAGCCCAGAATCACCTGCGATTTCTAGTTAAATGTATGTTATTCGATATTTATAGCGGTGTTTCCGTGTCATAAAAAACAAGGATGTATATTATACACAGGAACAAATTAGGTTTTAGCTTTTGATAACCTCAAGCTAAATCATTATTTTATTACCTATAAAAGGTACTTTTTTCCCTTTTATAATAAGTAATACTGTTTCTATTTTTGCGAGGTTTTTATTATTTATTTACTGATAATTTTTCTAACTTTCAAGAACCAAGTCCAGCTTCATACATAGGGGAAGAAGTGGAAGTTGAAACAATTGATCAGTACGATCTCTTCCTAGAACAATTATTGTGAATGGTAAAAAAATTTTCTTCATTACCCCAAAGACTTTGAAAATATTCTAAAAAATATAAAAAGCGTTCAATATAAAATTAATGTAATTAAACAGGATCTGGCGGAAATTAAAAGTAATATAAAGTTATTTGTCAATCAACAGTGGAAAACCTCATTACCATTACTCAAAGAGAATACAATCAAACTTCCAATCACAAATAAATGAGGCTGAACTAGAGCATATTGAAAATCTGGACTTGAAAAATAGAAACGAACTGGTTTCTTATACGAAGTTGAATATCTTGTTAGTTATTTTCTTGTATGTTTTTCGTATGTTTTAGGTTAAAATTCTGATCTTGCTTGGAGGAACCACCCTGAGACAATCCATAAAATTTATTTCAAATCACTTGTTCTCAAAAGAAATGGCTTTGCAATTTTCATTGAGAGGAAAGCAAAACAAAAAGAGATTTGATGGTTTGAAAATCTACCAAGTTGTAATGGGTAAATTTGTTGTTATTGGACATTTCATCATTTTTAAATTACCATTTTGTAGATGCCGTAAGAGCTACGCACCAGGACGCGAAAGCTGACGAAATTAATAAAATTATTGGAACTTCACTTGCATGTGCTGCAGATCGGGAGGATGGAAGACGAGACCGAAAAAAAAATGAATACATTAGTCTGTTAATCTGTTTTTTATATCATACACATACAGGGTGATGATTTTTATCAACTAGCCCCCAATTGCTATCTCGTTAACCATAGGAGATACAGAGTAAGGTAATTTAGAAAGTTGTACAATTTTATACTTATAAAGAATCTGAAATACAATTAGGATAGATAATTTCAGTCTTTATTGAAATGTCCTGGAAAAATGGAAATATCGAGTTTTCTTATTTTTGCCATATCTTTTTTATTGAAAATTACTAAATAATTCTTTCCAAATTTACATAAGTCGTCAAGAGTTATCCCTTTGACATTACAAAAGTTCTCAAAACCGACTAGATCTCAGAGTTTTCATAGCTAGCTTTTCTTTTTCTCATGACCGTCGTATTTTTCTTCATGTTTTTCGGCTAATGCCACAATTTTTTGTGTCCTTAATTTTTTATGCCGAATAACATTAAGAAACATTTATGTCGTCGATCATGGGAAACGAAGAGTTGACTATGAAAACCCTGGTATGTAGGTAATCGGATTTGAAAATTTTTTAAATGTCAGATAAATAGCTCTTGACGACTTATGTGAACCTATGAAAAATAATTAACTTATTTTCAATGTTTAGGAACTTGATAAAAAAATATATGTATATGGCTACAATAAGTAATCCTTGCACAAAATGGCGGGTGTATCCTCAAAAAAACATGAGGGTGTAGTATTGACTGCCTATTATAGTATTACTGAAAATGGCACCCTCATCAGAGATAATAGTAACATTAATTTAAATGACCTGACGGGGACGCCAATAATTTACAATGAAGGAATCGATTCATTTTTTGCAAAGCCTGTAGAAGGTCAGCAGGTGGATTTAAAACGTGAGTTATCCACGGAATTATTTTATTTTGTTTCTTCATTATTTGATGTTCCTTAAATGAGAAAATATAGGTACCTAGGTGCTACAAAAAACATTAAATTCAAATAATATAGTCACTTATATAAGAACAATGATCTAGTTAAATAAAATATCCTGGTATATAATGTGAATGTATTTTCGTTGTTGCATACAGGTAAAGCTATTGATGAAAATGCAAGAGGACTCACAATTATTTCAAACAAACGAACAAAAAAAGATTCATTATTCACTCAGGTAAGTCGAGTTGGCATTTTCACTTTTCACATATAAAGAATTTAATTTTTTTAGGGACTACAGGGGTTATTAGAAACATCTGTGGAGGGAAAAATAGTTTTATTAAAAAATTGGAACTTCGATGATGATAATCGACAGACGTTGGCAGATATTATCATAGATTATGTGATGTTAAAATCTACGAACAATAATATTAAAAGGGCAGCTCTAATTCAAACTTCAGAAGAAATTACACAATTATTTTCCGGAGAAAAAACTCAAACGTACTACATACCATATAAAAAAAAGACTAATACAGCAGAAAAATTGCAGCTGAAAGGAAAACTATACGCCCGGTATACTAATATTAAAAAAATACGCAAAGGCTTCATCTTTATTAAGTAAGGACCACATGCATAAATGCCACAGATATAGCTCTTTATTTTATTGTGTTTTTTTTTCATAACTGCATACTAACAGATAAAATTTCAGACAATTGTCAACCATACGTATCTGATGAAGATCTCAATGAAAATTTTACTTCTCAGCAACTGGATGCATATAATTATCTGCAAAATCTCACAGCAGTAGAATGCGAAGATGTTCTGATGGAAAGAATCCATTCAGCTTAGAAAAACTTTTTTTCGCACAACAACTTTAGAGGAATATTTCAATACATTTCCTATCTTGAAACTACAATGGGGATACAAACTTGTAAGTGAAATTAGAGTGATAAAATGTATGATTATATTATGTAGATAATACTTATGTATTTATTTTATTTTAGCTGGAATCTGACTTCAATGAGACTTATTTATCTGATGCTGGACAAGTCGATAAAAATGATGAGTGGAAAGAACTATTATTAGTTAAAATATCACGATTATCTAGACAACGAGGATTATTTAAAATACTCAATATCGCTAATGTCGAAGACAACAATGATGATGGTAATATAACTAATATCTATTCTAGAATTCATATATGAAAATATAAGTTATTATTTATTTATTTATTTTTTTATTTATTCAAGTATTTACATTTACGGGCAAGCCCAAATAATGTTTTTACAGTTACACAACACTTATATTGAAATTAACTAATAATTAACTTTTCTTACTTATTAACAAATCGAGCATCTTATCATTGATTGCTAAGGAAAGCTTTCAGTGCCCTTAAGGAGCTGAAAAATATGTCCAAGCCAGGATAGCGAGTCATAAAGTCGTTAGTATGGTTGATCATATCTGTTATTGGAGAGAATAGGCCATAATTAGTTTTGTGTGGTGGTGGAGCAAATAGGGCAGCTGATCTTGTGGGGTATATAGGAGTTCGAATAGCAATTTGCGCTAATAATTCCGGACAGCTAAGAAGACCATTGAAGAGCTTGTAGATAAAAATTACATATCGACCAGAACGTCTAGCTTGCAGCGACTGGCAGTGAACGAGCTGGAGCCTTTCTGGGTAGGTATATAAGGATTTGTCAATATTGGATTTGAACAAAAGATAATTGATCATTTTTCGTTGTACCCGTTCCAAACGATCAATGTGACAGTTGTAGTTGGGGTTCCAAACAAGAGAGCCGAATTCCAAGATTGATCTGACCAAAGAGAAGTACAAAATTTTTATAGATGAAATGTCCTTGAAATCTCTTGTTTGGCGCTTAATAAAACCTACCAACCTGTAGCATCGGCCAATAATTGAGGAAATATGTGCCTCGAAGCATAATTTAGAATCAAGAATCATTCCCAGGTCTCTAACCTTGTATTCGCGTTGTAAAAGTTGGCCATCCGTATAATATGAAAACACAAGTGGCGAAATTTTCCTGGAGAATGATATCACGCAACATTTATCTCTGTTCAAGAAGAGTTTATTAGCTATGCACCATTCATTCAATCTGTCCAAGTCGCTTTGCAGCTTCAAAGAATCTGACAGATCATTGACAACCGCGAACACTTTCACATCATCTGCAAATAGTAGGGATTTAGAGTATTTAAAGACAGCTGTTATGTCATTTATGAATAAGGAGAACAATAGTGGACCGCAGTGACTCCCCTGTGGTACACCCGACGTTACCGATATTTCGTACGAAACATAGCTTCCAATTTTCACCACCTGGGTTCTACCATGTAAGAAGGTTTCTAGCCACGATAGCAGATTGCCCGAAATGCCGCAATGGAAGAGTTTCTCAGTGAGCAAAGACAGGTCCACTTTATCGAAGGCTTTACTAAAATCTGTGTAAACAGAGTCGACCTGTAGCCCAGACTCTATAGCATTATAAATATAGGAGGTATAGCACAATACCTCCTATATTATAAAAAAAATTATAACAGAAGTAATTGCCAAAAATTATAGTTTATTGACAATTCTTAAGGGCTATAGGCGTTGATTTAATAATAAAAACCATACTTCAAGAAGGAATATTTTGCCTATAGCCCTTAAGAATTTTCAATTAAAAATACAAGTATAATAAACATTTCTTCTTTTTTATTGATATGTTGACTTTTTTTATTGATATGTTGACTCAAGTTTATATATCCTATTTTTGATAGAAAAAAATATACTGTCAATAATCACCTTTCCATACTTATTTAATCCAACAACCGTTAAATGCCTAAACACTAAAAAAACCAAAAGACCCTCTAAACTGGAAGTGCAAGAGACTTCTCTATTACACATATCAGTAAGTAGTGGTTTTAATTTGATCTTGTGGGATCGTAAAGTCATTTCAAAAATTTCAGATACCTGGAGAGCTGGAGCGAAAACTTGAGGAACGGAGAGAACTACATAGGGCCATTCAGCCATTTATAGTTTGTGTTGGACCGATATCTAATCCTGAAGCATATTATGTGGTTATTAACAACTTCAAATATTATTTCACATGCCCCATAAAAGCTATTGATATGTGTTTCAAGAGTTTCTTCGTCCTTGATCTTGAGTATCCTCCAGAATGTTCTGCTGTATGGGAAGTGATAGAAAAATTAACATACAAGCTTAATCTTGACCATATAAAATCTCCGAGTGCAGTAGCAATGATGAGTGATTTAGGTTACTCAGAATAACACGTAGGTACCTTGTTACAGATATTGTTACTCCTACTAAAGCTCTGGATAATTTTTGATATAAATAGTACCTATTATTTGTTTTACAAACTTGAAATGGTTCTGTGTTACATGTGTCTGAAGTATTTTGATGTGAAACATATAATTTCACATTTACGGCTAATAACAATTCACCGTTTTTCAATCCAAAACTTGCAAACTCATCAGTTGACCAGAATAAAGATAATATCTTATCAGAAGAACTCGATAACAGTGAGAAAGTTCCAATAAAAAAATTAAAAATTCAGTCATAGACTTTAAAGAAATTCTTCAGGAAATTAGTCTGTAGGTATTTTGTTTTCAAACTTTACAATTATTGCAATACTCTTTCCCGAAATCAAGTCCAGGTAGTTGTCGAATTCTTTCCAGATTACGTTTCAGTCTCTGTTGAAATAATGAAACAAGTTTTGGACCTCGATACCCCCAGTACCGTCGTTCGGGGTGAGATTGATCTCAAGGGGTTAGATTGATCACTAAATCATAATTCTGTAAATTTGAATATTGCGCCACAACTACTACGCATGATAACGCCTTATTGAAGGTTTCCTTTAGTACACAGTTCATTTCACATCGTGTATGCATTTCAGCAGTGATGCTTTTTTGTAATTGCTAAAAAACTTGTTTGTATCAGTGGAATTGTTTTACTGCAAACACCAATCTTTAGAACTTTATGTGGTAAGTCAGAATTGAAGTATTTTATCCAATATCAAAGATAGTCTAAACATTTGTTGATGGTTAATAACTAGTAAGGCACTGGCGTTCAACAGTCGCCATTCTTCGTTCAGTTAAAATGTTTGCATTACAATGGACGGGGTCAGATTGATCATATATGTGGGGCGAGTTTGATCACCGGTGATCAAACTCGCCCCACATATTACAATACTCTAGAGTACGTAGTTTTAAGCATTTTCGATGCATCTAGTTGATTTTGAATGACAATATATTTTATTTTAGTGTATCAAAAATGCCGCGAAGATATAAAAGAAAACTTGGAGCGAGAAGGTACATGGATTACTCACAAGAGACAATTGAAGCTGCTCTGCAAAAAATTTTAGAAGAAGGTTGGTCCATCCACCACGCTGCAGCAGAATATAAAATTCCATTTGGGACACTTCGAAATAAATATACAGGCAGTCATGTGAACAAAACCGGGGGTCAGACAGTTTTTTCAATGGCTGAAGAAAAAGAGTTTATTAGGGCTGCAAATACCTGTTGGAAATGGGGATTTCCGCTTACTGTAATGGATATGCGATACTTGGCAAAAAATTATTTAGACAGTCAAGGCCGCAATATAAAAACATTTTCGTCGAACATACCTGGCAAGGATTGGGTGTACAGTATGTTAAATCGACACAAAAATTCTATAAGCCAAAAAGTTGCTACAAATATCAAAAGGTCTCGTGCTGAGGTCTCTAGAGAGAGTATTGTGAAATATTTCGATAATTTGCGGGAAACGCTGAGAAATATTCCAGCTGCAAATATTTTCAATTACGATGAGACAAATTTGCAGGATGATCCTGGAAAGCAGAAAATGCTGTTCCCTCGCAGAGTGAAATATCAGAGCGCATATGCAACTTTACTAAAACTGCCATATCAGTGATGATGTGTGGTTCTGTATCAGGTATATTATTACCACCTTACGTAATATACAAGGCAGAAAAAATGTGGCAGCAATGGACAGAACTGGGTCCAAAAGGCCAGCCATGTTGCAGTAATGGTTGCTGCAATGCTGGATCCCGTTATAATAGAACGAAACATGGGTGGATGGATGCTGAAACTTTTACGGATTGGTTTTCGTCATGTTTTTTACCACACGCTAAGCGCTTGTCTGGTCGTAAGGTATTGATAGGCGATAATCTTTCTTCAAATTTCACTGAAAGTGTTTTACGAAAATGTGAAGAAAATGATATCGCGTTCATCTGCCTTCCTAAGAATTCTACACATTTGACACAGCCTCTCGATGTTGGCTTTTTTCGACCATTCAAAATTGCATGGAGGTCAAAGCTAATGAATTGGAAAAAAACACATCCACAACAATCTTCCATAGGCAAGAAAGATTTCCCACATTTATTAGCTTCTACCCTCGTTGAAATGAATAGCAAGACCGATAGTGCAATAAAAAAAGACTTGACAAGTTCGTTTGAAGCAACAGGAATCATGCCAATAGATCCTGAACGAGTTCTTCGAAAAATACCCGATCAGCACGAAAATCTTGAAAATTCTGTGAATAACGTTCTAATAAATTATTTGAAACAACAACGTTTTACAGCCACGCCTTCAAGAAAAAATCTCAAACGAAAGCGACTTCTAGTAGAATCCGGCAAAAGTGTTAACAGCAAATAATGAAGAATCCAGCGATGATGAATCAGATGTTGACGAGCACCTAACTAATGACAATTCAGATAATGAGCCCATTGAAGATGTGATTGCCGACGTCCAAGAAGAGACGAACTATTTCGAACCCGAAGCTGATGAAATCGCATCTGAAAAATTTGTGTTGGTAAAAGTTTACGGAGGATCAAGAAAAAGAACTGTCTATCGTTATGTAGCTACAGTACAAACTGTGACAGATAAGGGAACAGAAAAGGAAATCGAGTTACTTGGGTTAAAATCTTTTGGTGAAACAAAAAAAAATATTTTCGATTCAAGAGGGAGATGAGTTCGTTGCCCAAATGACTGATATAATAGCAATTTTGCCAAGTCCTACAGTAAAGGATGACGATGGCCATCTCACTTACGAATTTGAAAAAGTCATTGATGTGTTAGAGATGAAATAGTTATTATTCGCTAGATTTTTTTAAGAAATAATTGTTAAGTTGTGATATTTATAGCATTATTGTTGTTTTTTTTTGTCAGAATCTACCTTATTTTTGTTAAAGTATCACGTAAATATATTGCTCAATCATTGTATTTGGTTTCCTTTATAATTCAATCTAAACGAAGCGAGTTTTATATAAAACCCCTAGCTGATCAATTTCACCCGAGCTGAACAATCTAACCCCAACGTACATAGTATTCCATAAGTTTTGAAATATTCATTCCTACTTATCCTTATACTTATATACTTATTCCTACTTGAAATATTCCTACTTTAGCAACCTCCTTAAGGGAAACGGACCACCAATAGGGACTTCTGAATTTGCATTGTACCTACCCCACTACCATACATAATAACCAGTTTTATGAAAGCATAAGAAGGGTATTTTTTACGAAATTGCTACTTTTGCACTTTGCAGTTCAGTTGTACCTACAAGTTCAGTTGTTCGTCGTAGAAGTATTTCAGATTCAGAAAAGTCTTCTGATTCTCCGATCCGATCAGTTATAAGTAAAGTGTGCTTCTTCAGTAAACTGAGGGAGATTTGCCATTACTGAAAGTATAGCTTGAGTTTTGTGAATCAGATTATAAAATGTTTTCTAAGGCTCCTAGATTTTTCGAAAAAAGGAATGTTAAGAATTTGTAGATTTCTTTTGTAGTTTGAGTTTGAACAAATAAGATAATTCTTGTCTTGACCACTACTTTTACTTGTTTATTAAGGTTTTTGTTAACTAGTAATTAGGATAATTTTAGTTTCCAAATTCTATTAAGTGTACTTATTGTTTACTTACTTACTCTATGGCTAAGTTTAAGTTTTTTCGTAAATGAGAACGAAAAATATTTTATTAAAACATACTTACCTAGGCACTACAAGTACAACTAATTAATTTTTCAATGTCTTTGATATTTTGGGAATAACTTGATCTGAAATTGTAAAAATTAAACATTTATAATACCTAACTCCAGGCCGACAAACGTATCAGTTTCCATTACAATATTTTAGCAAATGAAAGAATAAGTCAGGACAACAAATTTAAAAATATACAAGGTGTTACCTAAAGATACAAACTTAATTTAAGAGCGTATTTCTGGATCAATTTTAAATGTAAAAGTTTATACAAACGGGTTTCCTAAAATATCTGGTTATCGAGATGAAGTTTTTTTTGTATTATCGTGAAAACCAGGAATTTTAGGACACACGTTCTCAATAATTTTTTGACTTGAAATTGGTCCTCAAATGAACTTTTAATGTAGGTACAAAAAATAACACACGTCCACCCAAGTTTTAATTTTATTATGGTGTCTAAGGAGTTGCCGTTATATGGTGGAGTGCTAGAACGTTAATTACAGATCTGCCAGATAATTACTGATTTTAAAATGCCCTGTATTGTCAAAATGTTGGTCTGATATTGCTGGAAATAAACTATCCCCTTTTAGAAGAGTTAATTACTGATAAAAAATGAAAGACCATTCAAAATATTCACCCTATTTTCAAAACTTGCAATTTAAAATCAATAATTATTATCTGACAAATCTTTAATTAGCGTTCTAGCACTCCACCCATAGTGTCGCAAAAAATAGGAAGAAAAGTCAAGGAACATAGAAATCTTATTTTAGTTGCTTAATCTGAAAAATATCAGAATTTAAAACAAGTAATCAGTGGTCACAAGTGGTGTACTTGTGACCACTTTATTTATCTTTGCAATAATATAGATGAGGCTGCCCTCTGAACGCCACTGGATTTAATAATTTTAATGTACTTGAATCTATAGATGCTTCTTATTTAACACCCTGCATATATCTTGAAAATCAGATATTTTAGGACTCATGTTTATAAAATATGAACTTTTTGGAAATACGAACTTTTAAACTTGGTCCAGAAACACGCCCTTAAATTTAATACCTTTAAGTAACACCCTGTATACTATATTATGTAATTTACAGTTTTTCTTTTTTTACATTTTAGTGTATTTTTTTTTCATTCTAGATATTTTGGCTTCCCCGGCTGATTGTAATCTGACCACTTCACTTGGAAGCCTGTCGGTGATGCCTAAAAGCAGCGTGGACGACGATTGGTTCATGTGCGCCAAAAAAGTAAGTACATATATTTTTACATATATTATAAGATGTCCGAAAATAACTTGGGAGCTACCTGTTTGGGTCTAAGTACCGGTTTTTACCCCCAATAAATCATTTGAACAATTGAACTGGGAATTAGATTTGTAAAATCACTCCTCTCAAGCCATATGTATGGCATTACCCAGTGAGAAAGAAAGTAACAGATATATTTTATGACATTCGGTATTTTTAAAATAGTTCTACTATACCTACACAATAACCACATGAAAAGTTAAGATGAGACACGTAAGCCTTTTTCCAATATCTTGAGCTGTTATCGTCGTATACTACTTTGAAATTTGAAAATCGAGATTTTCAGTTGCTTATAAGAATCTATGACCAAAACTTCCCAATATATGGCCGGTACAACATTAAGGAGGTTTTGTCGAAGATTTTTCTTACAATCACAACAAATTTCCTATTTATGTATCAGTTGAAGCGCATTCGATTCCCTAATTCTAACTTTTTTTCCAGAAAAATGGAACAGCTCATTCCCTGCTGAATTCTCAGCGGTTTTCCCTACCCGCCGTAGTCACCAAACTATACTACAACTGGGAACTTTCTTGCTCTGTCCTCCTGTCACTGGACATTCCTCATCGCGGATGCAGTACCCCATACAAAGCCAGAGCTTTATCGGACGAATTTCGCAAACCTAAACAGGTTTATTGGCGTTCTAAAGCAAGAACTCCTGGTTCGTCGATCTTTAAGAAAGCTGCAGGAGTCGATGAAAGCCGCGCGACCAACGGATGTGGTACGCAAATCAAAAGCAGCAACATTGCATCTAGACAGCCCAGCAGCCAACTGAGAAAAACTGGTAACTGCACCGAGACTGGTACAGTCGCCAGAACAAGGTCCAAGTTTATAGGTCTTGTAGAGAGAAGTGAGAATTTTCCTGGCGGAGCAAGAGGAGGAACCCAACACTCTGCAAGAAAAGTCAAGGAACATAGAAATCTTATTTTAGTTGCTTAATCTGAAAAATATCAGAATTTAAAACAAGTCATCAGTGGTCACAAGTGGTGGGATCTTTGCAATAATATGGATGAGGCTGCCCTCTGAACGCCACTGGATTTAATAATTTTAACGTACTTGAAGCTAAAGATGCTCCTTATTTAACACCCTGCATGTATCTTGAAAATCAGATATTTTAGGACTCATGTTTATATGAACTTTTTGGAAATACGAACTTTTAAACTTGGTCCAGAAACACGCCCTTAAATTTAATACCTTTAAGTAACACCCTGTAGACTATATTATGTAATTTACAGTTTTACTTTTTTTACATTTTGATGTATTTTTTTCATTCTAGATATTTTGGCTTCCCCGGCTGATTATAATCTGACCACTTCACTTGGAAGCCTGTCGGTGATACCTAAAGCAGCGTGGACGACGATTGGTTCATGTGCGCCAAAAAAGTAAGTACATATATTCTGTAAATTAATATATTATAAGATGTCCGAAAATAACGACCAAAGGAATCAGCGAAGTTAAAAAAATATAACTCAAAAAAAATTTCCGCGAGTTTAAATAAACTCTATTTTTTATTTAGGTAAATATAACTCTTATTTGTGAATCTATTAATTATGTCTTTTAAATTTTCTAAGCTTGTTACACAGAAATTAAAACAGAATTAACCATCTTGGATAAAAGTGCTTTTTAGAACGGCATTTCCGAGTTCGGCAAAATTACCTGACCTGACCTGACTTGAGTGACCCTTCGACGCCACGGAGCGCGTTATAATCCTGGAGCTCAATTGGGCGAAGTAATTTCTAAATACCGTTGAGTTATTTTCATGCTCTTGTATGGCTACGTTGCCAGATTTTACAGAAATTCCAATTTTCTACATTGAATAAAATTGAAAAAAAAAAAAATATTAATATCTACTTGATGTATTATTTTTTAAGTTCTATCAAATACATCATCAAGCCCTTAGTGGTGCATTTACAATTATTTTATGCTATACCTACTTACAGCAGACACATGAAACATCAATAGAAAAGTATAATAATAATACTAATAATAAAATAAAATAAAGTAAACAAAAAACTCACCGGTAACGGTAAGTCAGGTATTTGGTCAGGGTAGGTTTTTTTCTTTTTTTTTTCACCTGACCAAAGACCTGAGTTACCGATGACGCTAAAGTGCAACATAGCCATAGGTAGGTACGTACCTACTACCTACTCGACTTCAATTATTAATAATAAATTGATTAGGTCTTATACCTATCCGATCTACTAAAAGCACCACTAAATAAATCTGGCAACACTGCTATATATATGGGCAAGGCCGCATATGTATTTCTTGTCTGTCCAGTTATCTCTTATAATCCCCTAGTTTCTCGTTTGTCGCCCAATTGAGCCCTAGGATTAGTGAAGAACAAAATCCTTCGCCCAACTGTGTATCGCCCGGGGGAGGGGGGGTAGTCTAAAGCTAGTCACTGATAGTCTAAATTCAAAATGGCGACCGGATCCAAAGCGGGCATCAATCCGCAATTTTGAATTATATGAAAATACGTTTTTCTTTCATATCTCGGACATTAAAAATTTTTGTGTAAAAATTATCGAAACGAAACTTGTAGGAAATTCAATTTTGCGACAATTACAGTTTTCTCTCCACGATCGATATTAATTAGTAAAACTGAAAAATGTGAATTGTTTCCATAATCCTGTACCTATAGAAATTTATAGGTAGGTATAGTAGAACCATTTTAAGAAAACGGAAAGCCATAAAACTAGAAAGAAACAGAAAAATGCATATACAGGTTGTCCCAAAATTTCTTTATCAAGGGATATCCGCGTTATTTCAAAAAATAAACAAATAAAATTCGGGAAATTTCAAGCATACCCCTAAGGCTTTGCAGCTGCACCCCCAATGCCCCTTTACGCCTTTCCACCCCTAAGTAATTATCCCCTATTTTTTTTCAAATGACAACCCCATATTTTTTTGCTCTGCAGGATTGTTAACTTATTTCTGAATATAATGTCATACGATTTTTTAAATCATGACATATCTAGGCCGAAAACAATATCTTGCATATCTTGACGGATTCGAGATGGCCACAAAACTGCGCATCTTTTCTCTAATTTAACCGACCCGGTATCTCTTAGCGTTCAGGAGATAGCAATATATGGTGCATCCTGTATAGGATAATAATTTTTGAACCAAAAAAATAAAAATAATTAAAATATACACGAACACAGGCGCAAGCAAAAGTTTGCGGAACTTTTCCACCACACTGTGAAAACATTGTTCAATGGAAAATTTGATTAGTACCTAATTAAGGTAGAAACTAAAATTCCAGTCATAGTGGATAATCAACTAATATATTAATTAATAATCAATATATGCAATAACAATACATCAGGTAGGTACTAATTAATTGAAAAATATAACATTATGATACAAAGCTTTGGTTTATTTTATTTTAAAAGTGGGAACATTTTTAGAACCTCACCTGCATTTCAGTCTACACATTACTGGGAGCTACCTGTTTGGTCTAAGTACCGGTTTTTACCCGCAATAAATCATTTGAACAATTGAACTGGGAATTAGATTTTTAAAATCTCTCCTCTCAAGCCATATGTATGGCATTACCCAGTGAGAAAGAAAGTAACATGTATTTTATGACATTCGGTATTTTTAAAATAATCCTACTATAGGTAGCTACATAATAACCACATGAAAAGTTAAGATGAGACACGTAAGTCTTTTTTCAATATCTTGAGCTGTTATCGTCGTACACTACTTTGAAATTTGAAAATCGAGATTTTCAGTTGCTTATAACAATCTATGACCAAAACTTCCCAATATATGGCCGGTGCAACATTAACGAGGTTTTTTTTCGAAAATTTGTCTTCCAATCACAACAAATTTTCCTATTTATGTATCAGTTGAAGCCCATTCGATTCCCTAATTCCAACTTTTTTTCCAGAAAAATGGAAATAGATCATTCCCTGCTGAATTCTCAGCGGTTTTCCCTACCCGCCGTAGTCACCAAACTAAACTACAACTGGGAACTTTCTTGCTCTGTCCTCCTGTCACTGGACATTCCTCATCGCGGATGCAGTACCCCATACAAAGCCAGAGCTTTATCGGACGAATTTCGCAAACCTAAACAGGTTTCTTGGCGTTCTAAAGCAAGAACTCCTGGTTCGTCGATCTTTAAGAAAGCTGCAGGAGTCAATGAAAGCCGAGCAACCAACAAATGTGCTACGCAAATCAAAAGCAGTCACCAAACTAAACTACAACTGGGAAATTTCTTGCTCTGTCCTTCTGTCACTGGACATTCCTCATCGCGGATGCAGTACCCCATACAAAGCCAGAGCTTTATCGGACGAATTTCGCAAACCTAAACAGGTTTCTTGGCGTTCTAAAGCAAGAACTCCTGGTTCGTCGATCTTTAAGAAAGCTGCAGGAGTCAATGAAAGCCGAGCAACCAACAAATGTGCTACGCAAATCAAAAGCAGTCACCAAACTAAACTACAACTGGGAAATTTCTTGCTCTGTCCTTCTGTCACTGGACATTCCTCATCGCGGATGCAGTACCCCATACAAAGCCAGAGCTTTATCGGACGAATTTCGCAAACCTAAACAGGTTTCTTGGCGTTCTAAAGCAAGAACTCCTGGTTCGTCGATCTTTAAGAAAGCTGCAGGAGTCAATGAAAGCCGAGCAACCAACAAATGTGCTACGCAAATCAAAAGCAGTCACCAAACTAAACTACAACTGGGAACTTTCTTGCTCTGTTCTCCTGTCACTGGACATTCCTCATCGCGGATGCAGTACCCCATACAAAGCCAGAGCTTTATCGGACGAATTTCGCAAACCTAAACAGGTTTCTTGGCGTTCTAAAGCAAGAACTCCTGGTTCGTCGATCTTTAAGAAAGCTGCAGGAGTCAATGAAAGCCGAGCAACCAACAAATGTGCTACGCAAATCAAAAGCAGTCAACAAACTAAACTACAACTGGGAACTTTCTTGCTCTGTCCTCCTGTCACTGGACATTCCTCATCGCGGATGCAGTACCCCATACAAAGCCAGAGCTTTATCGGACGAATTTCGCAAACCTAAACAGGTTTCTTGGCGTTCTAAAGCAAGAACTCCTGGTTCGTCGATCTTTAAGAAAGCTGCAGGAGTCAATGAAAGCCGAGCAACCAACGAATGTGCTACGCAAATCAAAAGCAGTCACCAAACTAAACTACAACTGGGAACTTTCTTGCTCTGTCCTCCTGTCACTGGACATTCCTCATCGCGGATGCAGTACCCCATACAAAGCCAGAGCTTTATCGGACGAATTTCGCAAACCTAAACAGGTTTCTTGGCGTTCTAAAGCAAGAACTCCTGGTTCGTCGATCTTTAAGAAAGCTGCAGGAGTCAATGAAAGCCGAGCAACCAACAAATGTGCTACGCAAATCAAAAGCAGTCACCAAACTAAACTACAACTGGGAAATTTCTTGCTCTGTCCTTCTGTCACTGGACATTCCTCATCGCGGATGCAGTACCCCATACAAAGCCAGAGCTTTATCGGACGAATTTCGCAAACCTAAACAGGTTTCTTGGCGTTCTAAAGCAAGAACTCCTGGTTCGTCGATCTTTAAGAAAGCTGCAGGAGTCAATGAAAGCCGAGCAACCAACAAATGTGCTACGCAAATCAAAAGCAGTCACCAAACTAAACTACAACTGGGAACTTTCTTGCTCTGTTCTCCTGTCACTGGACATTCCTCATCGCGGATGCAGTACCCCATACAAAGCCAGAGCTTTATCGGACGAATTTCGCAAACCTAAACAGGTTTCTTGGCGTTCTAAAGCAAGAACTCCTGGTTCGTCGATCTTTAAGAAAGCTGCAGGAGTCAATGAAAGCCGAGCAACCAACAAATGTGCTACGCAAATCAAAAGCAGTCAACAAACTAAACTACAACTGGGAACTTTCTTGCTCTGTCCTCCTGTCACTGGACATTCCTCATCGCGGATGCAGTACCCCATACAAAGCCAGAGCTTTATCGGACGAATTTCGCAAACCTAAACAGGTTTCTTGGCGTTCTAAAGCAAGAACTCCTGGTTCGTCGATCTTTAAGAAAGCTGCAGGAGTCAATGAAAGCCGAGCAACCAACGAATGTGCTACGCAAATCAAAAGCAGTCACCAAACTAAACTACAACTGGGAACTTTCTTGCTCTGTCCTCCTGTCACTGGACATTCCTCATCGCGGATGCAGTACCCCATACAAAGCCAGAGCTTTATCGGACGAATTTCGCAAACCTAAACAGGTTTCTTGGCGTTCTAAAGCAAGAACTCCTGGTTCGTCGATCTTTAAGAAAGCTGCAGGAGTCAATGAAAGCCGAGCAACCAAAATGTGCTACGCAAATCAAAAGCAGCAACATTACATCTAGACAGCCCAGCAGCCAACTGAGAAAAACTGGTAACTGCACCGAGACTGGTACAGTTGCCAGAACAAGGTCCAAGTTTATAGATCTTGTAGAGAGAAGTGCGAATTTTCCTGGCGGAGCAAGAGGAGGAACCCAACACTCTGCAAGAAATCGCAGTTCTCGGATACCGCTACCTTGTCGGGTAAGCTCATTTCATAAATATGAAATCTCATTATGATGATCAAATTTTGGTCAAGCATCTTAAGAAACGTCCGTTTTTTCGATATAAATGTTTGTCTAAATTAGGTAGAGGTATACAGTGTCCGCCAAAAAGTGCGCATCATATGGGAAATTTACTTTGTTTTTTAGTTATTTTGAAAATTCTTTTGATCATTATGTTTTTCTGTTCAAGACTTCAAAACTTTGAACACACTTAAATCCTTTTTACTTCAAAGTTTCTTCAACATTACAAATAACAAATTATTTTAGGGTGGATGAGGTAAAAAATCTCAATCCATTTCAGTAAGAACTTCACAGTACTATAATATGATACTTTACGTAACATTTATTTATGTGAGCAATAATTTCAGGTAAATAAATTACAACATTCATCTGAGGTAACTGTTAAAAATCCCGAAAGGAAAATAGATGAAACTCTTGTTTTTCGGCAAGATGATTCTAAAGAACAAGTAAGTGTCCTTGTATGTTAATAATATTTTTTACATTTTAACTTAGATCGTGAACTTTAAACAGATTAAACATAGTTATTATCCACCAATATGTAGTTGAGTTTTCAATATTCAATGATTCAAAGATTAGGGTTGCCAAGTTAGGGTTGAGAACATAATTAAGTTGATTTGTAAAACATTTAATCTTTTTTTATTTTAGCACGAGTCACAGCATAACAGGACTGAAGATAAAAACAACGTCGATAAAATTAGTAACTCTTCTGTCCAGCGTTCAGACGTTTATAAAAACAATATGAACTTTGACAAAGAAAAATATAATGAGTCCGAATTAAGAAGAGAAACAATTCCAAAATGTTTGGTAATATGTAAGGTTTGCTTAATGGAAGTAAACTCCAAATTAGATGGGAAAACAAATAGTTTCGGCAGATCTCTTGTCACCATGGATCGGTTGCGGTCAGCATGTGAAGAAGTAGCGATCGCCCTAGGAAAGCTGCAAGAATCTCCGAATATTGCTTCTCTCAAAGTCAAAAACGAACCCAGGGAGTGCCACGATATATGCAACCTTCATCTGTAGCACCTACTGATGGAAGGTAACCACCTGACAATAGTGGAACATCAGAATATGATGATTTCGACATTATATCCCTGTCAGACGCACCACTAGTGAGATGAGTTTTCTCCGCCTTTTTTCTGACCTACAGAGCTTAATACTAATTATTATAGGTAATAATTAATTTTCAAGCTGTTTTTGCTCGATATCAAAATTATATAACTAGGTATAGTTGGACCAGAGATATAACGAAACGACTTCTGTCATTTTATCAATCTTTGGATTATTGAAATATTGTTGAAATCATAAAATATGACAGTTTAACAATTAGATTTTTTCGTTATATCTCTTGGTCGACAATACATGAAAAATTAATTTCATAAATGTAAACACATGCGCATATTATACAGGGTGTATCTAAATAACACCGAAAAAAATTAAGGGGTGATTCTGTGATGAAAATTAAGGGGGGTATTTGGTATAGAATTTTTCGAAAAAACTCTCCCCGAAAAAGTTACACCCCTCCGAAGAATTAAGAAAAAATGGTTTTTATTTTGTATTTTCCCTGTATATTAAGCTAAAGACACGAAAATTGGTAAATATTAATTGTCAATGAAACTACATATATTTTGAATTTTTTTCAACTGAAGTATGCTTAGAAGGGATTGAAATAGTCAACCCCAAAGATATTTTACCATGCAATTTTTTTTTTTTTTATTAAAAATTTTCTCTAAAAAAACACGGCTGAATAGCTCAATGAATCTACAAACTTTTTTATCTTCACAAGTTGTTTCGAAAACTTAAGCATTTATGAGAAAAAAAATAAATGAAATGCATGTTCACAAAGATGAGCTAACGCGAGGATATTTTGCCTTAAGGTCTAGTGGTCTGTGTTTTGCAGTGACATTCATAAAAACAATAATACTGATAGCATTATTATTGTATTGTTGACCTTCGACAGTTTCTTTTTTCATTCTTTGTTTTCTATTGTTTTAGTTGTAAGAATCTTTGCCTAATTTTTTGGTTGGCTATTGTTCAATAAAACACTATTTATAACATGAGCTTGCAATACATTTATTTTTTTCTCTTAAGTGCGCAAGTTTCAGAAAAAACTTACGGAGATAAAAAAGTTTGTAGATTAATTGAGCTATTCAGCCGTGTTTTTTTTTAAAGAAAAATTTTAATTTAAAAAAAATTGTAAGGTAAAATATCTTAGGGGTTGACTATTTCAATCCCTTCTAAGCATACTTCAGGGTTGAAAAAAATGCAAAATATGTAGTTTCATTGACAATTAATATTTACCAATTTTCGTGCCTTTAGCTTAATACACAGGGAAAATAAAAAATAAAAACCATTTTTTTTTTAATTCTTCGGAGGGGTGTAACTTTTTCGGGGAGAGTTTTTTCGAAAAATTCTATACCATATACCCCCCTTAATTTCCATCACAGAATCACCCCCTAATTTTTTTCGGTGTTATTTAGATACACCCTGTATATTGTTCTTTAATATTTCAATAGAGACATCCTCTACCACAAAAATTATAATTTTTTATAAAAAACGACTTCAGAGATTTTATTTGCATGTCTTTGATTGAATCTTAAAAGATTGAAATGCCCATGTTAAGCTACCATCCTACATTCGCGTTTTATATACAGTGTGGATGGAGAGCGCGCGAACTGTTCGCGTATACAGTTCTCGTACTTCTCGCGAACAACCGATTTTAGTCTGTACGAGAGATTACGCTTGTTTTCAGCAGCTCTACAGATTCAATCGAAGACAATAAATATTTCGAAAGGAAGTTAAAATACTTATAATCGAAAGACTTTTTGAGAATTATTGCTACCCTAATTAATTTAGAGCGAAAGTATAGTTACACCAAAAATATAACAAAATGACTTCTGCTTTATTTTACACAGTAGTGGCTGTCATCGTAAGTATAAAGTATAAAGGGAGAGGTAGCCGATTAGTAGGGGTCACTTCTATGACTATTGCCCTATTGTTGAAGTCATAAAATAAAATGGGTAGTTCAATAAGTATTCCGTTTCGCTATATTTCTGGGTCAATTATACAACAGACGAAAGTTCCAAATTAAAATTTACACAGCACATGCAGTTTCAATTTTAATTTTTTTACAAAGCAGGAAATTTGTATTCTATCACTAATGATCCTCTCTATAACTACCTACCTAAATTAATGGGAATCATAGCTTAAAAATAAAGACTGTCTTCAACGACAGTCTCTAACCTTCAATAGAAGGGAAATCATATGACCCAGTGGGTTCGAATCGGGAAAGAAGCGGTCACTTTTTATTTTAATTTTTGAAATAGTTACCTACTGTCAGTAGGTAAGTACCTAACAATTCCAAAAATTCATTTAACAAAGCGACTGCTTGCCTTCGGATTTGAACCCGGTACGTTGGAGCTGCTTTGAAATCTCTCTCTCTACACTCTTCTTGAAGTTGTTTGCACATGTATAGATTGTGGAAGAAGAAATTCCTAGAAATGTTGTTGCGTATTCTATTTCTATCTATATCGTGGTAGAGTCAACGCCTTCGCTGTGTGTATACCACGGATGATCGTTACTAATATATTTAAAAAAAATCTTTGTCTTAACCAATAAACTCTAATCTTAATTATGTAGAAAATAATGCTACAATTAGAAACTTTTTGGTCTCTTGTATTTTTTGTTTGTGTCTGCCAAAAAAGCGTTTGCGGACCTTTGTTATAAACTTTTAGTCATGAAATTAACCAAAGAATTATCGCCGTCTGTATTTGTACATGTTATTTCGGAACAGCTTGTATTAAAATAATCACCCGGTAGTGTAATAATAATAAATATAATTGGTATGATCGTGAATTACAAGTTTCTTTTTACTTGGGTGTTGATAAAAGTGAACTGCGGTTTCATCTTTTGTTGCTCATCTGAGGTTGCAACTTACACTTAACCAAATCTCTATGGTTGCTTTAAAAAAATGTATTTTTCAAGAAAGTAAACACATTGACTCACTTTTGTTATCAATAGTAAAACCACTGTCTTGGATGTTACGGAGAGTATGAATGAAAATTAGTTCAACATTTCTAACTTAATTTTTTATTCCATAGTTGAGCTTGGAAGGCGGTGCTGTCCATGTTTAACGAGATTTTTCCATTGCATGCGTAGCGCATTTGGAAGATGGAGGCACAGGAATCATTAAAGTTGAAAGAAAGTAATTGGGTACTTATTGGATTTTTTATATCTGCAGGAAAGTACCTAACCTTATATCCATCATTTGAAAATTATATTTAGGTTAAGATGCATGTTAAGCGACCATCGACGTTGGTATATTTATTTAACGTTTGTACCATTTATTTATTAATCCAACAACCACACACTGAAAAACATCAACCAGCTCACATTCACCATGGCTCGACCAAGACCAGCTCGTTCCCAAGAGCGCATGAACATAGCGGAGTCCGACCATGAAGAAGAGGGAAGTGAAGGGCCAGGTCCTTTGTCATATGACACACTTTTGGGAGGAAACTTCACCACGAGAAGAGCTGCACCATGGAAGCCTCAGCTAGGAGATCAAAAGGATCTCATCTAAATACCGGACGTGTTTGAGTGGTATCTTCCCACCATGAACCTAGCTTCAGAGACCCTGTCGGCCACGGTGGCTGTATTAGGAATCAGACCGGATCAAGATGTCTTCGCAAAGAAAGAGAAGAGTCAAGGGAAACCAGAAGCGCGGGCGAGGACGGAATTGGAGCAAAGCAACCTTTACAGAAGGACGTTCTATGCCTTCTTGGTGATGGGCAAGAGGACTGAAACCACACCGTACGACAACACACACACCTAAATATTTTTTCAAAAGTGGCTAGAGACGGCCCAAAATCTGTTAACTGCTCGTAGAATTCCTTCCTAAGTAGGTATGTAGAATGGAATTATTAATTAAATGAGATTAAACAGCTGAGATCCGAATTAGTGGTGTTGAAAGACACAAATTTTGATTTATCGGCCTGCTGTTTGATAAAAGGAGCGATAGTGCTGTTTTTACTGAATGTTATAAAAACCGACTGTCTGCAGATAAAGATAATGGAATTTTCCTAAAAAGTGTTAAGGAAAAGAATATCAACCATTTGAGTCATGGTAATCTAGGAATTAAAATTTGAATAAATATTAGAAGAGTTCCACCACGGATTCACTTGATATTTCCCAAATTGCCAGGTCATCAGATACGCCTAATAAACTTAAAAACAATTACGGATTTTTTTCGGACAGAAACAGCTGGTAACCTTTATTGGTATCTATAGCTTATTTAGATTCCCACGGTTTTACTGTGGTTTGTGCGAAGACCTTTTTTGGCAGAGATGAAATCCTTCATGCCTGACCTGGCGCAGTTCTTCCCCACCAGGGTAGTGACAGACTCCTACCGGCCAAATAGCCAAAACCCCACTCTCTTCTACCTTCCCGAATCGGTATCCGCTTCCGTATTACTTCAATAATGGGTAGGTACTATCTTTATTTACTGCCTATCTTTCTTCTTCTTTGTCTCTATAATATACGCCATGATCTTGTACATTGGCACAAACTTCCTCGGTTCCCTCAAGGCTCTCGGCGACATTGGTGACTGTAAATTATCTGCTTGTTTCTAGCATATACTTGCTTCTTTGCTTTGTTCGTTTTGAACATACGAACAGGGTATGGTTTACATCATGCGTTTCTTCAGACACATTCCCTAGTGTATGCCCTCTTTCGAACGAAAAAGTACTTTCTGAAGCACCCGTGCCCCGATAACACTGCTTGGGTGAGGAAGTAGTCCACCTCCCGGTGCGATCTTTCGATCCATCGGCGTATATCCGGGATCAGTTTAAATGTCCAACGTCCGTTGGGTTCCTTCCGCAATTTTTGTTTTCATTTTCTGGTTGTGTTTTTCTTGGCCTCCTCTCTATTTCCTTTGGCGTGGGTTTGCAGTCTTTCTTTAATCAAAAGTTCTATTGGTGGGCCATTCGCTATCACAGCCGCCTCAGCCGTTCGAATCCTATGGAGGGGCGTTACTCGATAGATTATCCCTAAAGTTTCCTAGTGATATTATTTGTTTCATTGGTGATTGATTATAATCCTCCCAGCGTCGTCTGGATCAGGATATCAGCCACTGTGGTGACTGTGGTGACCATATATCTAATACTTCTATATTGCTAGCGCCCGTAAGTGGACGTGTCACGAAAAGAGTGTGACAGCAAACGACTATCTCTGTGTTTTTTAGAATAATACTCGTAGTGCGCGAGAATCGCGAGTCAGGTGGTCTCCTGACTGATGGCTTGTACGCTTGTTCAATTCTCGGACATGCACGAAGGACTCTACTATCTGTCCAGTGAGAGTTGTCCGTTGTCATGCCACACTGATTCTGACTAAACAATTTCATTTAATTCGATTTGAATCGTACACTTATTTCTAAGTCGAACCAGATGTGGTATCGCAGTTAGTGTCAGTGGCGTGTGTTTAGGAATAATGAATATCCTACAAATATATTATTTCGACAAGTTATTGACGAAGTAGAGCCTTACAACTTTTTGATAACAAATATATATAATGCAAGTAAATAAGAATGATAATAATTATTGTTATCATCATGATAGAAATATCATGTCACCTACCTGCTGGTTGCCGTTTGAAAGAAAGAATAACACCTACGTTTTCTTATTTGCAAGTAAAATATTCCAGCAATTTAACCACAAGACCACGTACTAGGGAGTTCAATCGTTTCCCAGGCAAAACAAGGAAATAGATTTTTAGGCATTCGCGCAATTAATAAGTTACTCATAGTTTATAACACCGTACAATAACACAGGTAATTCTGCTAATTTCGTATTAAAAACGTTTCAAATCACAACACAAACCTTATTAGTATATTTATCGCTGACACTGACACTACTGAGAGTAGCGACGACAATCTTATCGTAATATCGTATCAATCTAAGCGTATCAAGACGCGAGTCGGTACTTCCGTCTCACTCTCGCTCATCTTTTTAGAATTGCTGACGATTCAAACGTATTTCTGACAATACGTCCCGTTTTAACTCGATTGACTATGCAATGCAATAGAAGGAGTAAGAAACATAACGAGATGATGTATCCTTAGTGTTATCACAACAGACAACTCTCAGTGTACAGACTTTACGTACATTGAACGAGTGAAAGATGGAAAGATATGTCTGCACCGTCGTATTTCTCTCTATCTCCAAACCACCACTAGCATTATAGTAGTACTATACTGGCTGATTCATAATATGTGTGCAGGACTTCAGGATGTGATAGCTGTCACATCCTGAAGTCCAGAGATAGGTGTCAAAAAACTGAAAATAATTAATTTTTTGACACCCTGTATCTCAAAAACGGTTCTTTTGCGGATCCATATTAAAGGGAACTTTTTGTCATATTTTTGAACAAGCTATCACATCCTGAAGTCCTGCGCACATATCATATACGGTGGTGACGATAACAACTTTTTTTCTCTCACAAATATATCATCGGCTACTAAACAGCATCTATGTAATTGTTTGATTCTCAGTGGTTTCTTTAAGATCATAAATGTTTTCAAAATTATTAATTTTGTACGTAAAAAATTTATTTTATTTCTATGGTTTGTAACTTTCAATATTCATTAAAATGCGCCTAATTTTTTTAAAAGGAATTTTTAGTTGAATTTTAGTTGATGGAGTATTCCAATAGTGTCAGGTATTGGTACAGGTATTAAGGTTCCAGTTTTACACTAGAAATCAAAGAGAATGGGAAAGTTTTGATAGTTTCCTGTTGGATGTGAAGAAGCTGGTGAAAAGTTGTGAATTTGCCAAAGAAGAAGAAATGATTCGCGACAGAATAGTTTTGGGGGTGAAAAATAGAGATATGCAGGAAATATTATTGAGGGCTCCCGATTTAGACCTAAACAAAGCAGTAAAAGTGTGCAGAGCCGCAGAAATAAGCAAAGATCAGGTGAAAGAGCTAAGAAGTGAACTACAAACTGACAGTCTCCAATTTGGTAATCGAAATGAAAAAAGAAGCTATAATAAACCAGTTGAAAATATAAGAAGAAATTATAATAATAACGTGGGAAGTAACAGAGATGTTGATAACTTTCCAAAACAGTATGGAGTAAATGGATCTAGTATGTACTACCTTTGCAAAAAATGTAACACTAAACATGGTCCGAGAATTTTCCCGGCATACGGAAGGATGTGCTGAAACTGTAACAGGGCTAATCATTTTAGTGTCGGATCCAGATTCAGAAAATATGAGACGAGGAGCGGTTCCAGCTGTCCAGGAAGTGTCATCTAACGCTGAAGCAACAGATGAGAACATTGAAGATCTTTTCACATCAGAGGTAATTAAGATTGAAGACACAAGTGAGGGTGATTACCTAAAAAATTACAAATGCAGTTAGGACAAATAATAAACTTTCAGACATGTGGTTTGAAAATTTGATAGTTTGTCCAGGTGGTCAGTCCATTAAATTTAAATTAGATACGGGATCGCAAGTAAATATTTTGCCTGTAAATTGTATAAAAGCCTTAAATATTAAAGTAGATCCAATTCAGTGTAACACAAAACTTCAGGCATATGGAGGATTCAAAATTAATGTACTTTATAAACGTTTTCTAAAAATTAAATTTAATAATATGGAAACAATATTAGAATTTGTAATTGTGAACCAAGATACTCAACCTTTATTGGGATTGACTGGCTGTCTTGACTTGAAGCTAATTAAAAGAGTAAATGAGATAATAGGAAATGATTATAAGTTGACAAAAACTGAGTTTTTATCTAAACATAAATCTAACTTTCAAGGAATATGACTGTTTCCTGATGAATATAGTATTAAAATAGAACCGGAGGCAGAAGGGATAATCCGTCCTCCTAGGAGACTACCCGAATCACTGATGGGTAAATTACGAGTTCAACTTGATAAAATGCTTAGTGATGGAATTATTGATAGAGTTGAGGAACCAAATGAATGGGCAAGTCAGTTAGTGTTAATAGAGAAATCGGATGGCACTCTAAGAATTTGTTTAGATCCTTTTGAGTTATAAAAGTTATAAAGTGATTCGTAGAGATTATTATATAATTCCTAAATATGATGATTTAAGAACAAAATTTTTAAATAAAAACTTTTATACTGTTATAGATATAAAATCAGGGTTTTGGCATATTAAACTAGATGAAAAATCATCAATGCTGTGTACGTTTGCCACTCTATTCGAGTATTTTAAATTTAATCGACTTCTTTTTGGATTGTCATGTGCTCCTGAAGCCTTTAGCAAAATCACATAAAAATATTTTGGAAATATTGATGAGGAAGATGTGTTCATTTACTTTGATGATATTTTAATTGCCACAAAAACTGAAGAAAAACATGATAAATTATTAAATATAGTTATGGAGAGAGCAAGAGAATACAATATTAAATTTAATGTAGATAAATTGCAGTATAAAGTAAATGAAGTCAAATTTCTCGGACATATATTTAATATTGAAGGAGTAAAACCTGATAAAGAGCAAGTAAAAGCTATTTTAAATCTCAAAGAACCAAAAAACAAAACATAATTACAACGTCTATTGGGAATGGTTAATTACCTGAGAGATTTTATTCCAGACATGTCAGTGCTAACAAATCCATTAAGAAAATTAAAAAAGATGTAGTGTGAGCTTGGAAACAGTTTCATCAAGCTGCTCTTGATAAAATTAAGGCCTTGATAGCTCACCCACCTACCCTGAGTCAATTTGATCATGAGAAAGAAATTATAATACAATGTGATGCATCAAGGGATGGGTTAGGATGTTATTTATTGCAGAAAAATAAACCTGTAGCATTTGGATTCGGAAATTGAATATGCTCAAATTGAAAAAGAATTCTTAAGTTTAATATTTGCAACAAGCAAATTTCATCACTTCATTTGGGGTAGAAAAATAATTGCTTACTGATCATAAACTACTTATAAGTATAATGAATAAAGAAATTAATAAAATATCGTCCAACAGATTGCAAAAAATGAGACATAAATTATTGAATTATGATATTGACTTGATATACTTGCCTGGAAAGAAAATGTTGATTGCTGATTTGTTACATATAAAACACTCTTACGACAACGTTCTGTTCACCAGAAGTACATATATCAGTTAATTATTATTTTTGCATGTTCCTTTACTTAATCCTGTCACCTATGACATGTATCACTTATACTCTGTACCTAACGCCGAATCCACTATTTTTATCCCTCCAACATCCTACGTGGCAATGACGGATGAACACACATACTACTTGAAAACCAGATGTCCCAAGATACAAGAAGAATATTTCTGCAAATCCTCCAACATCGAAAATAATTACCAGCAGGACACCTGCATCCAAAATCTCCTTCGTGTTAAGGAAGACCCTCAATGTAATCATGTTTGAGTACAGATATCTGATATACTGGTCGAAACCATCAGTGATCAAAAATATCTCGTCATTGCACTCACCGACACCTTGTTGCATGAAAAATGCGGAATTGAAGAAGTCCACCGTCTGAAAGGTACTTATTTAATTAATGTTCCTTACTCGTGTAAGTTCACAACCAAGAACTTCCGAGTATGCCAACCTGGAAGGTGAAATGTCAGAAGAACCAGTGTACCTACCACCAATCGTTCGAAACGTGTCGCGTGTGAAATCAATTCAGTTAAACCTTAAATCATGTGACCTCGATCAACTGTCTAAATTAACCTTAGACCAAGACGCTGGTGAACCAGTGTCATTTATATTGACACTTTGTGGACACATTCCAATTTTCCAGTGTTTACTATTTTTGTCATTATTATTTTTATTGTTATTATAATATACTTTAGAACCAACCTCATGAACATGTATAAAAACATGGTTGGAAAATCTGGCTCTAATGCAACAGATGATGTCGAAATGCAATCTGCATTCCCTACACCATCTAATCGTAATATTAAGTGAATATTAATTGTATGTAGATTTAAGATAATTAACCGGTCCTATTGGTAATAATTATTGTTAACAAACAAAATAATTTTGTAAGTTTCCTTTTAAGTGTGGAGGAATTATGTAGCTGAAACGGCTGACTTTCATAGAAATATAAAACCACCGTAACTATTTATAGCGAGAGGCTTGAACCTAGTTGATCGCCACCGTTCAATTTGTCAATCCTTTATACCACCGAAACTAAAGATACTTTTTAAGGGTCCAAAGCGAAATAAAGGGTTAAATAAGAGTTTTAGTTTTCTTTTAAAAAGCCAATTTTAGCCCGACGCTTTGTAACTAGCTCCATTAATCAAATCTCAAGAGCACATGCGTCAATTTTGGGACACCCTGTAGACATTTTCATATAAAAATCTTTATTAGAAATACCTTTTTTCGCGAAAATTCTATACGATTGGATAGACTGTATAGTATACGCTTATTTGCCACCTGGTATATTTTCGTTACACTAATTACGAATTATTATTCGAAAATATTATTATTGATAAAATATCTAGTGAGAATCTGCCTTATTTTTAGAGCGTTTATGATGTGGCAAATTGATACTGTCCGAACACATCCTTTGCCACAAACAACTGTTTCTAAGTACGCCTCCATCACTAATTCTTCCCTGACTTCCAATATCAGCAAAACATAAAGCAATAGTCACTGTCAACTAATGCCAAGAGAATTACACTAAAACTACTTTTGTAGTTATAATATTGCCAGCCACTGTTTGTTGGCGATTGGATAACTATATGCTTTCCATCGATAGCGCCGACACAGTATGGAAAATCCTTGTTCTTTAGCCAACCACTCTTCAGGAGTTGGCGGCATCTGCAAAAAAATCGAAAAGATTTTAAATAAAGGATCAAAAATAGGAATTAGATGTCTTAAATTCTTAATATAGCGTTTTTATGCTCAACTAATTAATTATTGATACCTATAATTAAGATATCTACGATTGATTATAATTATTTATAAACTTAAAAATTTTGAGAACTGGCTTAACTATTTTTCAGGGTCAGAAAAGTAAGGTCGAAGAGGATGAAGACTCCAGTAATGATGGTGCTATGCCTTCATTATTAGTTCGAACGGCTCCAGCACCACAAAAAACTCCCACCTCAAAATTTGAGGTGTCAAAACAACGACGCCGTACATCTATTCCAGACCTTCAGGAGCAGGGCAGCAAATGAAAGAAGTCTTAACAAATTTGAGCAATGTTCTTGGCAAGAAATCAACCCAAACGAAGAAGAGTCAAGATGATGAGTGCGATTTATATTGAAAACTTCTGGCTAAAAGATTACGGAAGCTACCTCAAGACGAGAGAGAAAAGGCTATGTATGAGATAGATGGCCTATTGGTAGAAAAGATGCATCGGAAACTTTTCCGACTCATTTTCTATTTTTTTTTTTATTTTTCATTGCTCTTGCAAGTAATCAATGGTACACATGTCCAGCGTCCAGCACGTTTTCATCTACAATATCTTCTCCCATGACGAGCCTCTGTTCTGTGTTGTCACCGATAGAAACGCGTCCGTAAGGGTCGAAATTTATGATCCAGCGACAAGGCAGATAGAAAGTTCCATGACGAAGGTGCAGAAAGAGGTCAATGCCATCTACTCCAACATGACTTCAATAACCAAAGGTATAGAAAGCCTACAGAGCTCTACAAAAAATACAGACAAAAATACAATATTCACCTGTCATACCGGAACTCAAACCGCTGACTTGGACATTTCTCTACACCATTCATCTTCAGTTCAATCTAATATTGAAACCGACACTCATCAGACAATCCTCAATAAAATGACGAAGAAAGCAGATGATTATTCGAATTCCAAAAGACGATATCAGTACATCCATATTGGAAATGTGCCGATTTCATTCAGTAAGCAGGCCATCATCAAATATATAAAATTTAAGTTAAATGAGTCAGAATTTATAAGAATCGAATCTCTTTCATCATCATTCGAAAACCAAAGATTCAAAAACTATAAAATAGGCATCTGCAACAATAAAGCTGACATACTATTGGACCAGAAGTTTTGGCCACACAACATCTACGCTCGCAGGTTTTTTTCTGATTCTGCTGGAAATAAAAACCTAAATTCCAATCTGCCTACGCAAACTCCGTCTTTCTGCATTCCGCATTCCTCAGCACTATCACCTAAGAGGGATCAAATGTTGTGCAATTCTGATAGTACCGGAAATCCTACGCAGTCTCCTCAAAAATCAAAAAACAGCTATGGAAATTTCGTCGCTGAGCAGTCTTCCAACACAGCTGAACAATATGAGCAGAACTTGAGGAGTAATCTGAAGTCCGCTGAACCGACCTCCGCTGTAAAGTTAACGCCCCCCGATCAACCGACGACTGAGCAAGAAATCCAGAAACCCTCACCCGGCTCTGGAAAGTGCCTGGCTGAACAGTCTATGGAGGAGCCAGAGCAACCTAGGAAGAACCTCATGCCCGAACGTCAAAACACCCCTGAATCTCCATCATGGCTCAACGCTATTTGGCCCCCTCTGGCGAGACTAACAAAAACGTCTGCCGAAACTGAGGGAATTTTTCTACTCTCCAGACTGCGTCAGCCTGAGTTCTTCCGTAATATCCGTCTATATTTGGCCTACCTTTACGACAGACCAGAATCAACATGCCTTCATGGTGAGACAAAAAACAGTGTCAGACTACTCCTAGCCTCTGAAGGTTTCCCCACAGAAAGAAACGACCTGCTAATATATTACAAAAGGTTTTACGAGAGCTATGGACTAACTGAATCGGACGCTGAATATGATTTAAAGGCCCTTAGATCCCACCTATCTACGGAAAACACGAACCATCTCATGAAGGCCAGGGAAAACCAAAGGTTATATAGTACCCCTTTTCACAAAAAGTGACGCGTCAGGAGCAAGAATCCTCCTGTGAAACACCCCCTCCGTCCCCTGTCCTTCACCTCCCCATCTCCAGCTCTCATGTCAAAAAGGATCCCAATAGGACTGATCTTACTTCTCTTAAATCACTCCCCTCCTCTTCTCCTAATTATAGACACGAAATCCGGGTGTTACACATCAACATTCAATCCTTAAATAACTCTATGAATGGTCTGAGTGTCATGATTCTTGATCTGGGATTCCCAGAGCTTATTTGCCTGAATGAACACTTCCTAACATCAGAAAATATACAGAGGATCAAAATCGATAATTACAACCTCTCCTCTTTTTTCTGCAGACAGTCAGCTGCGGAGCGTGGAGGCTCGGCGGTTTATGTCAGGTGTGATATTGAGAGCCGAATCGTTCAGCGTCTTTGTTCCCTGTCGCAACCTCTTCTCTGTGAGATCTCGGCATCCGAAATTAAATTACAAACACTAAAGGTTTTGATTCTGTCTGTATATCGCTCCCCTACTTGTCCTGTAAAGGATTTCCTTCATCATCTAGACGAATTACTTGAAGCGGCTTCCCGATTCTCAAATAACGTAGTTCTTGCCGCAGACTTCAATATTGATGTTCTCTGTGACAACCCTAGCACCTCTAGTCTGACCGAGATTCTATCTTCACATGGCTTCCAACTATGCTTCATCAGCAGTCCGACTAGGGTCACTAATACCTCCGCAACTTGCATTGATAATATTGCAATTTCTGGAGTACTAAGACTATTCTGCAGCAACACAATACCTACGTTTATTTCTGACCACCACGCACTTCATGCTACGCTTCGACTTCCGGACTCGGCCGGTGCCCACGGAAGCGGCAGTAATCCCGTGGTGAGATGGAAGAGGGACATAAATGACCCCCTGCTCCTCGCTCAGTTTCAAAACGAGCTGCTAAACGTTGACTGGCAGGATCTTCTGGATGCCCCCGATACCAATTCCAAATACTCCTGCTTCGCTAACACTCTCTCTTATTATTTTGACTGGTATTTTCCTCTCAGAAAATCACGAATTCGTGATTCTGGGCTTACCAGACCTCGATGGCTTACCCCAGAAATACGTCAACTTTATGACAGAATAAATTTCCTAAATGAACTGAAAAATACATCCAACGAGCAGTTCAAGTGCCAGTTAGCCAGCCTTAAGCGAAAGTTCGGGTATTTGGTGAGACGCGAGACCAGACGTCGCAATGACATATATATCAGCGAATCCGAAAATCCAATTAAATCTGGATGGTCTCTCATAAACAAACATTGTCAGTCGGCAAGCAAGTCTCGGAAGATCGAGGAACTTAATTGTCAAAACTCAGTCAAGACGGATCCTGGAGAAATTGCTGAGATACTCAACAGCGTATTTCTTTCAAACAACTCTCCCACCGTCAGCCACACTCACGGATCCACTGTGCCTGTTGTCGTCTCTTCGTCATCTTTCATGTTGTACCCTACATCACCTGGCGAAATTATAAGGCTAGCATCCAGATTTAAAAACAAAAAGTCGTCAGGTCTAGACGAGATTCCTTCCTTCATTGCGAAGTATTGTATATCTGAACTTGCCCAACCCTTATCGGAAATTTATAACAACTCCTTTGAGACCGGCGTATTCCCCGATAAACTCAAGACAGCCCTGGTTAAACCCATTTACAAGAAGGGCGACGTCAAAGACCCAGACAACTACAGACCAATCAGCTTACTATCCGTGTTTGATAAAATTCTCGAATCCCTCGTCTCCTCGCGTCTTCTTGACTTCTTAAATAAGACTGAGACTCTTTCCCGCTCCCAACATGGCTTCCTAAGGAACAGATCAACTGAGACGGCTCTAATACAACTTACTGAGTACATCTCTGAGGGCATGGAGGAGGGCATGCGAACGGCTGGATGGCTTCTGGACCTTTCCAAGGCTTTCGATAGTGTGTGCCACGAATGCCTGCTTCGGAAGCTGGAGAGCATTGGTGTTCGCGGATTGCCCCTAAAGTGGTTTACCAGCTACTTACGGGAAAGAACCCAGGCGGTACAGCTCCCTGCGTCTGATGGTCGATTTGTGAGATCCCACTTTGCTCCAATCTTCTCAGGAGTACCCCAGGGTAGCGTACTCGGCCCGCTTCTTTTCCTTATTTTCATTAACGATTTGGGCTCCTCAATTTCTTCCCCCACCTCTCTATGTGTTAATTATGCAGACGATACAACCATCCTCATCAGGTTGAAAACAAACGACCTCACTGAAATAATAAAATCAACTAAACTTCCATTAGAAGCAGCATCTTTATGGCTTAGAGAAAATAAACTAAGACTGAATTTAACAAAAACCGAGTTGATTGACTTCCATTCTTGCCGTTCTCGCCTTCCTCCTTTACCGCCCATCCCAACCGTTAGTACTGAGATCTCTCCTACGCGGGTTGTGAAATTCTTGGGCTTTTACATCGATCAAAACTTGAACTGGCTGACTCACACTGACCACTTGTGCCGACGCCTTGCTAGCTCCTGCTTCCTTCTGAAACAACTCCAACACACTGTGTCTCATGACGTTCTTCTCTCCGCATACTACGGACATTTTTACAGTCACATCTCCTATGGCCTGGCCGTATGGGGCGGATCACAGAGTTCTTTACGCAGAGTTTTTCTTCTGCAGAAGAGAGCTATCAGGATACTGGCAGGCTTGTCCATAGATCAGTCCTGTAGGGGTCACTTCAGGCGTCTCGGTCTCCTCACGTTGCCTGCTGTTTATGTCTTCTCTCTTCTCAAACTGATTTACAAACATCAAGCCAAACTTAATCGTTTCCGATTCACACACCATTATCAGACCAGGCTTAATCTTTTCAAACTACCAACTCACCATCTCACTTCCACCGAAAGGACATTCACGTACACGGCCATAAAATTCCTTAATCACTTCAGGATAGACCCCGCAACCTTTGGATTCTCTCAGTTCAAGGCACATCTCCGAAGTTATCTCACAGACCTGGAACCCTATTCTACCATGGATATTCTGTCTTCCTCCCCCCCCCCCTCCACACCCTTATTGATTCATTAACCTAGCACCTTGTCACTAGGATATGTATAATTTGTAAACGACAATGTAGTGTATACAATGACTAGCATTAGATTCTGGAAATTTTCCTTTATTTGTTCTTCTCAATTTTCTCTGATGCATTTGTGATTGTGATCAATGTGTTATAATGCCAATCGCTTGCATATGACCTTTTGATTACGCAGGCGAATTTATGTGTACTACTGCGGTTTGTTCTTTGTTTGTGAATTATTATCATCGCTTACAACGCTATTGTACTAATCAATGATTGTTGAATTTAATGGTACAATAAAGAGATTTATTATTATTATTATTATTATTATTAACGCAATTTTCAAACCCCATTTTTGAAGCACAAGATCAAGGTACTTCGAGAATATCGATCATTTCCAACGATATAATTATGCCATGTAGAAGGAATCACGTTAACTATGATTGCGGCTATATCTTGCAAGGCGAAGGAAGTGATCAAAGTCAAAGCTAATAATAATTGTCAGTGCTAGTATAATTATTATAATGTGTTCTCAAATTCCTGTCACTGACAATATAATAATAATAAATTAAACCAGAACTGTGACACACCTTTACTCGATCTTTCAGAACAACATTGATGGCCTCGCATACTTCAGGTATGATCTGGCTTGAGATTTTAAACAGATAATGTAAGCTTCTGTAGCTGTCACCAGTAGCTAGAAATCTCAGAGTAACAGCTAAACGAAGTTTTGCTGGTATAGCTTTCCTCCAATGAGTTTCAGCTTTTGATAATAATAATAATAATAATAACATGTCTTTATTCCACAAAATTCCACATACAAAATAGATATCCATGCAAAAGGAAAAAATCAAATTAGTGGATAAGGCGAAGGCCAGATAGCATATCAAGAATTGATATGCCCCTGCTCTTCTTGACCTTGATTCAAATGCCAATTAGTCATCAGGCTATATCAGCTGCCTTGCATATAATAAATGCTGAGATGGCCCTGCTGAGCCGTTGCTCCTGCTGACAAGACATCCTGGATACCAGCCTCAGAGCTCGCTCCTGTGATGCTTGTCTTAGTTTAATCAGTCTACTTTATATTTTTGATTACTTCACATCGTAGTTAACGGGCATAGCCTGTCGCTATTTTAGTATTAAAATTAAAGTGTAATTACTTGAAAATATAACCAGCAGTTAACGGACATAGTCTATCACTGTATTAGTACTCACAAGTCTTTACCCTCATCCCTAAAAGAATTCCACCTTTTTAAAAAGGTATTTTCGGGAATCGTAAAGATAACTGGCGCAGTCGTGACGGATTTTTAAAATTAAGTGCAAAATCGGACTCCTTGTATGCATCGCGAAGTGCATCAGCAACGAATCCGTACTTAGAAGATAAAATCCACGAACCAACCCATCAGCTTCAACCAGGAATAGAGCAACCCCGTATTGAACGAGGTCTCCTCCAAACAGTACAGCCAGGACCGAGCAACCCAAAGAAAGAGGACTCCCAGGACGTGCACAACTCTAATTGAAGATTAAAAGGTCAGAAATCAATAATAACTGATTTATGTGAATTGAATTTAAATGATGAATATGAATAATTATTGACCTACAATTTTAATTTTTATTTAAATAACTGATAATAAATATCAAAAAATAATTTAGTATATCTAGCATTTTTATAGGATACACAGAATTTTATTTACAATAAACGTAATTTGAATTTGAAATCAAAGAAGAAGAAGTACATGAATTTTAATGAAGTTATCATTATTATGATAATTATTGAGAATTTAATTTTTGCAAAGATAACAGTTTTTATCTTATTTTTTTTAACATACGAATTTTATGATAATTATATTATGATATTATAAATAATCTTAAGTTTACCCCCATGCAATTTTAATTATTTTTTATAACTAGTGTGATTTTTATTTTCGTTATTTGTATATTTTATGAGAGTCTGAACTTGAAAAATCCACAAGCTATGAAATCATCAATAAATCTTAATTTAAAAATTTCACGTGTCAACTATGAAATAGTGACTATCAAAGCTTAGCAGATTCCTCAAGTGAAGACGAAGCACCAATCGCACGATTATTCCAATTGAATATTTCTCTCGAAAATCCAATTAACGATATGGCACCCCCAGAAACTAGAGCAAATGCAAACGCAGCAGGTTCAAATCAACCTTCTGTAGAGGCATTAATTTCTTCAGCTAGAAACTATGAGGAAATCCTTCCAAAATTTTCCGGTCAATCCTCGACCTTAGAAACATTTATTTTAAAAATAGACCCTTATTATCATAAATTTGGAAATAGTAACGATGACACCCTTTCAATATGTTTTTTGCATGATTTGCAATAAACTAGTAGGAGAAGCTAACGATTTTGTTAGTTGTCGATCAGACTTAACTGATTGGCCATCCCTGAAGCAAGCGCTTCGAAATAAATTTGGCGATTTCACTGATCGCAGAATTTTAGCCCACCAATTTAAAACTTTGAAAATCAAAAACCAATAAAGTTTTAATGACTTTATTGAACGTATTAAGACGTTACAAACCCAATTAGATATAAAGACGCAAATGGATGAAGATATTACAAACAACCAAAAAATTGTTTATAAAGAAATAAACGAGCAAACAGCGCTGGAAGTGCTCTTCAATAATTGTCCCCCTTTATTACAGACGATTTTGGATGTTAAATCACCAACGTCTCTAATAGAAGCGAATAGTGTCGTATTAAATTATATAAGTAAACACCCGCAAGAAAAAACGCATAGACCAGCTATGCAGAAACCCTCAGAGAGCCATAGAGTCAACCCTGCGTATAAAGCATCTTTTACCCCTAATTATTACCTAAATCAAAGGCCAAACAATTTTTATAATGCAAATAATTTGCCAGGTCGACAAGCCCTACGACCTACTTTTAATTCGATGCGACCCACGAATTTTAATTTCCAAAATTCTCAACCTGCGAATTTCCAAAGAACGAATGTTCCGCAGTTTTCTAATAATGTATTTAGGCCCAATGGACAAATCAGTCGAACAAACGCAGCGACTACTAGACCAACACCAATGTCAACAAATAATACCAGACCATTTAATAGATCTTTGAACTCAAATTTTAAAAATTGGCGTCAGCCAAGACCTGAGATAAATCACACGGAAATTCTATCCGATGAAATGCAAGATATGGAACTTGCACCTGACGAGACGGCATGCATTAACGAGGTCCCTGAACCGAGTTACCAGCCGTATGATGAAGAACATTATTACGTCAGTGATAACACAAATAATTGTGATTACGACGCGAGTTCACAAGAAACTCAATATTTTGATCACCATGAATTCGACAACCAAACTACCTCACAGATTGAAAATTTTCATCAACCTGTAACCGACAACAAACCAATCTAACGACGAATAATAATAATTATGATTACGAAGTATCAATCGAACCCATACTGCCTTGTCTTAAATTCGATGATCCAGACGTAAAAATAATGATTGATACTGGCTCCACAGATTCCCTAATAAACTCAAATGTAGCCTACGAACTTTTTCCAGATTAAAAACAATTTCAGGACAATCAGATCATAGCGAATGCGTAATTCTAGATTTGTTCCAAGAAGGTCAATTCATTAAATTTTATATAGTAGATTTCCACTCAGAATTTGACATGTTATTCGGATCTGATACCTTAAGACTGACAAATGCGGAAATTGACTACAGTACCGGTTTATTAATTATTAACGATCAAGATTACCAATTAATTCAGTACGATACCACTCTAACAAATAAAAATTCTGTATCAGCAAATTTTAATCAAACGTCAACTGTTAAAATTTTTAAATTCCCAGTTAAAATTAGGAAAGGTACGATTCTGATACCAACCCAAAAATTAGAAGAAGGAATAATACCTGAAACAATAACCACCGCAAATAATTTCCATTGCGAAGTTCCCGTCATAGGATTAACAAATGACGTAACTCCTTGCAATAAAAAAGTTATCCGTGCTCAGCACATTAATAACAAGGAACTAGAAATTTGTAACATGTATATAGAATCAAATAATAAAATTAAACCCCTTGATATAGATTTAAATCATTTACAAACTAACATACAAAATAGGACTAGGAAATTATGTGAAAAGTACCGAAACTTGTTTTATCACGAAGGTGACTCACTTTCACGAATTCAACGAAACATAAAATCCCCTTAAAATCGGACGAAATTGTATTCTGTAAACCTTATCGATTTCCGTTCAGTCAAAAGGCGGAAATAAATAAACAGATTGAAGACATGTTAAGACAGAATATAATAACTGAAAGTGACTCTCCATACAATTCCCCTATATTTTTAGTCCCTAAAAAGACAGACAAATCCGGAGTCAAAAATTGACGCATGGTAGTCGATTTTAGGAAGTTAAATGAAAAAACAATAGAGGATAAGTATCCCCTTCCGAACATTGCGAACGTATTAGATTTGTTAGGTAACTCAAAAATGTTTTCCAAATTAGACCTAAAAAGTGGATATTGGCAAATCGAAGTTGATCCGCAGGACCAACCAAAAACGGCTTTTTCCACAGAACAAGGCCACTGGCACTTTTTGAGAATGCCCTTTAGTTTGCGAAACGCACCAGCTTGTTTCGCGCGTGTCATTAACAATGTACTAAGATGACTCTTGGACAAAATTTGTCTAGTGTATCTCAACACATACTAACTCCTCACAGGATGGAAATATTCCAGAAACACTCTCAGCAAGATGGTCAATAAATGTGTTATAAAAACGATAATGTGGATTATAAACAACACCTAGGGCTATTTTTTTCTTACCAAATGTCAAATATATCCACAACTGCTCGATTGCATTATCACAACCATGAATTTTTGTGTATTTTAAATTTTCTCTTAAATAAATTGCGACACCACCATAGCCATCCTGTCTCTCCTGTCTCAGAAGAACATACCCCTCAATATAAATGCTAGCATCAGTCACATCAGGTCTTAACCAAGTTTCGGAAAAGCAAAACACATACACAGTTACCTCAGCACAGTAAGCTCTTATTTCATCTATTTTTGGCAACAGCGATCGCACATTTAGATGACAGACCTTCAAGGAATTAACCATTTTATAAAAAGGATTACAACAAACCTATAAACTAATTTGAACAAAAAGTAAAATACACAATAATGATACAACACCCTACATTTTTAATAACATCAAAACAGGATAATTATAAACGTTGCAGGTGAGGAATTTATAAACAACAGTCAATAATATGTCCAATAAACGTAATATAATGGTCTATGGCCTATACCGGCTCTAATTTGATATGTAGGTACCAGGAACTGTTATACCTAACAGATTTAAGTACGTTAAGAATTGTAGAATCTATTCAAGAAAAAAAAAAGAATCAATTAAATAAACAAATGAGTTGGATCCCTACCAATGTGTTGAGAAAAAATTGATAATAAACAAAGCACAAAATGATAGCAAAGCTTTAAATTTAAAATCCGTTGATGCTACTCGCTCCCTTATTATACTACAAATAATAACAACCGAGATCCTATCCCATGCAGCAGATATTCAAAGTCAGGTGAAGACATCCTGCAAAAATTCTCGAATTCACCTTACGGTTCGCGTAACATCTCACTTAAGAATTCCTCCATGTTGTGCCTATAAAAGATCTATTCCTTCTTATTTAAATTTAGGTAGCACGTAGCCTACTAAAGGTAGTTATTTTTATACAAAAAATATCCACTAAATGTAATAATTTTCTTTATTATTTATTATTACATATTAATATGTAACAAAAAAAACTAAATTAAGTACATTTCTTAACATCCACTTAACGAATTTTTCCCCATGTTTCTTGGTTGGTCCAGGGATAAGAAACTAAGTGAATTCTATTTTTTTTTCAAAAACCAATCGAGATACGAAGAAAAGTAAAGTGGAAGTTTTATTTTAAGTCATTAGTTATAATGGCATTGGTGTGGGTGCCCCCCTAGACGCCACTGGACTTAATAATTTAATTATACCTTAATTAAGAGGTTAAAGGAGCTCCTTATTACAGAAAAGTTTAAACCTTCATCGATTTGCGTGAAAATTATAAGTAGTGCTTTTGTGCCTCAAGTCACAAAAGTGACATAGTGCCGTCTTGCGCTTTTACGTTAATAACGCTTTTGCGTTATTATAAATAATTCCAAAACTATACTTTTTTCGGAAAAAAATGTTCCCACCAAAAAAAAAATTTTTAGTACTCGAACGTACGATTTGAGGTTAAGTAACGAAAATCCGATACATTTTTGGGAAAATACTTTTTAAAGCACTTGGGAAGACCTTCAAAACTCAAATTATTATTTCGCGACGTAAGAGTAACAGGAACGTTGTCTCCATATTTTTCTCAATAGAAAGCACGGTAAATTGTGATACAAATAACATTTCAAACATTCCCGATTACAAAAAATAATCATTCAACCCTCTTGGAGGGTGGTTTTGTCAATTTAGGGGGGTGGTGGATGTCTAAGGTAGTGCGCATCGTGTTCAGCACCCTCGAAAACGGGGGGGGGGGGGTAAAGTTGTTTCGTTGCGTCTGAAAATTCGGAAATTTCGGTTTTTTTCCGACTCATAGACGCCTAGAATTGCTGAATTTTAAGGGGGGGGGTTTGTCATAAAAAAATTTCTTAAAGCCTCCCCTAAGTTACATCCCTTTAAAGTTGGGTAAAAATTCACATTTATTGACTTTTTTCTGAAATACTTGAAATAAAAAAAAAAAGACGGCTTTGATCGAATACAGTCGATAGGAGAATTTACGGATCGGTCTTCCGAGATAATCGCTGGACACGATTGCAGAAGGATTATCTACTTAATCCCATCTCTTTGTTCTCGCCAAAATCAACGCCCGACATTGATTATACCTTCAGAATGAACGGTGAAGACCTTGGTCTTCCCCTCTTCGATGAAGATGACTCAGCTGCAACAGCTGAGGAATTCTTGTGCTTATCCAACTCGGACTGGCTCATTAGACTAAACAGGATCTTTTCGACCTATTCTTCTTTCTTCAAAGACTCCTTTACGCTGTCAGATTGCTCACCAAAACGACCGCAATGCTCCTTAGTGCGCTCGACATTCACAGAGATCTCTTCCAATAATATTGCTCTCAATATTTATAACACAAGCAGCCACGCCTTTTCGGACACCCATCCCTATACATATTCTTGCACCCATCAGTCACCAGAAAATATGATTATACAACCGTACCGCAATCGCGCAATATGCCCCGTGTTCACTATCGGTCCTTACTGGACAGTCACACCAGACCAGACTCAAGTCGTCGACAACCAAACAATCCTCGAAATAGATGAGCTCTTAGCCACTCAATACTACACTGAAAACCCAAACAACTGAGCATTTAAATTCATCACAACACATTTACTCAAATTTAGAATCGAAGTTAAGTTATTCTTAAATTTTTGCTACCTGTCGCCCTCAGTGATATGTAGTCCATTTAGAATGGATAATGTTCATTTTTCGTTATTTAAACTTAACATAGAAAACATTAATTTCTATTAAAATCAATTCATACCTTTGTCTCAGGTGTTGGCAAATTTTTTTCTATACCAGATGTTTTGTTTGAGACTATAAAGTATGTAGAACAGTTGAAAATCTAGAAAGACATTGATAATATTACCCAAAAAAGTTTTTGGAAAGAAAAGATATCTGTTTTCAAAGACACCGACATTGTCCTGCCCTTGTTTATTTATTATGATGACTTTGAAACGGGTAACCCATTGGGCTCTCATTTTGGTATCCATAAGCTTGGAGGTGTTTATTGTGCATGGCCTGTTTACCCTCCAAGCTTCAGTCGAGATTTAAAAGAATTTGGTGATAGAGTATTTTTTTTTCAAAATTGGTGAATGAACTCAATTTTCTGAGATCGACCGGCATAACTGTAAATCTTAACTCTACCAAATACCGTGTATATTTTTCCACTGCTCTGTTTTTAGGTGATAACTTTGCATTAAACACAATTCTTGGTTTTCAAGAGAGTTTTTCATCGAATTCATATTGCAGGTTTTGTAAACTGTTAAGGACTGAAACACAAAAATGTACCATTAAAAATTTTGTTCTGATGAATATTGAGACATTTCATGTGAAGACAAATTTTTCTGTTGATATCGCTCATGATATTTTTGAAGGTGTAGCAGTGGTTGTGTTAGCGCACATATTGAACAATTTTATTTTCGTAGAAAAACTTTTCAACTTAGAAACACTGAATAATAGAATAAAACATTTCAGTTTCAGTTCCAGTCATAAAAGACCCCCCTTGATAATGATTGAGAACCTGAAAAAAATGAATTTAGGGATGTATGCTTCAGAAATGAAATCATTTGTTTTGAATGCCAATTTAATTTTTGGGGATCTTATTCCTGTAGGCAACGCATATTGGAAATTGTATATTTTATTGAGAAAAATTATGGCTATAATTCTTACAGCCAATATTATAAAGGCTCATTAGGCTAACAGGCAGATTTCTGTGCTCGTTTCTGGAGCTAATATTGTAACGTTTAGCCCCCGGGCCTGTTGCTCTTCTGCGAAAAACCACTGTGATCGTCTATTTACCCCTAATAGGACCGCTGTGATTTCTTTCGTTGTGTTTACCGTAGTTACCCCTGCTCGTTGATTGAGGTATGCCAGGATTAGTATGGCCGAAACGGATGTCGCGAAGAACCTACTGTGACTCATTGTATCTCGGTTGATTGGGATTTCTTTCAGAATAGCGGGGAAATTAACTGAGACTTGTTGTTAGACTGTGGACTTCCTGTCAGATGTCTAAAAGCGAATGATGAGCGAGGGAATTCGTTTGCAAGAGCGTAAAATGTTGAAGGGCGAGAGGGGCTGTGATTTTGCATAGCGAGTATAAAACAATGGAAAGCGAATGATGGATCCCTTTCATACATCTTTCACACTCTAATCCATTTCGGATTCCACTCTTTTGCACTCCTGTGCTTTCTTATTATTTCGTTTTGCTTTTGTTTCATTTAGTTCAGCATCAGCTTGAATTAATTAAAGACAACAACCATGTTGGTTACAGATGACCCGGGATTAGCGGGAATATCTGTCTGTTTACCTATTCAATGATTTTCTTTCCTTTTATTTCCTTTACCTAGTTTCTTTGATTTCATTTCAAGCAACAGCTCGAATTAATTAAAGAAGACGACCGTTTTGGTTACAGACTACCCGGGATATGGTGGGAATGTTTGTCTGTTTACCTACTCAATAATTATTGAATTCTCATTTTGCATTTTTAATGAGCTTTACTCGTCGATTCGGCTCTTCCTTTCGTTTGGGAATTTTTATGATCGTTTGTTGTGGGCTTTACTCTGATACACAGGCACTCCACTCTACTTTTATGACCACTTGTTTGTTGGTCGAGTTTCTAGCTTGACTTGGACGTCGAGAGCAGTATTGGCCATGTTTGTTTTGATTGCTACTTCCTCTTTGAACGTGATACGAATGTCTTTCCAATTGTTTTTTCAATTGTGAAAGCGTGTTTTTCCTGAATTGACGTCATACTCATGATAGTTGTTTTAACTCATTTCGTTTATTTGTTGTGTCGTTGCTTTTGCCTCATGGGCTACCTTTATATAGCCACTTTTGGACCGTCAATACCTATTTGCCCTGCGGCTACCTTTTTGTTCTACCTAGCCTCGTAAGGCGATGAGTCAATATACCTTATCATTTCGAATATGACGTTCTCTGCAATTCGCAGTTTACCTTGTGGTTTTTGCTATTTTAAATGTGATCACCAACTGACCAAACTAGGCCGCTACTCTATAATTATTCCTCAGGGTTCCCGTAGGCTTGCCTGGGTAATAATTGAATGCTGGAATTTTTATGAATACCTATATTGGAGCCTGTGGGTATTATAATCGAGACCAACCATCGATTTCACCGTGGTCCAAGGTTTTTACCCCTAACACCTGTATTAATAAATGCAATTGAGCGTCAAATCAGTTTTTATACTTTTTGTTGCGTTGATGTCAATGCTAGACACCCTGTATTTTATACATGGGAGGAAACCAAAGCAACTCGTGGTGTGACAGAAATCGGATCAGCTTTATATACGCACTTAAAGTCAATGCAAATCAAAGATGAAGTTTCAAAAATTCGTCTACTTTGTGACGGATGCCGCGGACAAAATAAAAATGCGCACAAAACACAAATTATCATGAGAAATATTTATTTAGTTTGTAAGTTTTTCCTATTTTTCTTATATTATTGTTACTTATGCTTTTTTTTATGTTTTTTTTTATGTTATTTATGAATATACCTTATGTACTCAATCGAGCTGCTGCTCCTAAATAAATGATTATTCAACTCATTCAGTTTAGATTGGGTCGTGGTCCTTAAGATTTGAATTAATGTACCGAAGTAATTAATTCCTATATGATGACTTTTTCCAAAATATTGATCAAATTATGATTTTAATTAATCGGAGAATAATAAATATTTACCCTTGAAACTGAAAAGAGGTGCTGTTTGGGAGTAGAATGAATAATATTAATAATTAAACAATGTAATAAAATATATAAATATAAATATAATAAAATACAGCATCAGAGCTGATAGGCTGGCCAACACTACCCCCTGTAATAAAACATCAATCCTTAAAATTAAACATAATAAAACATGACAACCGATTACATTTATTAGGTATTACACCCCGTTGACGATGGTTACTGCTCACAAATGGTTTGGGACACTCTAGAAGTAATTACAGAGATGTAACCTGAGGAGTACTAAAGGTACTTGGTGCTCCTTGACGAGGTTGTAACATAGAAGATCATTAGCAATAAGGCGCTTCTTGATGATGACGTTGACGAGTAACTTCAATAGATTACCGCCAAAAAAAACTGCAAGGTGGTAGATGTCGATGTAACTTTATGTAACTATCACCGACTGGTATAGATCACGCACAACACAGATTCGTGGGTACACAAAATTATACTGTTAGCGACAGAGGAGGAAATATCGGCAGAGCTGGCAACAAGCCCATCGCCGCCTCATCTCAAGTAGTGCCCGCAGCTGGCCTGCTGGATGCGATCGGGAGTCGACGCGACCCAAGGACAAACAACACCAACACCATGACCATGATTCGGATACGCAAAATCCGACATTCCATTCCAACTCGAACTGCGTGACTGAATGCATCGCGACTTAATAATTAATTATTCAACACATCCTTAATCATATTAGAATAATCTCTTATTTAAATATTTGTTATTATACTTCGAATATAATTTTGATTTGGATTGGGTCTTGTTTTATTAGAAAAATAAACTCAATTAATACAATTCATATAAAAATAAAAACTTAATTAGTGAAAATTAAAATTCAAAATAATCACATTAAAGCTTAAATCAGAAGTGGGATAGATCTTGCGTTTCAGCAGTGAGAATTATGGAAGAGTTATTGTCAGAAGTGTTGAAAACTTTCAAGTCTGGAAGAACGGCCCCAGAACAGGTCGAGTTGCCAATATTTTGATCAGACAGGGATGAAGCAGAGAGTTGACTGCAGCAGATCCAGGCAATAAAAGATGAGTTTGGTTGGTCAGACCTGCAAGTGGTGGTAAGATTGGGAAATTACCTTACTAAAGATTCAAAATTGTGGTATGAAAATTGGTCTCCTGTTAAGAGAGATTGGGAAACTTTTAAAAGGGAGTTCTTGGAGGCATTTCCACGTAAGAAAATTCTTGGCTTACTTTTATGTGAAGCAGCTAATTTTAAAAGTTCCTCATGTAATACTTATGTGTCATATGTACATCAAAAATTATTTTTGTTGAAGAGTGTTCGAGCTGCATGGTCTGTGAAAGATTTAATTCAGTTAATTATATTTGGAATCTCTGAGCAGAAAACTCGTGATTCTTTGATTATGCGTGATTTCGAATCGATCTCTGATTTAATTAGTTATTTAGGAACGATTCCAAAGCCGTCGATTCCGAGTACGGAATACAATAATCATAATTATGGGCCGATTGCGAAGCGACCTCGAATAGATCGAGAAACTGCCGTGTCTGCGGCTGGTGCTAGTGCTGCTGTAAGTGCGAGGCATGAAAAAGAAATGCGAGTCTGTTTCCATTGCAACCGGGTGGGCCACATGAAACGTAATTGCCGAGAATTATTAAACGCTCATAAAACCCATAATCGATTTAGAAATACAATACCTGGCTCTTAATTATTAAATCAGGTTAATACCCCAAATGTAACAGAACCTAAGTTGCCTCTAAAAATTGAAAATAAAGACACATGCCAATTTTGTTTTAAACAAGGTCATCTAGCCGAAAGATGTTTCATTAAAAGGGGAATTGAAGACCGAAAAAATGTAAATTTGATAGCAGTTAATAAGAATGTTGTTCCAATAACAATCAAAGTTGATTCTCTTATTTTTTGGGACTAATTGATACAGGAGCAGACATTTCTTTAACTTCCGATAAATTTATTACAAAATTTCAACATAAATTGGAAAAATGTGAAACGAAAATATCCGGCATTGTTCCGGGCATACTTGTGTCTGAATGTAAGTTTCAAGCGGATGTCGAAATTACTGGACAACGAACCCGTTTGAATTTTGTGTTAGTACCAGCTGAATGTCTAGACGATTTCGATGTTCTCGTTGGTTGCGATTTATTCCTGAATAATCAACTGGCTGCGGTTACCGATTGCGATGGAACCCGTGTAGTTCGTCGTCAATTACCGGGCATTCTACGCATATCGGAAAATGAACAGGTTTCTAAATACAACGCTCCTGATGAGTATTTAGTGCAGGTTACTTCCTTATTGGATCAATTTTCAGATATGATTGCAACTGGTAATAATGTTTCACTAGTAAATAACACATCTTTGGATATTAATTTATTTGACAACCACATTGTATATAGGCGATCTTACAGATTGGCTGCAAGCGAGAAAATTGAACTTGGAAAGATCGTTCAAGATTTATTAGACCATAATATTATTCGTGAGAGCTGTTCCCCATATTCGAGTCCAGTTCTTCTAGTAAGAAAGAAAAATAATTCTTACAGAATGGTAGTAGATTTTCGCGAATTAAATTCCCATACAGTCAAAGATCGTTACCCTATGCCGAGGATAGATGATCAATTGGACAAATTAGGTCAAGGCAAGTATTTCACTTCTTTGGACATGAATTCAGGTTTTTACCAGATACCTATTAGTCCAGACTAGATCGAGAAGACAGGTTTCGTCACTCCAGATGGTCATTATGAGTTCGTACGCATGCCATTTGGTTTGGCAAATGCTCCAGCTGTTTTCCAGAGGGCGGTAAATAAAGCTTTGGGTTCTCTTAAGGATAACGTCGCTCTAGTTTATTTAGACGACATATTGATTCCGTCCAAGACTATCCAAGAAGGGTTAGCTTCACTTAAACTTGTGTTAGAAGCATTGAGGAAGGCTGGTTTCTCCCTAAACATTTCAAAATGTTTCTTTTTGCAATCAAAAATTGAATATTTAGGGCAGGAGATCTCTTCTGAGGGTATACGTTCCTGTGAAAGAAAAGTCGAATCACTTCGTAAGGCTCAATCTCCGAAAAATATTAAACAGACCCGCCAGTTCATGGGCTTAGCAAGTTACTTTCGCAAGTATATTCCTGAGTTCGCTCATAGAACTACCTGCATAACATCACTTACTAAAAACAATGCTCCTTCTCTGTGGACTGACGAACATGAGAAAGCTAAGCAATATGTTATAGATTGTTTGACATCTGAGCCCTTATTAGTAATCTTTAACCCTAAGCTTCCTACAGAGCTGCATACCGATGCCAGCGCTTTTGGCTATGGTGCAGCATTACTCCAGAAATATGATGGACAAAATAAAGTCGTGTCCTATTACAGTAAGCGAACTACTCCAGCCGAAGCCAAGTATCATTCATACGAATTGGAAACACTAGCCATAGTAAATGCTTTGAAATTCTTTCGAGTCTATCTGGTCGGAATACATTTCACTATTGTGACAGATTGTAATTCAGTAAAAGCTACTGAACGCAAAAAAGGAAATTATTCCTCGAATAGCTAGGTGGTGGACGTATTTACAAGATTTTAATAACGATATTGTGTATCGCAAAGGTTCATCTTTAGGGCATGTTGACTATCTCAGTCGAAATCCTGTTTCCATACTCAGGGTGTCCGCTTAAGACTCATGGCTACACATCGAGCAAAAAGGTACGCCGATGTTAAGCAGTTGCTAACATTGCTGCGTGAGGGTAAACTCGATTCTAAACAGTATGTAGAGAAAAATGGGCTTTTGTGTCACCAAACTATTTTAAATGATAAAACTAAGATTTTCAGGTATTTTGTGCCGAGACATAGCAGATTGGGACCGTTGCGTCTATTTCATGATGAGCAATGTCATATAGGTGTAGATAAAACTGTGGACTCGATCCTTAAACACTTTTGGTTCCCAAAGTTGAGATCATTTGTTCGCAAATATGTCAAACACTGCCTGGTTTGTGCAGTAAAGAAAACTCGAACGGGACCACTACAGGGTCTAATTAAATTGTCAGAAAAGCCGAGTGAACCGCTACATACCTTACACATCGATTGTCTAGGCCCATTGCCAGCTGTTGATGAATACAAGCACGTATTTGTAATAATCGACGCATTTAGCAAATATTGCAATCTTGTTCCACTAAAATCCTTAAAAGCTTCCGAAACCGAGCAGGTCTTACAAAATTTTATCTCATTGTTTGGCACTCCAAAGCTTATTGTCATGGACTCCGGTTAAAACTTTCATAATGCCAAAGTGTGCGAACTTCTAGATAAGTGGCACATAGACTATCATTTCATTACTCCAGATGTACATAGGGCAAATGGTCAAGTAGAGCGTTATATGCGCACTATAATGAATTTAATCCGTATTGAAACGTGACTAAAAACAGGATGGCCAAACACCTTGTGGAAAATACAATTAGTATTAAATACCACTGTTCAAAAAACGACACAAGAATAACCACTACAGGTACTGATTGGCATACAGACTAGCACACCACTCATCCAGGCAGCTCTTATTGATTTGAGCCATGATATAACCCCTGTACGCAACTTAGCTTTAGACCGTAGTCGTCTTGTTGAACGTCTGAGACCAAGAGAAGCAGACAAACTCAATTCTAAGAGACGAGATAATGTGAAATATTGCATTGGAGATTTTGTATTGCTATACAGGGCTTCCAAAATGCATGTTAGCAAAACTGATTTTGAATTCATGGGACCATATGAAATTATGTCTATTACTGATCAAGGTAGATTTGAATTAAAACGGGTTGGTAAAAATAAAATTGTCAAGGCGGCGAAAGAACAGCTTCGACCTTGGCCTACTGAGTGGAGTCTTACCTCAGATGTGAGTGACCTACTGGAAATGTTAGAAAATGATGAAGGTAATTTTAATAAATTTATTATCTGTTTTTGCCTTGATTCCGGTTTTTGACAGAGCCGAAGGTGGAGTCAGCATACATCCACGTAGACGCATTAACATGAACCATAGAGAGTCATGTGAATGGAAGCAAGAGATTTCTTGAGCAAAAAAAAAATTCTATCGCATTAAGTATTTTTTTATAATAACTATTCCGATAGCTATCATCCAAGTTGAGATGATGAGAGTTGTGTACCATGAGAGTACCTACAACTACTATTTTTGAGTTGTGTACCATGAGAGTACATACAAGCACCATTTTTGAGTTGGGGTACCAGGAGAGTATCCGCAACTCTGATTAAAGAACTGTGAGATAAGTTTTGTTTCTTTTGAAATATGCTACCTTGAGAGTGCATATTAATAAAAGCTTTGAATGATCTGGGATAAAATATTTATCCCTCGAGATAAAGTTGTGTTGATTCTATGTTACAGCTGACCCTGAGGATGAAAATTGTTCCGAGAGCGAAACATTAGTCAGTCCGGCCGTGTTAGCGACAGAGGAGGAAATATCGGCAGAACTGGCAACAAGCCCATCGCCGCCTCATCTCAAGTAGTGCCCGCAGCTGGCCTACTGGATGCGATCGGGAGTCGACGCGACCCAAGGACAAACAACACCAACACCATGACCATGATTCGGATACGCAAAATCCGGCATTCCATTCCAACCCGAACTGCGTGGCTGAATGCATCGCGACTTAATAATTAATTATTCAACACATCCTTAATCATATTAGAATAATCTCTTATTTAAATATTTGTTATTATACTTCGAATATAATTTTGATTTGGATTGGGTCTTGTTTTATTAGAAAAATAAACTCAATTAATACAATTCATATAAAAATAAAAACTTAATTAGTGAAAATTAATATTCAAAATAATCACATTAAAGCTTAAAATACAATTATTATAATAGTACCTACTTTAAAATAAAGATAGGAAAGTAGGTATTTTAGTCCAGACAACCACTAAATTCAGGAATACGGGTGCGAGCCTCGTATTTAAAGATCTCGACGGTAATTATTAATTAAAGGTGGAATAACACCTGTTAAAAGCGGCGTGATTATTATTAAATTTAGTAAAAGAAATTTACTTACAAATAAGAAATTTAATTTACATATCAATACTCGACTATTCAATTTCCGGGACGGACCAGGTCTAGCCTGAATTGAGTCTCGAACCTACTGCCTTTGAATTTCCAATTTTTCTTGGGTGGTGGTCTCAACACTGGCGAGTTCCCTGCTACCCTCTCTTTCCCATCGTTTTCCTTCATACCCTGATGTGGGATTCAATTATTTTAAGTTTTGCTTCAAGAGATATTTTGTTTGATTTGGCAACCTTGTCGATGGACAGGGGATGTTTAGAAGTTCAGGAACGCGCTGTTCGGGGAGAAGAGCGTAAAGGCGGGCGGCCATTGCGCACGAAGCTAAGCTAAGCGAAACGAACTGAAGCTGAGTTAAGCTAAACGAAGCGAAGTAAACTCGGCCATTGGAAGCGAATATCCCAAAAGGGATTGCTTAGTTTAAGAGCAACGTACGTGGAGCTATGAACCATAAATTGTTGTTATTAGATTTAAGTTCGGATTCTGACGAATAAAATTTTGAAGAAAATCAGAAAGTGGCATTGTTATGTTCGAAAAAGAAGAAAAAGAAGTACTGGATAAGTGGTTTTATGAAAACAAGAGAAACTTTTGGCGAATTTCATAAATTAATAAATAATGAATTATCAGATGAAAGGTTTAAGAACTACTTTAGAATGACACGCGCTGAATTTTATGAATTGCACGAGATGATTTCTGAAGACATCAAAAAGCAAGACAGTAATTTTCGAAAAGCCATTGGGAGCAAGGAACGACTAGCAATTTGCTTAAGGTGTTTTCTTTAATATACAATACACTACAATAATTAACTCAGATATTTTTATTTATTTTTATTTTACCTTTCTACGACATACGTACATACGAAACTGAGCTAATAAGCTAAGGAATATTCGCTCGGACCTGTCTCAAGCTAAAGCCAGCGAAGTTTAAGAACTTAGTTTATCTTCGCTGGCACATCTTCGTTTAGTTTCGCATCAATTGCCGCGCTTCATAAGATTACATAGGAGCTAATTTATAAAAATCTTACCTCTGCTTCGCTTAGCTTAGCTTCGCGCGCAATGGCCGCCCGCCTTAAGACGTCGTCGAGCGAGAACGAAGCGAAGCGAAGGTTCCAAGACTGTTATTATTTCACTACTGTGCTGTTCTTACATCAACTTATTTCATTTAAGTATTTTGTAATAACCTTTTCAACTAATAAAATATCAACATCATCACTACGTGGGTTACATTAAAATTCCTACACTGACTACGTTGCCGTGTCGGTCAACGGAGTCGATTATTTGGCGAAAGTAACAGTTAGAATTCCGAAATACTAAACTTACAATAATAATTCATTATAAACATTCTATGACACCAGTTCAGTCAAACCCAGTCATGTCCTATCTAGAGTTCTTTCAAAGTAGGTCAAGTCCACTAAGGTCATTCAAAACCAGTCATCTCCACTAATTTTTTTTTTAATTCCTGAGCTTAATTTTCTAAATTTATTTTGCTTCTTTTGGCAATATCTAATAAAAACTACAGCCTTAAGCTCATACAATAGACAGAAATTTCGTAAATATAATAGAAATAGCCCTTTCGCTCACTGTGTCCTAAATTTAGGACCCTACTTTGTAATTCGACAAAAATATTTTTTGAATCGATATTTGTCACTAAAGCCCATATGTAACGATCCAGTTTTTAGTACAAGTTTTACTCAATTTTTTAGGATACTAAATTTAGGACAAATTCATACAAGTTTTGTCTCCAATTTTTGGTAAATTTTTTAGTTTAGGGAAGTTGTCCTATTTTTCGTCAAATTTAATTGACAAGCATTCGTTCTTATTACCCGTTAGGCATCGTGATCAATCGGACTTTCTTTTCATTGGAAACTATTTGACAACTAATAAAATAAATACAAAGAAATTTAAATTTGCGTCCTGTTTACCATTTATTTTACAATTTGCATGTTATTTGGGTGATTTGCAGTGCTTAAATAAGTCCAGAAAATATCATTGAAAGGCAGCAGTAATTTAATCTGGTAAGTAAAAGATATAAATAGTTAGAAATGTGCTTTCTGGTACTTATATCAATTCTTCATCATTTATTATATGTATGTTATACGTTTGTTTGAATATAGAATTTCTTTCACAGGTTCCACATTAGCATGTAGTGAAAGGGTCCCCTGAACATGAACACGTGTGTTCACTGAATGACAGAAAAGTATCCATATAGTGAACTGGTGGACTTCAAGAAGAAATACGGGAGCTGCCGTATTTTTCAGCTTATTAATTCGACACCAATTTTTTTAACTTTATGTAAGTTTATGTAAATAGGAACTTATTAAGTATTATTGTAGCCTTAAAGTTAAATTTTCCAAATTTCAACGGATTATACTTCATCAGCAAATGCCCCATGTTTTCATCTGTTTAGAGGTAATAAATGATACTTACTATATTTTTGAGGTATTATAATGTAGGTATTTTGATATAAAAACTATAATAAATTTGAAAATTGGATGTATACCTATGTTAACAGAAATATTTGTTACATAGTTTTAAAAATCTTTCAAGATATTTTTTTTTATACCTATGAGATACACATAGTTTTAAAAATCTTTCAAGATATTTTTTTTATACCTATGAGATACTTATAATACTTTTTAACTTATACAATTGGTTGCCTTTTTAACTATAAAAAACTAATCAATAAAAGTTAATAATAAACGTACCTGTTCTTTTCATTTAACCACAAATAATATTAATGCACTTTTCAATAGTAACGAATATTCGCTGACGTTATTATTGAAAATTGTGTTAATTAATTATTATGTGGACTTCCAAATAGTCAGAATTCAAAGATATAATTTAAATTTAAATATCCCGCCAACCGATATACCCCCACCACCGTCATAAATGCTTTTTAGTTACGGCACCTCGCGGGCAGGGGGAGCTCAAGTTTGTATCCAAAATATTTACAAAATTTTTAGAACCTGTCCTATTTTTCATCAATTAAATGACATAACTGAAGTGGAAATCTGGGGAAATTGTTGTTTGTAGGTTACAATATTGAGATGTTGGTAGCTAAAGTCGACTTTCTAACAGGAAGGAGCATGTGTGGATTTGACGTTGAACGGGATGGTTTACCAATATGGCGGCTGCTTCAGTTTTTAAAGCTGATTAAACGCCAATAACTTCACTAACCTACATTATATTATATAACTATAAAATAATATTGCATCACACTTTAACGTTTTACAACAAAATATACTACAATTAAACACAAAAAAAAAAAACAAGAGTGAAACACAGGACACGTCAGAGGTCAGAACCATGACGTGTCCTTTTATTTATTATGAGAATTATTTAATTGTGAATAATCACAATGTCTTGGTCTCATGATCAGGTTATTTCTTTAATAGAATTATATAGAGAAAGGCCTTGCCTCTAGGTATCAGGTAAAAAGTTCAAATTATAAAAACAAGCACATGAGAACCACTGCTTATGAAAGCATGGTAAGAGAACTAAAAAATATTCGTCCTGGAATAACTATAACTGAAATAAAATCGAAAATCAATGGACTTAGAACAAACTTTGCAACAGAACACCGAAAGTACTTGAAATCGAAGCATAGTGGCATGGATGAAGACTCTGTAAGTAGTTTTAATATATCTTAAATGTTATATAGATGCAATACTGGTATCTGCCAGTCATGAGGCCAGTCACTTTGTAATGTCCTCGACTTTTACGAATAGCATATTCTAAACTGTTTCTCTTGAATGATTTCAGCTGTACGTACCATCACTCTGGTATTATGAATACCTTTTATTTCTATTGGACCACATCGCTGTGAGAAAGTCTACTGACTCTATCGGAGAGCTGTCCCAGGAATTAAGTGAAAACAGTGTTTCACTGACATGTGATGAGAGCACCACAGATGGCAAGACTGAACAACAAGCTGAGAAATCAAACGTCTGTTCTGTATTAGTAATAATGACCTAACAAAAAAAAAATATAATACGACACTGAATTATTATAAATATTTCATGACACTCTGTTATTCATTATAGGATGAAGACACTGATGCATTTTATTATACACTGGATAGAAATATTGAAATCATAAATGAAGACGAAAATGAGTCTCTTTCAGACCAACCTAGTACTAGTACCTCCATGGTCACTCCTAAAAGTTATACCTCACTCAGTAATCGTACTGCTGGTTCGACCAAAAAGAGAAAAATAAATCATGATGATTCTTTCCTGGATGCTGCCAGTGGTGCTATAAAAAAAATTTCCACGGCTTTAGAACAGAACCAAAACCAGAGAAATCTAGCGACAGAGAAGCCTGACAATGACCACTTGACAACTTTTGGTAATTTTGTGGTAAGCCGGTTACGGATGATAAAAAATGATGACCTAGTGACTGCAGCTGAAGAAAAGATTACCACAATTTTATTTAATATTTATAAAGAAAGTAAAAAATAGTATAGTAAACATACATTTTTATTATTTATTAATAAAAACTTGATTTCATTTATTTTATTTAATTCATTTCTAGCCATTATTATTGCTACATATCAAAATTTCTAACAGCTTCTTCTTGCCAAGGCACTGCTCCAGTATCTGAGCAGAAATAATCTTTAAACTCATTACGGACATTTCTCGCTGCATCCATAGATTTATTGCCACTTTGTCTCCCAATACTTCTTATTTGCTGCAACGAATTTTCCGTTTCCTGGCTTATGTCAGTGTATGAAATTCCATTTTCAGTGGCTAAATAATTGTGAAGAGCCACACAAGCTAGAGTTATTTTTTCGACTTTTGGTGCACGAAGATTTATAGGATTGAGTAACACTCAAAACCGATTAGCCAAAATACCGAATGCATTTTCTATTACTCTTCTTGCCCTTGATAGCCGATAATTAAATATTCTTTCACCATGTGACAATCCTCTTTGGGGGTATGGCTTCATTAACACATCTTTATGTGGAAAGGCATCATCTGCAACTATCACATATGGAATTGCCATATCTCTACCTGGTAATGCTTCTGCAGGAGGGAAATACAAAGAATTGCATCCTAAAACCTTAGCTAGGGTAGATTCTCGAAATGCACCTCCATCACTGACTCTCCCGTTAACACCCACATTATCCGAGTTAAAAATAATTCAATGAGAGCTGACATGTTTGGAAGTTCGTACGTCGTGTGTCGAAATTTGTGGAGCTTTTTGGTGAAAAATAATTAGTTTCTCCTGTTCAAAAAAATTCCTGGTAAGTGAAATATGTTTAGTTATGATCATCCATTCGTAAAATTTTAGGTTTTCCTAGAATTTAGAGCTTTTTCTTATACCAACAATTATGTCCTAATATTAGTACGTTGTGAACAAACATGATTTATATGATTTATAAGCATAACCTAAATTTTGTGCGGTTTCTCCTAAAAACTGGGTGTATTTTCAGTTCTTACCTCAAGAAAATGGAGTCAAAACCAAGTAGAAAGCAGGAAAAATATAGAAGGCCTCTAACAGATGAGGAATTGTTTCAGCTTATAGAAAGTGGGCTATCTGACATAAAATATCTCAGTGGAGAAGAAGATGATTTAGGCTGGGGATCTGACCAAGAGGATCAATTAGAAGAGAATCAATTAGAAGAAACCCTAGGAGAGGAACAATCAGAAGGTACTTACCTACGTACATACAGGGTGCTCCATAAAGGCGGGACGGTAAAAAGTTCATGTTTTTTAAATGGGACGCCCTGTATATTTTCACATATTCTAATTCACCGTGAAATTCTGTAGGTAGCAACACAATTATTTATGCACATTTTTGCAACGTTGCCAAATAGATTGGAAAATTCTTTAAATTTGTGAAAAAACATGGCTCAATGAAATGTGTAATATTTTTTAACTTATAATAATTGGGAAAAAAATAGTTTTTTAAAGCAAAGAAGAATGTTGACAGGAGCCGTCTAAGGTAACATAGAATAATGTTTTTGTACAGGGTGTTTTCTATGGGCGTGCCAACATTACGAACTTTAAACCTAATTTTCGTGATTTTCTTAAATGGAACACCCTGTATTTGATTACACTATCTTGTAGGGATTTTAATCTCCTTTAACTTTTGTAAAGGTCTTCCTATGCCTATCTTTACCAATTTTGGTGGTATTTCAATTTTTATTTAAACTCTAGCAAAAAACTAGATGTTTTTCAACCTTTTCGCTTTCCTAGTCACCTAGTAACACACTTGGTCACCTAGTAACACACCTGGTAACCTAGTAACACATAAAATAAAAACAAAATATTAAATTTTAAATAAAACGTCAGTTTGGTGGCAATTAGATGACAATTAAAGTGATTTGGTGGTTTGTTTGTACAAAAAGTATTAAATATGAATTTTTCAAATGCCGAAATGGTGGATATGGTATTTGTACTAGGAGCTAGCGACAAAAACTGCTTGTTAGCAACGCGGATATACAAAGAAAAATATCCAAACCGAAGACAACCTAATAGAAGGGCGCTTGAAAAGGTAATGGAGCGTTTTCAAAGAACGGGAAGTGTAGCCTATAATAAAAATGAAAGAAGAAAACGTGTTTTAATGAAAGAAAATCAATTAGACGTTCTTTTAACAGTAAATGAAAATCCACACATTGGCCAACGAAATATTTCCAATCAATTAGATATTAGACGATCATCGATTCAGAACATACTGAAAGCACACAAAATGCATCCTTATCATATCCAGTTGTTGCAGGAACTAAATGAAGAAGACTATCAGAGAAGAATAAATTTCTGTGAATGGGTACAGGAAAAAACGAGACAACAAAGAAATTTTGCACATTTAGTATTCTTTTGTGATGAAGCAACATTTCATAAAAATGGAACCGTGAATAGGCACAATTTTCATTATTGTGCTAACAGCAATCCCTATTTCGCAAGAACCCATTCACAAAACAGATGGTCCTTAAACGTTTGGGGAGGAGTTGTAGGAGACTATGTTATTGGACCGCATTTTTTTGAGGGCAGAGTAACAGGACAATTATACTTGGATTTTTTACGATTTAATTTACCGCAATTAATGGTTCAGATACCAAATGAAGTTCGTGAACGTCTTTGGTTTCTACATGATGGAGCCCCCGTCAGATCTAACAAAAATGGATTTTTGTATATGGGGATTTGTAAAAGATCAGGTATATAAAATACCCCCGACTACAAGAGATGATATGAAAATTCGTATTAGGAACTGTTTTCAAAGTGTTACTCGGGAAATGTGTAGAAACATGACTCAATCGTTTGAAAAACGTGTTGAATTGTGTATCCAAGTTAATGGGGGCCACTTTGAACAAATAATTACGTAATAATTTATTTTAGAAATTGTCCGCAAACTTGAGTCGCTAAAATATTTTTGTGACTTTTTTTTTTGTGTTACTTTTTTGTATTTTGTGAATGTATCCTCCAGTATGATTAAATTGTTTTGAGGTTAATTATTTATGGAAATCAATGGGAAAACTACCAAATTGACGTTTTATTTAAAATTACAACATTTTGTTTTTATTTTATGTGTTACAGGTGACTAGAAAAGCGAAAAGGTTGAAAAACATCTAGTTTTTTGCTAGAGTTTAAATAAAAATTGAAATACCACCAAAATTGGTAAAGATAGGCATAGGAAGACCTTTACAAAAGTTAAAGGAGATTAAAATCCCTACAAGATAGTGTAATCAAATACAGGGTGTTCCATTTAAGAAAATCACGAAAATTAGGTTTAAAGTTCGTAATGTTGGCACGCCCATAGAAAACACCCTGTACAAAAACATTATTCTATGTTACCTTAGACGGCTCCTGTCAACATTCTTCTTTGCTTTAAAAAACTATTTTTTTCCCAATTATTATAAGTTAAAAAATATTACACATTTCATTGAGCCATGTTTTTTCACAAATTTAAAGAATTTTCCAATCTATTTGGCAACGTTGCAAAAATGTGCATAAATAATTGTGTTGCTACCTACAGAATTTCACGGTGAATTAGAATATGTGAAAATATACAGGGCGTCCCATTTAAAAAACATGAACTTTTTACCGTCCCGCCTTTATGGAGCACCCTGTATAGTCGAAAATAATTTTAAAAGATGCATCTCTTAACCCTTAATAACTTTCTTGAAAAAAGTTTTCCGCTATCTTCAATGGTACAGGAGATATTGACCTTTGTCGCACTAATTGGCCACCCTGTATATTTTCGAGATACAAGTGTATGCTAAATTTTGTTTTCATAGAGGCGAATGAGGAGATAGAAGACGGAAATGAAGAGGAGATTCCCTCCGAAGGATCTGACACAGATCAGCCAGGACCGAGCCGAAGGATTAGAGCCTCAGGTAGAACTAATAAAATACCCCCCGTAGAATCGGACACAGATCAGCCAGGACCGAGCCGAAGGGTTAGAACTAATAAAAGAAAACGAAAAGGAAAAATTTCAGAAAAAGAAAGAAACCATCGAGAATTTTGCTTGCGAAATAATCTAATTTTTAAAAAGGACATCAAATGGAGGAAGATCGATAAATATCTTACTCCGCAAACAATAAATTGGCATACGAAGGAGGCTGAAAATGTCACAACGCTTGAAAGCCCAGCATATTTTTTTAAGAATTATTTTACTGATGATCTGTTTCAACTCATGGTCGAAAATACTAACTTATATGCGACACAACAAGGCATTCGATTTGCGCCAACTACACTTGAGGAGCTACGAACCCTAGTGGGTATCCACATTTTGATGGGCAACCTTCATTACCCTCGAATTAAATTTTACTGGGACTAAGCGCTACACATTTCTCAGATATCTGAAGCAATGCCGATAAATCGATTTTATCCTTTACGACAAAATTTGCATTTTGTGAATATAAAAATGAGATGCCTGCGGAACTTGAAGACATGTTTTTTAAAGTTCGTCCGGTTTTTGACGCTATTAGAGCAAGATGTCTATCACTGTCCTTGGAGACTCACGTGAGTGTCGATGAACAGATGGTACCTTTCAAAGGGACCTTGAATGTGAAACAATACGTGAAGAACAAACCAAAACGCTGGGGCATTAAAATATTTGCCTTGTGTGGTGTAAGTGGACTTGTTTGATTTTTTGATATACCAAGGTTCGACCACCGAACTGGATGTGACTTACGTTGAAAACTTTGGACAAGGTGCCTCCGTGGTATTAAAATTTGCAGAAAGAATTGACAAACCAAATATTCAACTCTATTATGATTTTAATAGTTATAACCTACTTCAGCATTTGAAGCATAAAAATATATTTGCGGCAGGAACTGCCAGATTAGATCGGTTTGTAAAACCACAATTTTCTGTAGATAAGGAAATGAAAAAATCTGGAAGAGGATCTGCTGAGCAAATTGTAAGTGAAGATGGGGAGGTAATTCTAACCAAATGGTTTGATAACAGAGCCGTTACTGTTGCCTCAAATTTCCTAGGTATAGGAGAAATGGATTCATGTCGACGATGGGACAAAATCAAAAAAAAAAATATGTAGACGTTCCACGGCCAGAAGTTATAAAAAATTACAACCGTAATATGGGGGGAATCGACAAAATGGATTTCCTTATTAGAATTTATCGAACATTCATCAGATCCAAGAAATGGACTCTGCGAATGTTCACACATGCTATTGACATAGCATGTGTGAACAGTTGGCTAGAATATCGAGGCAAAGCTGAAACCCTAGGAGTTGCTAAAAAGGATGTACTGGACCTTGTCCACTTCCGAAGTTATGTCGCTGAAGTTCTTATAAATTCTAATAAAACACCTTCAAAAAAACGTGGTTGTCCAAGAACAGACACACTACCAGATGTGCAAAAAGCTCCGCATAAGCACCCTTCAAGAAGACCTGTAATGGAAGTAAGACTGGATGGTGTCGGTCTTACCATCAGTTGAAGAAAAATATTCCAATCGTTGCAAAAACTTCGGTTGTGTTGGGAAAACGCAATATAGTTGTGAAAAATGTAAAGTATTTTTATGTATTTCAAAAAACAAAAATTGCTTTTTACAATACCATACTTCTGCTTAAATTGTTTTATTTTTTATTACTGTAATGTCCGTCAAACTTCAAAATATAACTCTGGGGTTATATTTCGAATTTTCTGACAGCTGATTGGTCCAATGCTCAAACCCTACGAACACTACGAATTTTAAACCAATGACATAACCAAAAATATAACCCCAGGGGTTATATTTATTGATGAATACGGGCCTAAGAGTTCTTAAATTGAATAAAACATATTATTTTCCCTTCTCATGCCTGATACCATTTCCTCATACTGTACTAAATTTAGCACAAAAATTTTCCGCAAAAAGACACTATCAAAAAGAAAATCTGTCAGGTTCAAAATTTTTCAAATAATTCAATTAGCGACGGTACCGATTTTCAAATTTTTTGTTTCAAAAATATTAATTCACGAGTGAAAGGGCTAGCTAGAAGTTTTCGCATTTTTCTAGAAATAGGTTTTACTGGACATGACCGTTTTTGAAAAATCGCTCATACAGTGAATTGATAAACTTGTAAAATTACGCCTGAGGAAACAGTTGTTCCGCAAAACACGGAAAATAGTGAAAATGAAAATACCTACTTTCCTATCTAATGATGCTTTGTAAAGATTCATGGGTAGGTAGGTACAACTGATTAATGAAAAACAGAGAGTAATGAGTTGTTACGAACTTGTATTATAATACGTATCGTATAATACGCTTATACGAATTACCACAGAAGCTAAACTCGCCGCGGCGTCCTTGATCTTTTAGAGACAAGTCACACCTCTAGCGGCCATTGCTTCAGAGTAGAAACGCAGGCCCGCCACCGAATAGGTACAATTCTATTCTGTGGACCCGCATTCAAAACTAATGAAAGCTTATCTCAAATCATGGCGGATCTCTATGCTCCGAGTAGATGCGCGAACTCGGCATGTTTATTGAAGTTTATATTCTGATTGTACCTATTCTGTGGTATTACCTACAACACCTACCTATCCAAACTTGTGTTGAATTTCAAGAATCTTCAAATAAAGTAGGTAGGTCTCCTTCATTATAAATTTTCCGTTCCATTTTAACGATAGAGTGTTCAAGAAGCAGAATCCCAATAAATGTTATGTCAATTATTCAAAATTCATTAGGTAGTTTGTTCCACTAACTACCTATTCTGCTGTAGGTGTAGGTTTGTGTTTTTAAATTTAAAACAATACAAACTGCCAAGGTGCTGTGTTATTTGCTCTCTTCTAATTATATAGGTAAGATTATAGATATAAAAGGGGAGAACTGAATTGAAGGAAAAATTATTATTGTTGGATAGTAAAGTCTGTACACTGAGAGTTGTATGTTGTGATAACTAAGGATACATCATCTCGTTATGTTTCTTACTCCTTCTATTGCATTGCATAGTCAATCGAGTTAAAATGGGACGTATTGTCAGAAATACGTTTGAATCGTCAGCAATTCTAAAAAGATGAGCGAGAGTGAGACGGAAGTATCGACTCGCGTCTTGATACGCTTAGATTGATACGATATTACGATAAGATTGTCGTCGCTACTGTCAGTAGTGTCAGTGTCAGCGCTAAATATACTAATAAGGTTTGTGTTGTGATTTGAAACGTTTTTAATACGAAATTAGCAGAATTACCTGTGTTATTCTACGGTGTGATAAACTATGAGTAACTTATTAATTGCGCGAATGCCTAAAAATCTATTTCCTTGTTTTGCCTGGGAAACGATTGAACTCCCTTGTACGTGGTCTTGTGGTTAAATTGCTGGAATATTTTACTTGCAAATAGGAAAACGGAGGTGTTATTCTTTCTTTTAAACGGCAACCAGCAGGTAGGTGACATGATATTTCTATCATGATGATAACAATAATTATTATCATTCTTATTCACTTGCATTATGCAGTGCGCGAGAAAAGTAAGGGATAAATTCGATAAAACGAAAAGCGCTGTTTTTTGAATAAATAAAAAAACAGGTCGATTTTGTTTTTGAGTTGTTCAACTTTTGACATAATATTGGGGTATACAGGGTAATGCGCGAAAAAGTGGTGACGCCATCGGCATTATTTTTAAATAGCAACCCTTATTTTTTATTCCATTTTTTGATACTTCATTCAATTGCCAGTATGGTAATGTAATCAATTTGTAACCTTAAATAAGGAAAATTCTGAGAAAACAGCTTGTAAGTCGAAAGTGCGCACTTTTTACTGATGTGAAAATCGGAACATCAACCCTGAACTGGTATCGTGGGGTGTTTTGACACCCCAGGGTCTACATTTTTGTAAAAATGAAGTGGTTCAATTTATTTATTTTTTTTGTTGTTTCAGGTATTCTCCTAACTTAAAGTCATCTATGAAACAGTGTTGCATTTGACTATAGAAAATTAAAAATTTTGTGAAAAAACAGTGCTTGGGGTGTACAACGACCCCACGATACCAGTTAAAGTTCCCAATATATTACTATTGTTTTTATATGGCCATTAAAATTATATTGTTTTTTTTTATTCAGTTTGTAAGAATGGACCTTCAAGATTTATTATAAGCAGAAGATTTTTTTAATTTAACATTATAAGACTCATTGTAATGATTAACAAAGAATGCCGATTTTATTTATAGTTTTATGCAATAAGTTGAGAAAATTGTTATTTTATATTGTTTTTGACGAAAAATGTTTGGTTTTTTATATTCCATAATTAGTTTATAGTTCATAGAAGTAAATAATAAAAAAAAATATTTAAAAGCAAAAGTTTTTTCAATTTTAAAATAATATTGTATTTGGGGTGTCAGAACACCCCACGATACCAGTTACGTTTCTTGAAAACACGATACCAGTTCAGGGTTAACAATAAAAATAAAAAAAAATCAATTAAAAATGATTGTTTCCATGGTAATTTTATAAGATCTGTCTATTAAATTAGACATCCATCCCTGGGTAATCATCTCTACCTTACTGAAAATCCCGTTACAAGATTGGCGCCCAACGTTTAATTGCAAGAAGTTTCATCACACGTTCTCAGTTCTGCCCCGTCGTATCAAGTCAGTCAGTCCAAGAAATCATTCACAGTAGCAGGAATAAAAACAAACCACAAGATGACCAAAGATGACGTAGCCACTGCAGGGCTAAGCTGGATATACCAGCTAAGCAAAGAGGAGGCCGAGAAAGAGGCACGGAGACGGGGGCTGGAGACGTCAGGCACCCTGGACGACATCAGGGCGCTGATAAGCCAACACGTCAAACAGCAGCAGGCGGGGGCGGTCCCCAAAGCCAGTACAAAGGTCAAGCCCGAACAACCCGCCGGAACGGAGCGAGATAGAATAAACGCTTTAGAAGCCGAGATAGCGCTCCTGAAGCTGGCCCTCCGAACGGAGCGGGGGCAACACAGACATCGGAGGTCAACGAGGAGGCACCTCAGCTAACGGGATCGGAAATAATCAACCACGCCCGTAAGTGGGGGCTAAGTTCGACCCAAGGCGAGACAACGTAGTCCTTTTCACAGAACGCCTCGAGGAGCTGCGGTGCGTCCACGAATTTCCAAAGGATGCCATGATAAAAGCGCTCCCCGAGCTGTTGAAAGGGGAAGCGCTACTATGGTACCGCAATAACAAGGACGAATGGGAAAACTGGAACCAATTTAGCAGAGAATTCTCAAAAGCATTCTTCCCATACGAGTACCGGCTGACGTTAGAGGAGGAAATCAGGACCCGGAAGCAAAGGCCCAGCGAACCAATCAGGGAATACGTGACTGCCATACGAACCCTGATACGGCGGGACGGATCAATGTCCCCCGAGCAAGAACTCGAGCGAGTAATCCGGAACATGCGCCCAGAATATCGCATCCATCTGCACCTCCACAGAGTGACGTCCATAGACAACCTATTGGAGGCAGCCAGCGCCTTCGAAAATTTACGAAAAGAACAAGACGCACTACAAAGCGTACAGGCAAGAAGGGGAGCGCCGCAGCGACTCGACCCCACCCAGCCTGGCGCTGTCTGCTACAGGTGTGCTACAGGTGCGCCCAAGAGGGGCACTTCCGGAGCCAATGCCGGAACGCCCCCAAGAAATTCTGCGGCAAATGCGGCAAGCAGGGGATCCTTGCCATCCAGTGCTGCAACAAACCGCAGAACAACAGGCAGCAGGGAAACGAAGACAGGGCTGTGGGGGAATAAAACCCGCACAGCCCCCAGCCACAGTAGTGAGACCCCCAAAACGAGGCATACGCAAGTTATGCACCTCTTAATCCATATCATTTGTAATTAGGTAAGACATAAACAAACTAAGACAAAGACCTAGTGTCTCTAGAAATTAGTAAATATTTATCATATAAGAATTAACCTAGAATGTAAGTACTTAATACCATTATTAAAGTATATATTTTAAGACCCAAAAAGGCGTGTTGATAACAGATCCATGCACGTGGTCACGTACACAAAACGGAAAGGGCATTGCCTTTCCAGAAGCTATATAAGCTATGACAACGCATTTCAAGCTCAGATTAGATTTAGCCTTCCTGGCCTAATGTATTAAATTGTAAACCGTTTGTTATGAATTTATTATATTAGTCTTTTCTCAATAAATAATTTTTTAAAAAGCCTTTCGTTGAATTGCAAACCAAAATTGGCGCAGTCGTAGTAGGATTCAGCCCTTTGCACAATAATTTGCACAGAATCTTGCATTTGAGCAAGGAAAGTACAAAAGTGTAGAGTCAGTGTTAACTGAGTAGTGCTGTCTTCAAAGAACCTGGTCGACAATTCAACTTCAGAGGCATCATCTGCAAGACCTGAGCCTGGCAACTCAAGCATCGAGTCTCAGAGGCAACAAAGTCAGCAGATCCAGACGACTCCAACAGTTCGAGAACAGAGAAACTGCAAGGATCCATAGAGGCTCCTCATCAACTCGACGTTCGAACCTTGGGACATCTCGTCTACTGAAGGAAGCTTGCCTGTACAGTAAGTCCTTTCCTTCACCTTTCCTAGATCATAAGATTATAAAAAGAATATAAATATCAAATTTATTAAATGAAACTAATTTGAACATTTTTCAAAGAAAATTTTAATTAAAATAAAATTTAGTTTTGAGATAAAAAAACTCAAAATATTAGTAAAATTCCTAATTGAATTTATTAAATAAAAAATTAAAATATAACCATTATTACTTAATTAATTATTAATATTACCTATAAGTTTATCTTGGATATTTTTTAAAAATAAAACGTATTATTATATGCTAGTTTTTACTAACTGCATTTCTTAAAGATATATTTTTAGCAAATCTTATTATATTAAGATATATATATTTTTCTTTCTTTCGTTATATATTGCAATTTTCGAATTTTTACCTGTTTAACTATTGCGCATTATGGCTCAACAACCAATTAACTACGCCGCAATCAAAGCATATGCAGATGCAATCCCACAATTTGATGGTAACGAGTTTGGTTTATATCCTTTTATAGAACAGAGCACCAAGCTCCTAAATCACTTTGGTCGAGACGGTGACCCAGCATTGTCATCGTATCTCCTAGGCCTTGTTACCAGCAAATTTAAGGATAGAGCACTCGCATTAGTCGGTAGTCGCAGTGACTTAGTCACCTGGGACAGTATAAAACAAGCACTCATAAGTTGCTTTGATGACCATCGCGACATAGATTGCCTTGTTAACGACATAAATATAGCGACCCCTCACCCAAGAGAATCCTTGCTAGAATTTAGCAACAGATTACAAATTCTTCGCGGAAAAATCGCGACCAAGCTAAAAGCTATCCCTTTAGCACAAATGCCATTAGCTACGAAAGAAATCAAATATGCCCACTATGAGGCACTCACTTTAAATGTTTTTATAAGAAACCTACACCCTCTTTATTTGCAAATGGCAGTTCGATTAAGAAATCCAACCACATTAGAACAAGCCCAATCATTTTTAATTCAGGAAGAAAACTTCCAGAAATTAAATAACTCGAACATGCACAGACCCAACAACAACAGAAACATAAAACCGCAAAACTCAAATCACCGCCCCTTATTTTCACAAACACCTCACCATACATACACCCCCAACAATTATTCTGGACCTATTCCCAACTTCAATAATCAATTCCAAAATCAAAACCCATCTTATAGACCCAGTTTTCCGTCTCAACCTGTGAACGTCACACCCCGTCCGATTCAACAAAGATTTTTCACTAATCGCCAAGTTTTCGGCAAACCCCAGCCTGCATTCGGCAAAAACACCCCGATATCCAGATTCAATGCTTCGACTAACAATCCAACACCTATGAGCGTATCCAAACAGATATCTCATAGACCCCAACAAGGTTTCTCCCAAAATCCATACAAGAGATTTAAACCCGACGAACTTCATAACGTCGAAATCCCAGAAACTACAGCGAATGATGAATTTGCTGAAAACCCAGAAGAAGAGTCTTATTATAACGACTATGACGACTATTACCCGTACTCCGAAAATTTTAACGCCGATAGCTTTTCACATGATCCGAATCTACGATCGGAAATGGAAATTTCCAATCACACATCCGAAGAAAATTTTCGTGTAAGAGCCTCGGAAAATACGAACTAAATATTATAGGTCAAAACAAACTCCCTTACATTATAATACAAAATCCCCCATTAAAATTACTCATAGATACAGGCGCGACCACCTGTCTTCTGAAACCTTCAGTTGTCGAAAAAACTTTCCCGGACAAGATATTTCACGACCCTTTTTCCTTGACCTCCTGCGGGATCAACAACCAAGGTAGATTCAAAGCAATAATTCCAACATTTGAAGAATTTCGCACGAATAGAAACTTTGAAGTATGTCTCTTCGACTTTCATCGTTATTTTGATGGCCTTCTAGGATTGCCTTTTCTCCAACAAAATAAATTAAAAATCGACTTATCAGATAACACCCTCTCCAACGATCGAGTCAAAATCAAACTTCATTTCGAGAGAAACCACGATGAACATATAGATATCGAACCCAATTCGAGAAAAATCTGCACTGTCACCTGTGACCAAGAACAAGGCGTTATAGAAATCCCTGAAATGAAATCCGAACATTGCTATACTTTACCCGCTATCGGAACAGCAAAGAACTATAAAACACAAATCGAAATATTTAATCCCACTAATAAATCCATTCGAATTAAAAGTCCCCATATTTCAAGCAAATCGTTCCAACCAGATGATTTTCAAATTTGCAATTTCGAAACCAGATACACCAACTCAGAAACTCCTTCATCCTCACGCCCTAATATAAGAACAGATCATCTAAATACTGAGGAAAAATCCGAATTAATAAATCTTTGCCAAAAATATTCAGACATATTCCACAACGAGGACAAACCACTCACTTTTACTAATCAAGTCAAACACGAGATAAAGACCAAAGACGAACTACCAATACACTCGAAAACGTATAGATACCCCTACGTTCACAAGCAAGAAGTAGAAAACCAGATTAACCAGATGTTAAAAAACGGCATCATTAGACATTCCGACAGTCCTTACTCCGCCCCTATTTGGATCGTCCCAAAAAAACTCGAGGCTTCAAATAAACAAAAATGGAGATTAGTCGTGGACTATCGTAAACTTAACGAAAACACAATCGATGATAGATATCCCATCCCAAATATTACCGATATCTTAGACAGACTAGGTAGGGCAAACTATTTCACAACCCTCGATCTAGCCAACGGTTTCCATCAAATCGAAATGTCTCCAGAAAGTATCCCCAAAACAGCCTTTTCTACAGAGAACGGACATTATGAATTTCTTAGGATGCCTTTTGGTTTAAAAAATGCACCTTCCACTTTTCAAAGAGTCATGAACAACATATTAAGAAATCTTGTCAATAAAATATGCCTAGTATATATGGACGACATCATTATCTTTTCCACTAATCTTGAAGAGCATATAAAAAATTTAAAAGCAGTATTCTCTCGATTAAGAGAATCTAACATGAAAATCCAGCCTGATAAAAGTGAATTTTTAAGAAAAGATGTAGAATTTTTAGGGCACATCATTACGCCCGACGGAATCAAACCCAATCCAAAGAAAATTCAGGCAATAAAAAATTTTCCAGTCCCTACAACAGCTAAAGAAATTAAATCTTTCCTTGGTTTAGTAGGTTATTACAGGAAATTCATTAATAACTTCGCTAAAATTACAAAACCGATAACCCAATGCTTAAAGAAAGGACAAACTATCAAACACACTTCAGAGTTCATCAGCGCAGTAAACACATGCAAAACTCTTTTATGCAATGAACCAATATTGCAATATCCAGATTTTAATAAAGAGTTTATTGTCACCACTGATGCAAGTCAATTTGCGGTAGGAGCAATCCTTTCGCAAGGCCCTATAAATTCCGATAAACCAATTTCCTATGCATCTCGCACTCTCAATGCCGCCGAGATTAACTATTCCACCATAGAGAAAGAACTTCTAGCCATAATCTATGCAGTAAAAACCTTTAGACCATATCTATTCGGTCACAAATTCAAGATCGTCACAGATCACAAACCATTGACCTGGCTGTTTTCCCTAAAGGAACCCAACTCTAAACTTGTTAGATGGAGACTAACTCTGTCCGAATACGACTACGAAATTATCTATAAAAAAGGCAAAATCAACTCCAACGCCGACGCTTTATCACGAGTAAAAATCCCAAATCAGGAACTAGAAATTCACCCTATAGACACTGATAACACTAACAGTCTTATAGTCGAAACAGGAGACGACGACATAGACGAACTCCTCAACAACCACTTAAGACAAATCGAAGACACTAATACACAACACTCCAATTTAGAAGACCCCGTTCTGGACATACCAATTACAGAGCACCCAGTTAATTTCTATAAAAATCAAATAATATTCGGCTACTCGCCAAATAAAACGACATACACCTGTACCAAAAGTAACCCTTTCAACAAAAATCGTATAACAATTGATTGCAAAAACGAACACCTAGAAAATTCCACAATAGAAGCATTTAAAAATTTCATCGATCCTAAAACCAAATATTGCATTTATGTAGATGAAAAATTCACAAATGGAGTTAAACGTATATCAACTATACTCCCTAAGACATTCAAAAATAACGCATTTTCTCTTTGTGCATCCACAAAATTCGTAAAAGACGTGGAAGTGATAGATGACCAAAGAATGTACCTCAAATTCACACACGAAACAAAAACCGGTCACCGCGGAATAAAACAAACCATAGAACAGATAACCCAGAAATACTTCTGGCCAAACATCACCGACGACGCAACAAACTACGTCAACACCTGCAAAATTTGCTTAGAAAACAAATATGAGAGAAGACCTTATAAATTGAAATTCGAATTAACACCTACTCCTTCAAGACCTTTTCATTCCTTGCATATCGATACGTTTCACATCGATAAAATAAAATGTCTAACGATCATAGACGTATTCTCAAAATATGGACAATGTTACGTTCTAAAACAATTCCATGCTATCGAAATTTTCAATAAACTTCTGTCATACGTAAGTCATCATGGAATACCAAATCAAATTTCCTGCGACAACGGTACCGAATTCAACAACAACATAATCAGAGATTTTTGCAAACTTCATGGTATAACCCTCCATTTTACGACACCGCACAATTCAACTTCGAACAGTCCCATTGAAAGATTCCATTCTACCCTACTAGAACACATTCGATGTATAAAACGACAACACCCTTCAAATAGTATTGACGACACAATTATTTATGCAATTCTTGCATATAATAACTCCATACATAGCAGTACGAAATTCACACCCTTTCAAATAATAAATTGTAACTTAGAAAATAACGACCCGTTCGACATAACTAATGAAACAATAACTTCAGAATTTGTCACAAAACACAAAGAAATTAGCAAAAACCTATTCGCTAAAATTCGAGAAACCTCCCAAGCCACTAAAGAACAGTGGATAAATAAAAATAACGAATCTAGACAACCTGCTCCAGACTTCCCCGAAAATGCCCCTGTACACTTCAGAACAAATACACGTGACAAACAAAAACCCCTATACAAAGCATCGACTAGCAAAACTAACCAAGGCCCTGTCCTGGAAATGTCTAAAACCAAAAGACATAAATCTAAAATAAAACCGATACGAAAAACGAAACAAAATTAATTTTCCTTCGTCATTTTCTTTCCAGATGATAATCATCTTAACTCTATGCTTACATTTGGCCAAAGCACAAACACCCTTGATCAACTACCCTGGATTCTTTCCACATCACTTAGGCCCAGCTTACGTCACAACGTCAAAAATTTCTTATTTGTACTACATAAACCAAAAACCCTTATTACAACAAACTGAAAAATTATCAGAAATCTTCAAAATGGCATATATGCAAATAACAACAGCTAGCGATCCGTTTGTTCAAAAAACACTACTGCCAAGACTCCTAGACATTCAAGATCAAATATCAAACGCAAAAACCATGCAAGACAATTTACAACCCAAACAAAATTTACGTACGAAACGTGGACTACTGAATTTAGGTGGCTCAATAGCAAAAACGCTCTTCGGAACTTTAGACGCTGATGATGGCAAAGCAATTTATGAATCGCTGAATAATCTACAGGAAGACCAAGAGACTTTAAAAATAGGTCTCAATAAGCAAATAGAACTCTTTAATGAACTGACTGAAAAGTTAAATTCTACCGTAGCAACACTTAACTCCGATTTAATAGCCATAGAAAAACAAATGAATAACTTAACTAGTTATTTCATACATTCGAAGATCGCAATATATTCCTATTTGGAATTGGATAATTTACTCAATAGGCTCGAAATAAACACTCAAAAATTCAACGATGAATTAATGAAAATAGAAACATCTCTATATTTTTCAAAATTAAATTTAGTAACTCATGAAATCGTATCCAAAAACGAACTCTCTAGTCTGATAACAGATTGTTCCAGAAAATACCATGATGCTATGATCAAGTTCAATGACTTACATACCTATTACAGAATACTATCATTACAAAGTTTCATTTATAAAGATAAGATTCTTTTTGTAATCAGTATGCCATTAACGGATTCCAACATTTATTCCTACTACCATATAATCCCTGTTCCGATCAACAATCAAATGATAATCCCAAATACACCGTACATCGCAATCGCCAAAGGAAACAACCTGGAAATTACACAAGAATGCCCTCAACTAGAAGATCAATTTATTTGCTCCGATATGAATCAACAAACGAGCAACCAAGACACCTGCATAGCACCAATCTTACTTCATCAAGGAGAAAAGAATTGCAGCAAAATCTACGTAACGATGAAAACAGATATGATTCGCAAGATTGACGAAAATCTACTAATCATCGTACCCAAAAACAAAATAACCATCACAGAATACTGCCCAGATATCATCATGAAAACTATTGAATCTCCAAGCCTGTATACAGTTCCAATGAACTGCAAAGTAAAAATTCACAACAAGATCTACTACACAAGAAAAGCAAGGAAACCTGAGAGCATCGACAGCTTCAATGGCGTCAAATTAGAAGACATACAACTACACGAAGACATACCTATCGACAACATCCCTGAAATTCAGATGAACATCACGCATATTTCGAAGAAAACTCAAGAACCAATTTTATTTAGACTTCATAAATCGAATACTAACTACCATTTAATCACTTGGTTTGTAATTATATTATTAATTGTTTCATTTGTATTGTATAAAAAACGGCACTTATGCCACAAGAAATTATTTAAGAAAATTAAGATCGAAGGTTCAGATATTGATATTGAAAAACCTTCTTCGTCACTTTTTCAAACTTAAGGAGGGAGGAGTTATGCACCTCTTAATCCATATCATTTGTAATTAGGTAAGACATAAACAAACTAAGACAAAGACCTAGTGTCTCTAGAAATTAGTAAATATTTATCATATAAGAATTAACCTAGAATGTAAGTACTTAATACCATTATTAAAGTATATATTTTAAGACCCAAAAAGGCGTGTTGATAACAGATCCATGCACGTGGTCACGTACACAAAACGGAAAGGGCATTGCCTTTCCAGAAGCTATATAAGCTATGACAACGCATTTCAAGCTCAGATTAGATTTAGCCTTCCTGGCCTAATGTATTAAATTGTAAACCGTTTGTTATAAATTTATTATATTAGTCTTTTCTCAATAAATAATTTTTTAAAAAGCCTTTCGTTGAATTGCAAACCAAAATTCGCACGACAGGTAGCGCGTCAGAAAAAATAGTAGAAGACATTGCATTTTTTTAAATCCTGCTTGCCAGAAGTTGGTGAAGTTAGGAATATTTATAACAACGCGAAGACAAGGCACCGTAAGCTCATAAAGGAAACCAAGCGTGGTCACTATCAAAAAATGATTTGTGATTCTGTAGATAAGACTAAGACTGCATGGAAATTGGTCTCCGAGATAACGGGTAAACAAAGAATTGCCAAGGGAATTAAGTTGTACAGGAATGGTCAGAGTGGCGAGGCTGTTTCAGACACCCACGAAATTGCTGAAATGTTCAATATTTTCTTTAAGAATGCATCGTTGGAAATTTTGCAAAGGATGCCTGTTCCCGAGGGGCAGGGTAGTTGCGCCGTCGGTAATGATAGGTTACATAAGATGTCATTATGTCCATTTACAGAGGAGGAATTTTATAACCTTATTTATAAAAAGTTAAAAAATAAAAAAATCGTTCGGTTCAGATAATATACCGAGTTTTATACTGAGAAGGGTATTGTTTTCAATTGTTAAACCACTCACGCATTTAGTGAATTTGTCCTTTTGTACGGGGTGTTTTCCGGATGCTTTAAAGGTGGGAAGGGTCACTCCAGTGTTGAAAAAGTCTGATCCGATGAACATAGAAAACTATCGTCCAATCACTATACCGTCTGTGTTTTCCAAGACTCTGGAATATTGTTTCAGGGATAGACTGGAGAAGTTTCTGGAGGGCGAAAATATTCTTTCTCCGAGCCAACATGGTTTTAGGAGCCGGAGATCAACGCACACAGCTCTGGGCTCCTTCTATGAAAATGTGATTAGTGCTTTGGAGTCGGGTGAGTGTCCTGTTGGGATCTTTTGCGATCTCACTAGGGCATTTGATTGCGTGAATCACCCGCTATTGATTCAAAAGTTATCAGAGTGTGGTGTGAATGGTTTACCATTGATTTGGATAGAGTCTTTTCTGAGTGGTAGGAGGCAATTTGTGTCCATACCTAATGTGAAGGAGATGCATGGATCTAATTCGGACCTCATTGACATTGAGGTGGGAGTACCGCAGGGTTCCATTTTGGGCCCTGTACTCTTTTTACTGTATATCAATTCTCTTGAACGCTTCTCCAGGGATGATGTTTTTGTGACCATGTATGCAGACGATGCGGCGATCCTTCTGTCCCCTGGGCAGTCGGAGAATTTACAGCATCAGGCGCAAGAGTTATTGCGAGATGTGTGTTCCTGGTTTCGTCAACAGTGTTTATACTTTAATGTGGGCAAAACGAGGGTGGCGCGATTTCACCATCGTCAGAAGAATGTTGAGGATATTCACTTGTTTTTAGATGAGGCGGAGGTGCCTGTTGTCACTTGTGTGAAATTTCTTGGGCTGCATATGGATGGTAATTTGAATTTTAAAGATCACTGCGACTTCATAGTGGCGAGGTTGAGTTCAGTATCGTACCAGGTTAGGAGTATCCGTAGTGTTTTAACTATGGGACAACTTTTAATGCTTTATTATGCTCAGGTTGAATCACGTATTAGATACGGGATTTGTTTTTGGGGGTGGTCCACGTACTCCACGAGAGTTTTTATTGCACAGAAAAAGATCTTGAGGATTATGTGTGGTGTCAACAGGGGGCGGTCATGTGGACCATATTTTAAAGACTTGAAAATATTGACTGTACCGGCTTTGTTTGTTTTTGAGTTGTGTATTTTAGTTTTTAGGAAACGTGAGCAATTGTCCCTTGTGGGAGATCACTCGGTGAACACCAGACAAAAATCACTTTTGCGAGAGATACGATTTAAGACCAAGATAACCAAAATTAGTCCCAATTATTTAGGTATAAAATTATATAATAATTTGCTACAATATCTGAAAGAATGTGAGAGCTTTGTAGTATTTAGAAAGGCACTGAGATGTTTCCTGAGTAATCTCTGCTTGTATAGTGTAGAAGAATATTTAGATCGAAGATTTTAGTTACGTGTTGGACAGTAGTTTTAAAATTTTGTGAAGATTGTCATGTGTGTAGATTTATTTTGGACTTTTCAACTTTATTAGGACGATTCCTATACAAACCTGATGTTTGTCATAATATGGAAAATAAAGTTTATTATTATTATTAGTAGCAGCATCAGCAGGAGGCACCACAGACCCCAGACCTTTCGTGACATTAACAATAGGAACGCACCACTTCAAGGCGCTCTTAGATACAGGGGCGTCAGAGAACTACGTTGGGGCAGAAATAGCGAAGTTGTGTCACAGACGAATAAAAAGCCATGCAGGAAGCGTAAAATTAGCCGACGGAACGTCTCACGCAATTACATGCACAGTCACGGTGGCTTGTAAGATCGATCGACTCAACACCACCGTCACATTCAGGGTGCTCCCGAGACTAGAAACAGACGCAATCATCGGAGCCACATTCTTGCGCGAGCACGGAGCGGAGTTTCGACTAAGCAAGACGGAATCCGATAGGACCGGTGCGATCGCAGTCACGTCATGCGCCGCGGCGTCGCACAGCACCAGCATAGAGTCGTTTTTACAGGCAGAGCTAAAATTGTTTAGCCAGTTAGCAGGGCCAACGAACTGGATAAAACACGAGATAGTTCTTGAAAAGGGCTGCAAACCCATCAGACAACCGTATCGGCAGTATAACCCCACAAGGCTGAAAATAATCAACGACGAGGTGGACAAGATGCTCCAAGAAGGGATTATCGAGCACTCAAACAGCCCATGGAGCTCACCGATCCTCCTCGTCAAGAAGAAGGACGGATCGCACAGATTCTGCATTGACTTCCGGCGGGTCAACGAACACACAAAAAAAGACGCTTACCCCCTACCTCGAATAGCAGAAATTCTCGACCGCCTGAGAGAGGCGAACTTCATCTCCACACTAGACCTCAAGCAGGGGTACTTCCAAGTCCCGCTGGACGAGAAGAGTAAAGCGATAACAGCATTCAGCGTGCCCGGAAAAGGGCACTTTCAGTTCAGAACCACCCCCTTTGGCCTGAGCTCAGCAAGCGCAACGTTCCAGAGATTGCTCGATAAAGTCATCACGCCAGACGTCGATTTCGCATTCAGCTACCTAGACGACATCGTGGTAATATCCAGGAATCAGGAGGAACACAAGAGTCACCTAAAAGAAATCTTCAGAAGACTAAGAGAGGCAAATTTAAAACTCAACCCAGACAAATGCACGTTCGCACAGGCAGAGTTACAGTACCTAGGGCATATCGTCGGCCAGGGGGGTATACAGACAGATCCGGATAAAGTTGCGGCGATTGCCGAAATGCCCGCCCCGAGAACCCGGCGGCAAGTAAGACGATTCTTGGGAATCACATCCTGGTACCGGAGATTCATAGAGGGATATTCGACAAAAGCAGCACCCCTAAACCAGTTGCTAAAGAAAGACAAGAGATGGGCGTGGGGAGACCCACAAGAACAGGCCTTCCGAACACTGAAGACAGCGCTCACCTCAGCGCCCGTACTCGCCTGTCCCGACTTCTCGCAGACGTTCTGCCGTTCTGCTTACAGACCGACGCATCAAACTGTGGGTTGGGGGTGGCCCTCACACAGAGGATAGTCGGGCAAGAAAAGGTCATCGCTTATGCAAGCAGAAGTCTAACCCCAGCAGAATCAAGGTACACACCCACAGAAAAAGAGTGCCTCGCAATAATATATGGGGTGCAAAAGATGAGGCCATATATCGAGGGCTACAAGTTCCAAGTGCTAACAGACCATCAGTCATTAAAATGGCTGCAAAACATGAAAAACCCGACCGGCAGGCTCGCACGATGGGTATTAGAGCTCCAGCAATATTCCTTCGATATAAAGTACAGAAAAGGGGTTCTCAACAAGGTAGCAGACGCCCTCTCGAGGCAACCCCTGAGCAGCACAGAACAGGAGGAGGAGATCCTAGTGATAAGCACACAGCCGCCGTGCCAGTGGTACGAGCGGCTATCAGCGGGGGTATCCGAAAGCCCCGAGAGGTTTCCAGGATACCAAATGATCGACGGGAAGCTTTGGAAGCACGTCTGGGACAACCAGAACCCAGCCGAGCCTAACCTCTCCAGCCCATGGAAGCTATGCGTACCCACGTACCAGAGACAAAAACTCATCGAGGAAAACCACGACTCCCCAACAGCAGGACATTTCGGGGCAGCCAAAACAGCCAACAGAATAACAAGAAACTACCACTGGCCGGGAGTCATAAAAGATGTAAAAAATTATGTAAGGCACTGCGAAAAATGCCAGAAGTACAAGTCGTCCCAACTGAAACCCGCCGCAAAAATGCAGCCGCCGTTCATACAGGGATCCTGGGACACCATATCGGTAGACATCATGGGCCCATTTCCCAGATCAAAGTCCGGCAATACAGTGTTACTCGTCATGCAGGACGGCTACACGAAATGGACAATAGCACGACCGCTCCGGAAAGCAACCGCGAAAACAATTGCCGAAGCATTGCAATCAGACGTCTTCCTACAATTCGGGGCCCCGGCTCAATTAATTTCGGATAACGGAAGACAATTTATCGCCGCCGAGTTCCGGGAGTTCCTAGAAAAGTGGAAAATCAACCACCAGTTAACACCGCCATACTCCCCACAATGCAACCCGGTTGAGAGGATGAATAAAGTATTAAAAACGATGATAGCAATGTTCGTCGGAAAAGAACACACAGCCTGGGATAGATACATAGGCGAATTCTGCTTCGTCATAAACACAGCAAAGCATGAAAGCACCGGATTTTCCCCAGCGTTGCTGAATTACGGCCGGGAGATAGACAGAATCAAGCCCCTGAACAGCAACGCCGAAATGACCGCAGGCAAATATATAGAGAAACTCAGAGAAATAAATGACGTCCGAGAAATCGCCAAAAGGAACATGAACCAAGCATTCGTCACGCAGAAACGATACTATGACACGAGAAGGCGTGAATGGAAGCCTAAGAAAGGAGACAAGGTGTTGCGCAAAGAGCATCACCTATCATCAGCCGTAAATACATTTTCAGGCGAAATTAGCACCAAAATTCGAGGGCCCGTTCGTGGTCAAAGAAGTAATATCGCCGGTGCTGATTAGATTGCACACACCAGGAAACAGAAAAACAGAAGTCGTGCATATTAAAAACTTGAAACCAGCGATAACAGACAATATAAATACAGACGCGCCGGGCCCACCGACAGTTCGCAATTCATCATGAGCAGCACGAAGCAAGCCCTCGACATGCCGAGCCTACTAGACCCCGACGTATTTTTGCTGACGGCCTCGCCGCTACGGACGGACGCCAACATCGCGCCAGTCGATACCACGCCACCCCGGAGAGAGCGGACACCAGCCCGACCAGTCACATCGCCTGAATGGAAGGCGCGGACGCCAACCGGCATCGAAGCCCGAGCCGCGCCAACGCCACCGACAGCCTGGGGCCCAGAACCAGAACAGTACGGGATGGGGCTCACCCTCGTCCCGCCGCACATTCAGCAAGGATCAGGCCGCAAATACCGAATCCAGCTCAACAGCGGAAGGGTACTACGGTTCAAGAGAGACGTCGACGGCATCTTCCAGCTTCGAAAGCTGCCAGCCGAGCGAGGAGGGTACGGTTTTGAAGAGTAACGCGGACAGGTTCAAGCACGAAGCCGTGCTCTGTTGGATTGGAGGCGTGTTGGGCTTCGCGATACGACTTTAATTTTTTATTTTTTCAAGAATTTTCTTTGATTTTCTTTTTCTTTTTTTACCTGGGGACCGGGGATGTAACGAATTCCAAGGCATTCGTTGGTAATTATTATTTATTTTAATTAATCGAGGGGTTTATCAGAAGGATACAGTTTTTACAGCGGTGATTAGCAGGTTATCTCCGCCGGCACCGGCTATATAAGCAGATCCAACGGAGAAGCAGGTCAGATATTCCGAGGAATTGACTCGAGAACCATCTCCCTCCCTGTGAACTGAGCTAGAAGGTCTTCCGGAGGCATGCATTGAGTGCACTCCGTCCTATTCATCTAGCCGGCTACAGTGGGTCAATGAATTGAGTTGAACTTAACTGTAATACGGCGACGGGAGATCGATGAGAGTGAACTGAGCTCTGATCGACTGCCGGTCACATCAGGGAATCAACCGGGGCTGTAGTGAAGTCCCGGCGGATCCTTTCAGACGACGACTGGCCTGTATTGAGGGCCAGACAAACCAGACGTCGGGATCGCAATGTAATGAGTTGTCGATCCGGCGTGTCATTCTCCTTTGAACTCATAGTAAAGGGGGTAGAGGGCTCCTAGAACCCGATCCGACTTGAACGTCAATAATACCCGCCCCTGCATTGCATTAAGCTTCCGGAAGCGGGTTCTGTTTCAGATAATTGCATCGCCGGAGGGTTTTCTCCCAAATCCAGTCACGACGCGTATTCCGAAGGTCGCAGCAGCAGACACGCAGCGTGCGGCGGCGAAAGAGTGACTGCCGCAGCGGAGCCAGATGTGAATCGTCCGATCAAACGGCCAATTGACAGAGATGCGTGCCCCGACGCGGATATCTCTCACCAATCAGACGGCCTGCAATGGATGAGCGCCGCCCCAGATGATTCAGTGGTTAACGATATTGGTTTAACAGATACAGATATATGTACTATCATACTTGTAAATAAAGATTTTATAAATTTTAATTGACTTGTCACGGGTACAAAGGGGCAGACATCCATCCCTTGGTAATCATCTCTACCTTACTGAAAATCCCGTTAAAGTCTATTAAATTAAATATGTTAAATCAGCACCATCAAGCAACTCAGGAAGCAGTGGAATTCGGGAAGCAGTGAACCACAACAACAATAGATAAAAAAATGGATTTACTGCAACACGAAGATTATGAAATTTTAAAAAAAGAAACTATTTATAAAGATTTATTTTCGTTTAGTGAAAATTTGAGTGCTGATGATAACTTAATATTATACGTAAATATTAGAAGTTTAAATTCAAATATTGATAGACTACAGGTTTTTGTTGAAAGATTGAAAAATAAGCCAATAATTATAGTTTGTTCAGAGACTTGGAGTTTAGAATATTACCGATACTTCCAGCTGCCTGGTTACAAATTTTTTTATAACAACAGTAGAATTAATCAAGCTGATGGTGTTGTTATATATTATATTGATGAAAGATTTAATGAGTCTACTACCACCAGGCGGTATGGAGGGTTGAGTGTTCTACACTCCAAGGTTAGTATAGGCAGTGGTATCACTCTTGAAGTCTCTGGTATATATAGATCACATGATCTACCCAAAAGTGAATTTGTTCAGGATTTGAAAGTTTTCTTACTTGATTGTAAACATAGTAAAAATCATTTTATCATCGGAGATTTCAACATTGATTTGTTAGAATTAGATCTGATAAGCCAAGAGCATCTAAATAATTTATTGGAAAGGGGATACTCTCCTTGTTTTCAAGATATAACAAGACCTTCTGATAGTGAAAGGGGAGGATCTTGCATTGATAATGTTTTCGTTAAAACTGATAGACTTAATTTTGAACCTATTAGGGTGAGTACTGTTTTTACAGATCATTATCCACTCTTTGTTGCTATTAAAGAACATATTTTTAAACGGGAAAATAATACATATTGCAATATTAACTATAAAAAGCTAAACAATGTAGCTAGGAAATCTAACTGGAATGAAATTATGTTGCACGATCCAAATTTAGCTGTTGAATTGTTGGTAAATGAAATTAAGTGTTGCATTTCTAAATCAAGGTACAAAAATATATCTAATAATAAGAAAAATAATTCCAAACATATTCCAAGAAAATCTTGGATAACTAAAGCTATAATGGTTTCTTGTGCAATTAAGGAGCAACTTTATCAAGTTTGGAAATTAGACCCTAAGAATGATTATCTAAAGACTGAATATAAAAATTATGTGAAAGTACTAGATAAGGTGATAGCTGCGGCCAAAGTTAAATATGATAAGAATTTGATAGAGACAAATGGTAATAATAATAAAAAGTTGTGGAATATCATTAACCAAAAACTGGGTAAAAATTCTAAAAAAAGCAGTGGAATTGAGTATCTAACAAACGATAGAGGTGTAAGGATTGACAATCCAAATGATATTGTTGAATATTTGAATGAGTATTTTTGTGAAATCGGGATTAATTTAAGTGGTAAAATATGTACTTCGTCTCCTGATAATAAGGTGAAAATGCCAAATATGAATCCAAATAGTATTTTTATAAATCCAGCAACTACGGAGGAAATTAGAACTATTGTATATAATTTAAAAGATAAGGGTGGTGGAGTTGACGAAATACATGCCAGAGTTCTAAAGACTATCTCTGAATATATAGCTGGGCCACTGGCGTGTATTTTTAATCTATGTGTTGAATTGTCAGTGTGGCCGGATTTCTTAAAAAAAGCTGAAGTGGTTCCAATTTTTAAATCTGGCGATAAAAGTAAAGCAAACAACTACAGGCCGATATCGTTGGTTTCAAATGTTGCCAAAATATTTGAGAAACTTATTTATAATAGAATCTTTGAATTTTTGAAAAAACATGAAGTATTGTCTAAAAAACAATTTGGTTTTGTTAGGGGTTTGGGAACCACGGATGCTTTTGCTTACATTACAGATGTGATATACAATTGCCTGGACAAAAGTAGGCCAGTTATAGTTACTTTTCTTGATTTGGCTAAGGCCTTTGATACGGTCAACCATGGAATTATGTTGGATAAGTTGTATTGTTACGGAATAAGGGGTCATGCACTGAAACTATTAACCAGTTATCTATCAAATCGGCAACAGAGAGTTAAGTTAAATAATGTATTTAGTGAATATAAAGAAATTAAAACTGGTGTGCCACAGGGCACCATTTTAGGCCCATTGCTTTTTATTCTGTATATCAATGATCTCCTTGCTAAGACTGATGGAAGTGATATTGTATCATATGCTGATGATACTGCTGCAATAAGTGAGGGAAAAACATGGGAAGAGGCTAAACAAAAAATGAATGATCTATTGGCCGGGATAGATCTATGGCTTGAGGCGAATAAACTTACCTTAAATATTGACAAAACGGTCTATATTACATTTGGAAATTATTGCGATAGTGTGCCTGTAGATATTGAAATCAAAATTAAAGACAGTCTTTTGAAGAGGGTAGAGAACTGCAAATACTTAGGAATTGTGATAGATTATAATCTAAAATGGAGTAAGCATATTGAATATATAATAAGTAAAACAAAATATCTCACTTTTGTATTCTACAAATTGTTTAGATTTATGGAGGCCAAAACTCTTATGGTAATTTACTATGCTCTTTTCCAAAGTATTGTTGCCTATGGGGTGATTGCTTGGGGGGGAGCATATTCTAGTAGCCTAAATTTGTTACAGCAACTTCAAAATAAATTGTTAAAAATTATAAACAGCTCTAATTTTGAAATGGACAATTGTCCTTTGGATTTAAGACGGTTATTCTTGTTTGAAGCCACTGTATATTATTACAATGAACTTAGAAATCAATATGAGAATTCAACGAGTAGAACTAGAAATAAAAGTATATCTCTACCGAAAATGTGTAAAACCATCAGTGATAAAAATAGTTACATTGTTGCTGTAAAGATATTTAACAAGTTGCCAAATGAATACAAGATAACTAATGAAAAATCAAGTATATAGAAAGTACATCAAGCGTAAAATCAAATCTTGGATTCTGGAAAATATGTAACTGGGAATACAGTTTTCAATGTTTTTCGCTTCTAGATGCAGTATAATCTCGGAAATGATGTCAAATGATATTTTTTGTTATCTCTTTGTTTTGGGGATGAATTTTTATATTGTGTATTCTATTATGTGTATTTTTTTGATTTTGTTTATGTTTTTTGTTGGTTTGTGGGTTTTGATTTTTTTTCTATTTCTTGTTTTCATAGATATGTAATACCACTATATCAGTTCCTACAAACAGGTATTGTTATACCTCTGTGGGAATTACGTGTGTTTTTTCCTTGAAATACATATGTAATTTTATACTGATTAAATAAATAAATAAAAAATAAATAAAAAATTAAATTAAATCTATTCAATCTGTCAATTAAATTGAATCTCTCAAATTAAGTTATTTTCCAGAAATTTCGTCGTTTAAGGTTACAAATTGATCACATTACCGTATTGGCAATTGAATGAAGTATCAAAAAATGGAATAAAAAATAAGGGTTGCCATTTAAAAAAAATGCCGATGACGTCACCACTTTTTCGCGCATTACCCTATATACCCCAATATTATGTGAAAAGTTGAACAACTCAAAAACAAAATCGACCTGTTTTTTTATTTATTCAAAAAAAGAGCGCTTTCCGTTTTATAGAATTTATTCCTTACTTTTCTCGCGCACTGTATATATTTGTTATCAAAAAGTTGCAAGGCTTTACTTTGTCAATAACTTGTCGAAATAATATATTTGTAGGATATTCATTATTCCTCAACACACGCCACTGACACGAACTGCGATACCACATCTTGTTCGACTTAAAAATAAGTGTACGATTCAAATCGAATTAAATGAAATTGTTTAGTCAGAATCAGTGTGGCATGACAACGGACAACTCTCAGTGGACAGATAGTACTATCATAATCCCAGGTACCTACTGTTTGCCAATATTGCATCCAAGTTATTAAAACTTTCTTATTTGCATCTGCGAGCGTCAATTATTGCATACCTATACCAAAATAACTTACAGTCAGTATTATAAAGGCTCATTAGGCTAACGGGCAGATTTCTGTGCTTGTTTTTGAAGCTAATATCGACGTCAAATGACTTTTATTGTAATTACTTTCATGTCAAGAATAGGTAAAATTAAAAAAATTCCACTCAGACTCGATACCTTCTTCAGAAATGGCCACAGAAATCTGCCCGTTAACTTAATGAGCCTTATAATACCCGCTGTTAGTATTTTTTATGCGTGAGTTAACTAATTATGAATTTTTCGCCATTATGGACTGTAGAAACTTTTCATCCTTTAGTACCTATACAGGATAGGTAAGTAGTTAACAATTCAATGCTCACCACTGAGATCTCAAAAACCATAGGAGATACAGAGTCGGTTAATTTTTAATTAAACATGAATAGACAACAGTATTTAGATCTAGGCAATCAGTTACTTAATGATGATAAATACTATAAGAAATTAGCTTGGGATCCAACTAACACGTTACAAAGTAAGGCTAATGCTATTTTGACCGGTCTTTGCAGTCTCATCACTTCCATCCTCACCAATGCTTATAATAGCGATAATAACTATTTCATCCGAGACTCCTTTCATTTTTCTGAATTCGCTAATAATTTCCAATTACCACCAAACCACGTTCTAATTATTAGCCTAGATGTAACATCCCTTTTTACTAATATTCCCTATTCTCTGGCTGAAGACAGTGTAAGAAAACATTTGCACGAAATTGGATCCCATTGTGATATTGAGTTGGATGCTTTCCTACATGCACTGAAATTTATCTACGATAGTACTATTTTTACTTTCGAAGGGGAGGTATACCTTCAGGTGTTCGGCACCCCCATGGGCTCTACCATATCACCTATTATATCCGCTTTTGTGATGGACGATCTTCTGGATGACGTCATACCAGAATTACCTTTCCAACTACCTTTCTTAATAAAATATGTTGACAACATTATTTGTTCAATACCTGCAGACGCTCACAACATAATCCTAGCAGCCTTTAATGCTTATAATGACAATTTACAATTCACCATAGAGCAAGAAGTTAACAACTCCCATACCTTTCTTGGATACGAGAGTCATACGTAACAACAACCAAACCATCATGTTAGATTGGTACCAAAAGCCCACTAGCAGTGGACGATATCTAAATTATCACTCTTACCACGAAGAATGAATAAAAATCAATCTTATTCTAGGATAAAATAATTATAAAAAAAAAAATTGCCATCCAACGTTATACAGAAAAAACCTAGATAAATTATACCAAATTCTAATTGACAACTCGTATCCTAGCTTACGCCTACGTAAATTGTTATACAGCAGCCCTTCCATCGTCGCGGGAATTGGAGATAATTTAGACAACCACCCGAGTAGTCCACAAATTGAATTTTTTTTTCAAGGTTGATATGTCACTTTTATATGGGATATTCTGTATAGTCCACAATAATTTCGAGCTACGGGAATTTGTGGCCCTGTATTTGAATTGGTATTTTTTTTATCAACTGGCCCACACAGACAGACTTGAATAAGCTGGTACAGCCTCTATAAAAAATATTACCTTATAATTTTTTAACAGAATGGGACAAATAAATATAATTGTCAATAAAGTTTAAAAATGAAAAACAATAATAATTATAACCAAAAGCTTAATTTTTATTATTATTTTTTCAGTGATCCGTGAAGATGCCTTCCCAGAAAGATGTTTTGATTATGTTTTTTTTTTGTAGAATTTTGTTTTGATTATGTTTTTGAAAGATTATGTTTTTGTATTTTTTTATATAATAAACACTGTTAATTTGATCGAGTATTTTTTGTCAGATGTGTACCCAATCCTTTTACAAAATTTTGCACCAATATTAACGTTCAATAATTAATTATAAATACTGGCTAAAAATTTCAAGTACATATTTGGGAAATAATATTCAGAAATGTTTACTCAATATTATTTTGAAATACTTATTCATCATACTTCCATAATATTCTATCTATATTTACCACCAAATATACTGAAATATTGCTATCAAATATACTGAAATATTGGGGAAAAATGGTGTGAAAATATTTATTTTCAATATCTTATGAATATTTGTTACCAATATTTGGGTAATATGACAAAATTTTAACATTTCAATACTGGGGCAATATATTATTACAATATTTCACCAGTATACTATAAATTGCCAATATTTTACCAACATTGCTTGCTACAGGGAATATAAAGAGTCATACTGTCTAGCGGTTACCTTGCTAATGCCGCATTTGAAGAAACTAAAAGTAAAAGATTATTGGACTAAAGATGCATTTATAAGCACGCCGATTTTTTGGAGGCTTATGAAGCGAGATAGATACATATTGCTTCTTCAGATGTTACACTTCACAGATAATGAAGAACAGCCCGAACAACAAGACAGTTTACAAAAAATACGTCCAATCATAGATCCACGAGGCACAGATTTGGAGTAGTTTTTCATTCTTTGTGAAAGCGAATCTGAATATGTCTTGGATTTTATTGTGTACACAAGTGCAACAACGAATGTAACAAATTTTCAGAATAACTTGGGAAAGTCTGGTGATATTGTAGCTACGCTAATGCAGCCATACTTGAATAAGGGTCATTATTCTTTATGTCGATAATTGGTACTCAAGTCCTAACTTGTTCGGTTTTTTGTATGAAAGTAAAACTCATGCCTGTGGAACTGTGAGAAAAAAACGAAAGAACATGCCAGAAATGTTTGACAATATAAGGACTGGGGAAATGAATCACAAATGTACTAAAACTATGGTGACTATAAAATGGAAAGATAAGCGTTTGGTGAATATGCGATTTACTTTTCATACCGCTGATATGCAGCAAATTTCAAAAATTGATCTTCGTAGTGGACAAAAAGTAAAAAAACCTTCATGTATAGTGGACAATAATGATCATATGGGGGCTGTAGACAAAACTGACATAATTTTATCGTCTATTCAAAGCGTACGAAAAACCATCAAATGGTATAAAAAAAGTGTTTTTCCATCTTGTGGACTTGGCTGTGTTGAACTCATTTGAGTTATACAAGACCAAATCAGATAAATATGTTTCCAGTCAAGAATTTCATTTGGAGTTAGTAAAACAAATAATTGGAAAGTATCATACGCCACTATTACGAGGAGGGGGAGGTCGCAGAGTCGCCGCTGCAGATTGTGATTTACGTCTAACGGAGAGACATTTCATGAAATTGTGTCCACCGACCACTTACAAACAAAGGCCTACAAAACGATGTGTCGTCTGCGCAAAGAAGGGCAAAAGGTCAGAGTCGAGGTACAAATGTGGCCCTTGTGATGTTAGCCTTTGTGTTGTTCCTTGCTTTGAGGCATGTCACACCAAGAAAAATTATTAGGAGCTTCGAACTATTTTCTGACTTGAATTATAAAAGTAATTTTATTTTATTTTGTTACGTACTTATTTTTAACGTACGTAGTAGTCGCTTTTTACTTTACGTGAATATTTTTTAGATTTTGTGATATTTTTTATTGAACATGTTGATTCGTTATTTTATTGGATACCTATATTTATTTTATTTATAGTGTTGTTCTTCGCAAGCCGGCAAGAAAGACAATATTGTGATATCAAATTATACAGGGTTACTGGTAACTGGATACATTCCTTTGGTGATCTGATAAAACAAGAGGTAAGGAGTAAATTAACTCCAACATTCACTATACAAAACTCAATAGATTTTGAGATATTTCGATTTTCAACTTTTCTTAAAAAAATGGTTTCAAATGTCTTGAAATGTAATTTTCAAAAAATCTACTTTAACTTTTTGATTTTTTTTTTGCTGGAATACTTGTCCAATACTATGCTTCCTTCTGGAATAAAATATATCCTGAGGTATTTCGATCGTGTGAAAATTTCAAAGAAAAACTTTCACAAACTATTTTTTTTAAATAAGATTTAAAAGTTTTTACAAGTTATTTTCGCAAAATTGTCAAGGCACCTTGCGTACAAATTGTTTTAAAAACTTCCCTAGTGTAGTAGCTATCTAACAAGGTACGAATCTTGTACAGGAATAACAGAATCTCCCCGCTATGTACCGTTACCGAGGAACAGATCCTTAAGTCGGGACGTTTTAAAAAAAATACGGCCCTGAACGGGGGTCTTAAAATTCTCGGATCCGGTCCATTTTCAATAGGTCGTATTTGGGGGTCACGAGCTTCGTCCCTACCAAGTTTCGTCCCGATCGGTAAAACTTTCAGACACTTAGAGTGGCTATTACTAGGCTATTCCCGAAAAATCCCGAAATTCCCGAAAAAATGACACTTCCCGGAAACGGATCCCGCTCATTTTCAATAAGCATCGTGCCACGGTGCGCCTCTTCAATCAAGCCAAATTTCAACTTTCCCACATGAAAACTGGCGGCTCTAGAGTGTTTCCTAGCAAAGTCACAGACAGACAGACCGACAGACAGACATTTTTCGGGCACAAGAATACGTATACTTACGAAACTTCTGTGACTTTGCTAGGAAACACTCTAGAGCCGCCAGTTTTCATGTGGGAAAGTTGAAATTTGGCTCGATTGAAGAGGCGCACCGTGGCACGATGCCCATTGAAAATGAACGGGATCCGTTCCCGGGAAGTGTCATTTTTTCGGGAATTTCGGGATTTTTCGGGAATAGCCTAGGAAACACTCTTACGCCCGTATTCACAAACGATAATTTCCTAAATAATTACGTAATCAAATATCCCCATCTCATTCTATTGCAAAAAACTGCATATCTCCATCTCACTCATTTAAATAATTACGTAATTATTTAGGAAATTATCGTTTGTGAATATGGGCATTAGTGTCTGAAAGTTTTACCGATCGGGACGAAACTTGGTAGGGACGAATCTCGGGACCCCCAAATACGACCTATTGAAAATGGACCGGATCCGAGAATTTTAAGACCCCCGTTCAGGGCCGTATTTTTTTTAAAACGTCCCGACTTAAGGATTTGTTCCTCGGTAACGGTACATAGCGGGGAGATTCTGTTATTCTTGTACAAGATTCGTACCTTGTTAGATAGCTACTACACTAGGGAAGTTTTTAGAACAATTTGTACGCAAGTTGCCTTGAAAATTTTGCGAAAATAACTTGTAAAAACTTTTAAATCTTATTTAAAAAAAATAGTTTGTGAAAGTTTTTCTTTGAAATTTTCACACGATCAAAATACCTCAGGATATTTTTTATTCCAGAAGGAAGCATAGTATTGGACAAGTATTCCAGCAAAAAAAAAATCAAAAAGTTAAAGTAGATTTTTTGAAAATTACATTTCAAGACATTTGAAACCATTTTTTTAAGAAAAGTTGAAAATCTAAATATCTCAAAATCTATTGAGTTTTGTATAGTGCATGTTGGGGTTAATTTACTCCTTACCTCTTGTTTTATCAGATCACCAAAGGAATGTATCCAGTTACCAGTAACCCTGTATGTCAGCGTCCAGTCCTCGATATCACTTTTTTTTATCACGTAGTCCGCCGTCAGGTGACTGCCGTGCACCGTGTTTAAAGAAAATGTTCCCCCTACTCCTGCTAGCCCTGCTGGTCTGCTCACTCGGTCTATATGCCGAGCACCGAGCTTCATTCGTTGTTTTGTGCATTTGCCGTGCGGTGCTCCTCGCACTACAAAGTAAAAGAAAAATCCCAACGGCGGGATCGTCATGGTGAAGGTCAAGCTCCGCGCGAGATCAATTCACCAAACATAGAGCGAGACAGGCACGTGCGATCACGGTCTCGTTACTGTGAAAGCCATTCCTCGAGCAGGATGAATTCACACAGAGGCTCTACTCGATCGTCATCTCGTTATCGTGAAAGCTATCACCGCAGCGGTGTAGATTCACGCACGAGATTTAACGAAACACAATAATTATCGTAATGAGGACAGTTTGTTGCAATTCGCCTGAAAGTCGTAGTTCATACACTGCGGTTTCATATTCGGGTACTGATGTCGCTGATCTAGACATTGCCTCGTATGTCACGGCAAATGCGTTAATACAGAATAGCCATGACTTGAAGGCATCGGAGCCTGTGAGATTTGACGCTGGGCCTGAACAAACCACCATAACTGAGGGCGATAAAAATTGACAATCAAAGCGCCAGCTTTGATAATCTTAAATGATGTCGACCTTTCTGAGGATACTCTTAATATTTTGGGAGAGGATCCTGAAAGCGAAAAGGTCCCGAATTAAAATTACATGACGCCCTTGCCACACGATGGGCGCATATATTAACTAAAGGTCTTTCAAAAGCGGACCAAGGTGAAATGCTCATTAAGCAAGACATTCCTACCAATTGCAAAGCGTTGACTCCTCCCCAGGTCAATCCTGAGATAAAAGCAGTTATGTCGACTGCACAATATTCAAGGGACAGCACACACTGTGGCTACCAGTTACAACTAGGTAAGGGATTGACCGCACTTGGCAATATTATTTATTTATTTATTTATTTATTATCATGAAAGAGGAGGGCTAGCTACCTCGATCAATAAAAGATCTCCCAAATCAGACGATATTTAATTGGACCTTTACTAAATAAGCCGGTGAAAGAAATGATAGAGAATATCTCCCCGGGAGAATTTCTTTTCGGCCCGGATGTAGGAGAGAGAATTAGGGCAGTCGAGTCACTGGAAAAAGTAGGGAAAGACTTACGTCCTTCTATTCGCTCGACACTATCACAATCTGCTACTCAAGACATACCTCCTAGTCGTCCAAAAAAACGGAGGGGGGCAGCAGATAAGTCCCATGCGGGACCTTCGGGTTCTTTAAACCGGAAACGCCCGGCCTACCACCAGACGAGGGAGGTAAGGCCATACAATGGGCAACCCTCGAGGGAAGGAAAACGAACGCCTTATCAAAGGAAGCGTTAAGGGTGAGTACAACCATATTCGCAGGTCGTTTAAAATATTTCTACGAGGCTTGGAGACAGTGACTTCCAATGCCAAGGTTTTATCCTGGGTCAACGGATATAAAATCCCGTTTCGTGCGATACCTCCGCAAACAACTAAATCAGTTACTAGGAGGCTCTCTAGATCGGAAACTAATTTTTTGGCTTCCGGGGTTAGAGACCTCCTACTTTGTGGAGCTGTTGTTCAATGTACACCTACCCCAGGATAAGTTCTTTCGCCAATTTTTATGGCAGATAAATCTGATGGGAGAAAGAGATTTATTCTCAACCTTAAGAAATTAAACAAATATGTAGTGCGTGTCCTCATTTTAAGATGGAGGACCATAGAACCGCCCTGCGTTTGATAAGTAAGGAGTTTGCATGACAACGATAGACCTAAAAGACGCCTATTTCTTGTTCCCATTGACAAAAATTTTCGCAAATATCTGAGGTTCGAATTCAATAACAGTCACTAGGAATTTACATGTTTGCCGTTTGGCTTATCTTCCGCCCCATATTGCTTTACTAAGCTTATGAAACCCATAACTTCACAATTACGTTTGAAGGGTATCAAGTGCGATAGTGTGTGTCGTGAGAATAACTTCTACCTGTTTTAGTTTCCTATTTAGAGTTTATTCTCAATTGACGTTAAATAAGAATATTATTTATAATTTACATCTATTCGAATAGAATTTGTTATTTGTTATTTTTAATATTAAAATTTTATTTCTATCTACATACCTACAAATTAATGGAACATTTAATAACGATCTTAGCAGTAAACAGCAACCTAATCTTTAAACAACTACATGGTAAAATTAAAGTGATATCTTCGGACTGGACGCTTCATATAATCACGATAGAACTTCACTTAAGGTAAGTTAATTTGATCGTATAATCATGTTTATATCAATAGCTTTCGATGCTCCAGACGTATGATATTAATTGGATTTCACTGCTCCAGACGAACAATACCAACAGACTCACAGTGCTAGAAGCGAACATACTCGCAAGCGACAATTTTTCGCCGCACACAGCAGCAGCTTCTGGACGAGTCAACGGCATCGAAAGGGTTAAGTAAAAAAGATTCAGGCTGTACTTATGATGTCACACAAAACCTAACTGATGATATTTCTGATATAAATGTTTTACAAATAGAACATGAAAATTCATCGTAAGTATGAAGTCCCTCGCACTCGAGCTCACCTCGAGAGCGAGACACCAAAAGCGAAGAAGCCAGGCGACCCAAGAAACCTGGAAAGCAACCCCTCCCCCCTCTCGGTCAACCTGGGGGCATGGATGACCCCAGAAGAAGAGGGCTAAATGGGGCCAAAGTAAAATGGTACCTACGCGACCTTACACAGGGCATGACACATGAGGAAGCGAGGCAAAAAGCCATTGAAAAGAAGGTCGAGGAGAAATCCGAAACCAAGAATCAGCCGGCAAAGAGGAGTGCAAAAACCATCCCCCCCCCCCCTCAAAGGACGAACGTAAAAAGAAAGATGACAGCGAAGGGTAGTTACACCGGCACTGCCAGTTCACCTGGGACATCCACCAGCTACGCAGGCGCTGTCAAATGCATCAGGATTGCCGTGCTTCCCAAGGGCTATCCTGAGAAAACACTTAGCACGGAGGAACTAACCACTCTAGAAGATGCTATCGTGGAGGAGATGTCGCTGGGAGCAGCGTGGAAGCTCCAGTTCGAAGGTATATACTTTCGAGCCAGTATGCTGCTGTTGGACTGTCTCACAGCAGAAACAGCTGATTGGGTAAAGGAGCATGCTCCGAAACTTAATCAGTGGAAAGGAGAAGAGTTGATGGCGTGCCTGGGGGATGACATCCCAAAGGCGCATAACATCACCGTCTTCTTTCCAAGAAGTCAGGTACTCGACCCCAAGAAACTGCTGAGTCTGGTGGCACACAACATCAGCTGGGGCAGCAAGTACACCAACAAAAAAGGTGAGCAATTGCTTGAATTTATTCTTGAATCCAATTTAGAGACAATTAATGTGGGAAATACACCAACATAATATGTCACTAAACGAAGTCAGGATGTAATTGACATAACACTTGCCAGCTTGTGTATAAGTCATATGATCACAGACTGGAGGGTATCAAACGAACCTTCACTCTCTGACCATAGAATAATAGAGTTCAAATTGGGGGGACTCTCGCAAGAGAGTACCCTGATTAGAAATCCAAGAAATACAGACTGGGATGAATTTCGCACCAATCTAAAGTGTAACTTAGAACAATTCAATTCGAAAATTAAAAACTATCAAGAATTGGATGAAATAGTAGGATCTCTAAATGGAGCTCTGAAGGACTCATACGAATCCAGCTGTCCCATTAGGGAACAAAGAAGTTGTAGGAAAACCCCATGGTGGAACGAACACCTCTCCAAACTCCGGGCAGAAGTTCGAAGGCTTTTTAATAAAGCCAAGAGCGACGGATACTGGCAGGACTACACCATGGCCTTGACAACCTACAACAAAGAAATAAGGAAAGCGAAAAGAAAGAGCTTCAGGGAATTTTGTGAGAACATCACAACAACACCTGAAGCATCTAGACTACATAAGGCATTAGCGAAGGGCACTGCTCAGGGAACAATGTCACTCAGAAAACTGGATGGTAACTATACAGAAGATGAAGAGCAGAGAGCTCTACTTCTGTTAAAAACTCACTTTCTAGGTAGTTCACTGGAAAGAGATCAGGCCATCCACGTGAAATTTGGGAAACCAAAAAAGGAAAATTGGGACACTGCTAAAATAATATGCACTCCTAGAAGTGGGCCATTGACACCTTTCAACCATTTAAATCACCTGGAGTGGATGGCATATTTCCGGCTCTCCTGCAAAGAGCCGGAAATGGTGGCCATTCACACCTGGTTAGAATTTTCAGAAGCAGCCTGGCAATGGGATATATACCACAAGCCTGGCGAAGAGCACGAGTCACCTTTATTCCCAAAGTGAGAAAAAAGGACATCACCCTTCCGAAGTCATTCAGACCCATCTGTCTTACATCATTCCTATTAAAGACAATGGAGAAAGTCGTCGACAACTATATAAGAACAGAAACACTGAACAGGGTGCCTCTACACCCAAGTCAGCACGCGTACAGAGCGGGCAGGTCGACAGAGACCGCGCTGTACGAGCTGACTGAAAAGATTCAGGACACTCTGGAGTACAAGGAAATCGCCATCTGCGCCTTCCTTGATATAGAAGGAGCATTCGACAATACACAGCACGATGCTGTCAAGAAAGCCTTGGCAAAAAGAGGAGTAGACAACACAACATCCAAATGGATTCAGAACATGTTGTCTACAAGAACAGTTGAAACCAATGTGGGCAAGAACACCATCCAGGTAAATACAACTAAAGGATGCCCACAAGGAGGAGTGCTATCCCCCCTTCTGTGGAGTCTGGTCGTTGACGAACTCCTCGGGCTACTCACCGAGAACGGCATTGGGTATGCCGATGACATCGTCATAATAGCCAAAGGTAAATTTGAAAGTACTCTCTGCGAAATTATACAGAGAGGGTTAAATATAACCCTGAAATGGTACCAGGAAGTAGGACTAAACATCAACCCTACAAAAACAACACTTGTACCATTCACAAGAAGACTGAAGCTTCCAAAACTCAAAGCTAAACGCTTGAGCAAAGTGGATTTAGAATGGAAGGAAGAAGTTAAATTTCCAGGAGTAACACTAGACAAAAAGCTACTGTGGAACCAGAACCTGGACAAAACAGTAAGTAAGGCCACTACCGTTCTCATCGTGTGCAGAAGAATGGCTAGCAGAACATGGGGCTGTAACCCACACATTCTGCGCTGGATGTACACCATGCTCGTGAGACCTATCATCACATACGGAGCGGTTGCTTGGTACGAAAGAACTAAGCTAGTAAGAGCAAATAAAAGGCTTGAGAAGATCCAGAGACTTGCGTGTCTCTGCATCACAGGGGCAATGAGAACCTGCCCAACCGCTGCGTTGGAAGTAATCCTGGATCTGACACCACTACATTTGGTGATAGAAAGAAGAGCTGGAGAAGCTCTACTTAGGATGTCAAGAGTAGGAATCAGGAGTGTACGGCGAGCCACTGAGGATAGATCCTTGGGTGAGGATCGATCCTTGGGTGGCTGTGAGGGGCTCCTAACACTACCAAAAGACAGAACTGTTAAGAAGTTCAGTTTCGAGAGAAACTTCATCACGAAACTGTCTACGAAAGAGGATGGAACAACATCTCCAACTGCACTCTCAAAGAAGGTACGATCAAATGGTACACAGACGGCTCTAAAACCGTCGAGGGAACCGGGGCAGGAATCTATGGGCAACGCACCATGTACTCCAAACCAATGCGAAAATCCCCAACCATACTTCAAGCGGAATTACACGCAATAGAAGTATGTACGTAAGTAGAAGTAAATAAACCTCGACAGAAACTACAAAAACAAAGAAATAGAAATATTGACGGATAGTCAAGCAGCCATAAAAACGCTGAGCTCTCCGATCATCAGCTCCAATATGGCTTGGGAATGCCTAGGAAAACTTAACGAATTAGGCAAGAAAAAATTCACCTCAAGTGGATACCGGGCCATTCCGGAATCGACGGAAACGAACGTGCCCACTCATTGGCAAGAAAAGGAGCATCGACACCCTTCATAGGACCAGAACCATTCTGTGGCTTCGAAGATACTTTCTTCAAGGCAGAACTCCAAAAGGAAGAAGAAAAACTGAGAGAAACCCATTGGAGGAACCTCTCAGGGTTGAGACAAGCCAAAGAACTTCTCGGGAATTTTAACCGAGAAAGGTCGAAGATACTCTTCAACCTCAACAAGGAACGTCTCAGAACACTGACGGGATTCCTAACGGGACATTGTAAGCTCAAGGAACACCTGAGGAAGTTAGGCCTAGAAAAGAATGGCGTCTGCAGATTCTGCGGGAAAGGAGACGAGACACCACGTCACCTACTGCTCAACTGCGATGCGTTAGAACTCAAAAGAAGTAATGTTCTGGGCCACCACCAGCTAGAGGCCGGGAACTTACCCGACCTTGATCCTCTCAAAATCCTGAAGTTTCTCAAGGAAACGGACCTGGAGAGGGTGCTTCACTAAAGGGATTCCACACCAGGCGAAGCACAGTAGAGGGGATACAATAGATCTTTTTAGCTCGCAGTAACTAGGTCACCCTCAATGTACAAATACAAATACAATACTAGAGTCAGTTCAGTTAGTTTATTTTTTTTTTTAGTTTTGCCTTCAAGTTTTAGTAATAGTTCAGTTAAAATTAGAGTCGCCGTTTTAGTTCCAATCGCCGCCAACATCTAGACCTAAGGTAGGTGCTCGTTTCGAATAAACTTTGTTCATTTTTGGTACCGCCGATTCAACCCTGTCTACATCCCGACTATTTACTCCCCCATACGTATCAAATTATCTCCCCCACTTTTCTCCAGAGGTCATATAGCGGCAAGGTCACTAACATTTCTAGCTGTAAGAGTAAGCTGTGTAAGCGACCCCCACTTATGACTGGGTATAGCCTGAGAAGGTGGTTTTTAATTCTTACCTCTTACATTCCCTGAAGCGCCTGTCCTCTCCTAGAACCCCGCCTCGACGCTCGGGTGCTTTTGACAGACACGCCAGCCGACCTCGATGAGAGTTTAATTTAGATAGTCTGACCGGCCCGACCCGCTTTTCGTCATTTTCTCACAACCCGGCCTCGATTTGTTTGCGTTGAAATTTTTTATCCCCCACAGAACATAGTGCCGCCCCCGGTAGTCACCGATCATGTACAAAATTAATTGATATTTTTAACCCTTTCACTACCAGGAGATTTCCTGGTGGCAAAAAAAATTTTTTTCATAAGACTTTAGTTCCATTAGATCATAGAAATGGGAAAATATATTTTTTTTTTTTTTGAATATTTCCTTGATGGAAAAAAAAATTGTCCACGATCATGTACAAATTGAGTGAACTATCATTTTCAGTTTTTTAGTTGGCTTATTTATAAATTTGTTTCGACACGTTTTGGATGATTTTTTTTAATGCAAAGAATCTAAATTCGTTTATAAAAACTTTATTAAACATAACATTCAATATCCATTTGAAAAAATAAAAATAATACAATTTTACAAAATAACAAAAAAAAACAAATAAAAAAAAAAGAAAATTAACTCATGTAGGTACACCGATTTTTCTCCAGTAGGTCTTTAGTGGCTTTGTCACATTTAAATGATACACCTGTAAAAAATATAGATATTTTTGAAGATATAAGTAGCTGAAGCTTTTTAGACATAACTAAATTCACATTACTTTCAATATACCTACTCCATGTAATGAAGTGTTACAAATTATCCTCTCACTCTGTTTGTCCATGATCATGGACAACATAAATTACCTTTGAATCTATTTGTACATGATCATGGACATTCATGAATGTGATGATATATAATTGGTTTTCCTACACATATGGTTGAAATAATCAATTATTACTTTGGTTTAACAATCATAAAGTCGATTAAAGTCATAAAATTAAATAGAACTAATATAAAAATAGGAAAAAAAAGATAAATATTGAGAGCAACTTACCTGATAAAGCACTAGCAAACTCGGCCATGTTTATTTTTGAGGAAACTTATCAATATAACTCACAGATGGCGTTGATACTGCGAGAAATGTATAAATAGATGTCCAAGATCATGTACAAATTGAGATTGGTTAGTGTATTTGATTTTCTTTCTCTTTATCAGTCTCTAAATATTATGTACATGATCATGGACATCAGTAGTGAAAGGGTTAAAATTTAAATTTTAATTATTTTTCTGAGTTTTGTAAATATTTTAGTTAAGGTAGGTTTAGTTGGATTCATTGCGTTAGGTATACTGATATTTTTATTTTTAAATTTAATTCGAATTAATAAAATTATTTTCAGTTAGTAAAGGCGTCTCGTAGGTACACTGATTTCTTATATTAAATATATTAAATATATTTTTTTCGAAATAGTTGAAGTTAAAAATTTTATTTAAACAGATTATTTCCGTTCACACTCATCAAAACACTGCCACGTTTTGTGACGTCGACTAGCAAAAAATTGAATTTTCAAATTCAGCTTTAAAGGCCTTTGCCAAGGTAGTCAATAAGTTTCAAACAGATGGAATTTAGAGATACTTGAGTAGGACTGCCTCGAGTGTTGCAGGTCAATCACTGCTGGGGCTTCCGTAAACATAAGAATGCCTAGGACTCAGTAGGCTGTTACGGTAAAACTTCGCTCCCCGCCTTTATACTCTCGAAAATAACTGGCAACCCTGTGGGGATGTCATAACGTCGATGGAATTTTTGTGGATGTCATAACGATGATTCCATAAAAATGTATATCGAATATACAACGGATGTCAATGTAATAGCAAAAACCATTGAGCTGGGGCATAGTTCTATTTTAATGTTGCAATAACTTCCTCGCATTTTGTTTAGAAAGTCATAATTTGCTTTTTCTTCTATTGTCACTCTAGAGGGTGGATGCAGAAACGTGAAATTTTTATCGGATGTCACAAGATACGGTGGTCGACTATACCAGACTAAACCAGTGTCCCATAATATGTGGGCAATCTCCCGAATTTGGGTAAATTTCGTAAAATAAATGAAAAAATAGCCATCAAATTAATTCCTCAGAGACACCCCTACAAAGATATTAGCTGTTGAAGTTGAGGGTTGAAAATCAATTTTTTGCAATAACTTTTTTATTTCTTGACCGATTTTGATAATTTTTGGTTTCATTTAGTATTATTTGGGACTGTTTAGAATAGTGTTTCATAATCTTTGGTAGCACATACATAGACCTCGGGATGGCATAACCTCTTCATTCACTTGAAAGAAAACAATAGAAATAATAATTTTACAGATTTTTAAGGTTAATTTTCTTTTTATTTGATATTTTTTACATAAAAAATGTATCCTTATTTATTTCGATAAAGTGAACCGTTATCGAGATAAATGTCCTTCTGATAGGTGATGCGTCGCAGGAACTTTCTGAATTTCAAGTAAATTTTAACAAGATGGCTGCCCTTTGACAGTAAATTGAGCAGGAAACAAAACAATAACTTAATTAAATACACGTCAAATAGTCTCCAAGATTTCATTTCATGCAGATTCAATTCCTACTGATTTTAAAATGAGTTACACAAACGCTGAATACGCAGATATGCATTTAATGTACGGAATGGCTAATTGTAATGCTCTCGAAGCCAGAAGATTATACGTGGAAAGATATCCAAACCGTAGAGCTCCCGATCGCAAAACATTTGATCGTTTAGATCAACGTTTGAGAGAAACTGGTAAGGTTATTATTTTAAATTATTTTTCTTGAAAATGCAAAGTTCAATTTGATATTTTAGGAAAATTCACTCCAAACAGAACTCACAACGGACCTCTGCAAAGATTGCGTAATATTCAGCAGGAGCCTGACATATTAGATGCAGTTGCTGCAATAAATATTAGTAATATTCGAAATATTAGTATTATTACCTAATATTAATAATAACTAATATATATTAGTATAATTAGAAATATTAATTATTATTAGTATTAAATACCAAATATTAGTATTCGATCACTAGCGTTGCAAATTCATGTTCCTAAATCAACGGTAGGTCGAATTCTTAAAACACAAATGCTACATCCGTACCACCTCCAGAAAGTGCATGCTCTTAGTCCAGTAGACTTTCCTGCCAGAGTAGAATTTGCACAGTGGTTTGTACATAATTATGTACAAAATCCGGCATTCCTTCAGTCCATATTGTACACGGATGAAGCAGCTTTCGGGAGAAATGGTGTCATTAATTGTCACAATTTTCACGTTTGGTCTGATCAGAATCCACATGCCACCATTCAAACGCATCATCAAAGAAAATTTAGTGTAAATGTTTGGGCAGGCATTATTGGGTCAAATTTAGTTGGTCCAATTTTCTTACCGCCTCGACTTAATGGACAACTTTACCATGAATTTCTTATGGAACAGCTACCTTTAGCTTTAGAAGACATTAATATTCAAACCCGATTAAATATGTTATTTATGCATGATGGTGCGCCTCCACACTTTAGTCTTTAAGTAAGAGAACATTTAAATAACGTTTTTCCAAACAAGTGGATAGGCCGTGGTGGACCTATTCCGTGGCCTCCACGATCACCAGATTTTAATCCACTAGATTTCTTTTTGTGGGGACATCTAAAGAATCTTGTTTATGAAACACCAGTGGAGACAATCGAAGACCTACGAGAGAGGATTGTGTATCACTCAAATGGTATCAGGGCACATCAAGAAATATTACGGCGTGCTCAGCAATCCTGTCTTCAACGTGCACTGACATGCATTAGAGAAGGGGGTGCTGAAGTTGAACATTTATTATAAAATACTCTTCTTGAGAGCTTTTCTTTTGTTTCCTGCTCAATTTACTGTCAAAGGTCAGCCATATTGTTAAAATTTACTTGAAATGTAGAAAGTTCCTGCGACGCATCACCTATCAGAAGGACATTTATCTCGATAACGGTTCACTTTATCGAAATAAATAAGGATACATTTTTTATGTAAAAAATATCAAATAAAAAGAAAATTAACCTTAAAAATCTGTAAAATTATTATTTCTATTGTTTTCTTTCAAGTGAATGAAGAGGTTATGCCATCCCGAGGTCTATGTATGTGCTACCAAAGATTATGAAACACTATTCTAAACAGTCCCAAATAATACTAAATGAAACCAAAAATTATCAAAATCGGTCAAGAAATAAAAAAGTTATTGCAAAAAATTGGTTTTCAAACCTCCACTTCAACAGCTAATATCTTTGTAGGGGTGTCTCTGAGGAATAAATTTTATAGCTATTTTTTCATTTATTTTTATGAAATTTACCCAAATCCGGGAGATTGCCCACATATTATGGGACACCCTGTATATGTATATCAGGTTAACTGCCGCGGTTATTTATGAAAAAGTTCCCTCAGGCCACACCACTTTTTATATAAATTTTTCTAAGAAATGACATATTTAGGATTATTATTTAGTAAAAAATTGTTTTTGTGTTATTTTACCCCTTTCCACCCCTGTGTGACTCAGAGATACACGCGACGTGGATTTGTTTTTATGTATGGCTACGCCACGTGTATTCATTACGATACACAGTTTTCGTGTCTCGACTTCTGCAGACCACGAATCATAGTGTTGCGCGTAAATGCATAACTGGGTTCAGTCGTCAATTGCATTTAGCAGAGGCATTGTGTTTGTGTAAGTGTCAATGTCGTACGAACGTTGTTCACGTGAACAGGCTTGTTTACAGGCTCAAATGGATGAATTTGACATGAGTGACGATGAGGAGGAACTCGTTCATGATCTGACGCTGATCATGTTTATGAATGTACAGAGAAGGAAAATAGTAACCGAGATACATGTTCGAGCGAAGGTATGAGTGCAAAAAAGTACGGTATAAAATTTTATTTGATCAAATTTGCTTGTTTATTTTAGAGTGGGTACACACCAAACGGAAGTTTCCTATTTCTAATTACCTACCGTGTTGCTTCAAATAAAATAAAAACGCACCCAATTTATTGCAACAGAATCTGAAAATGAGGAAAGTGATGCTGAGCTGGTGGAAAAGAACAAAAATAATCACAAAAATGAAGAACAAGAGCGGGGACCAGTTGTTGGCAACTTTGTAGAATTTCCTTTTGAAGAGGAAGTTGGAATAACAGAAGATGTACTTCGAATAAAAAGTGAAAATGAACTTGTATACTACAAATTATTCATCGCCGATCAACTTGTAAATACAATTTTCACTCAAAAAAGTATTTATGTTGATCAAACAATCATAAAAGGTATGTACTCGTAAAAGAAACTATAGGACCAGCTTCACGCTTGAATAAATGGTACCCTACAAACATAGACGAAATATATAGATTTCTTGGCATTTTGTTGTGGACGGGATTGGATAAAAAACCGTCGCTTTCAGACTATTGGCGAAAATCAGATCTATATTTATGAAACGCAGCCAAATTTATGTCTGATTGGACTGTGCTGAAGAAATTTGAGGATGTTGATGGTGCATGTGGGTACTTTTATGAGGTGTTATATAATTTATTTAATAAGTTTGAACCGATGTTTAGGAAGGGTAGAGGAAAAAGTTATCCACGTTGGTATACTAAGGAAATCATAACTAATTGCACTCGAAAGACATACATTATCAGAAATATAAAACTCTGTGTTCTCAATTCCATCGTTCTCGGTTTGTAAAATTGCGAGCTGAAATAAAACAACTCGTTAAAGTTGCTTACAATGAATACTTGCATCGTTCTCAACTGCTTCTTAAAAAAAATCCGCCTGAGTTCTGGGAATTTGTGCAAAACAAACGTGGTTTATCTAGGACGCCAAACGTGATTAATTGCAATATGGGCGATGTGTATGACTCGCCGAAAACAATTGCCAGAGCTTTTGCCGATAGCTTCAGATCGGTGTATATTCAGTCCTCGCCTCATACAGCTTTCATTGTTATGAAAACCCATACTAGTCTATGCGATAGGTTAATCACTGAGGATGAAGTTCTCTTGTCTTTGAGATCTATGAAACCCAAGTCTACTCAGGGTTTGGATGGTATTCCGATCTTTATGTTAAAGGATTTTGCATCGGTGCTTTCATCACCTTTAACCACAATCTTCAACTTTTCTATGAAGACATGTACTTTTCCTAGAAGGTGGAAGGAAGGCAAAGCCGTGCCTGTTTTAAAGGGCGGCGATCGTAGTGGCATCGAGAATTATCGACCTATTTGTATATTGTCCAATTTTTACAAGGCTTTCGAGACAATTTTATATAACCGATTATATGCTTCCGTGCAACACATTATAATGTCGAGACAGCACGGATTTGTGACTAGGCGATCTACATTAACTAATTTAACGGAGTTTACCCAGTATTTATGTGAAAAGCTTGATGGCGGTAGTCAGATGGACGTTAGTTACACTGTTTTTTCTAAGGCGTTCGATCGGGTTGACCATGGTATAATCATCAGTAAGTTAAGAAATTGCGGTCTGGATGATATGATAGTTGACCTCTTACATGCATACCTTACTGACAGAACCCTCAGCGTTGACTTAGCTGGTCACATGTTGGATAGCTTTTCGGTTTCTTCTGGAGTTCCTCAGGGTTCTAATTTGGCACCTCTGTTGTTCCTGCTGTTCATTAATGATATCTGTGGGGGTAGTGATGTTGATATGCTTGTCTACGCTGATGACGTGAAATTATTTGTGACAGTTAGTTCTCTTGTAGACTGCCGACGTCTTCATAATGGTCTTGATAGATTTAATCAGTAGTGCAATGAAACCTGCTGAATTTAAACCATAATAAGTGTAAGGTAATTTCTTTCACTAGAAAGAAAAACCCTGTAATACATAATTATAATATTGGACAGCATTATCGAGATAGGGTTCAAGAGGTCAGGAACCTGGGTGTGGTTTATGATGAGAAACTGACTTTTGATAAACATATACAAAGTATTATAAACACAGCTTGTAGACATCTCTGGGATTTGTCATTAGATCATGCAGGTAGTTTCAAGTTGTCAATTGCATCAAGGTCATGTACTGCACGTATGTCCGTTCTGTTTTGCAGTATGTTTCGCACGTATGGGCACCTTACTATAAACCTTACTTATGAAGCGGGTGCCTATCCTCTTGATACCAGTTTTTGTAGACTCACTTCCCTTCTGGCTGGAGGTGGGACCGCTATCAAGTGGGTCGAGCGGTTTGCCAATGATAGTGGTCAGAGAGGTGTGAGGCACGTAGATTCGGAGGCTGCTAAGCATAGAGCCCTCTTTATTTGTAACTCAGTGTTTAGGGTGGTTAAGGGTGATAAATATGAACACCAAAGTTATAAATAAAATTTTTTACTAAAATAAAAATTTAGAAAAAATACACTATTGAGATATCAACTCAATTATTTCATTGTCTGCTAATAAATTTCGATTATAAAACTGATATGCAAAGTTCAAAAAAAAAAAATTAAAAAAAAAAGAAAAAAAACTTTTTGGTAATACTTAAAAAATCTTATTTATTGTATATAAAATTACAATCAGATTCTAATAAACTACCATTTTAGTTGTGGGAATAGTGCTGTGGCGGTACCTGATCTGCTTAATTAATTAAGTTTCACAGGTGACGTTATTAAAATCAAAATAAAATTTCTTGAACTCAAAAAAATAAAAAATAAACTAATAAAAAAAATTCGAACGGAAAAACAGCAAAGTTCTAGTGTTAGTCTCATCGACTTACTACTTAGACGTAGCCTTTGGATTGTCCTCTTTGTAGCTCTGACTGCAGCTGCTGGGTACCTCCCCGTAAAGCCAGAAATCACTCACTCGCATTTTACCTAAATTTCGCGCGAGCGCCCTGACCGTCGTCCTCTTCGGTCCCCGAAACACCACTGACTTTTTGGTTTCTAAGCTCCTTTCCAAATCAACTACTCTATCTCGGGTTTCAAAATCTAATTTTCAACGGAGTGTTGCCGCTTTGAATTTTATTTAACGGTCGTATAGATACTCGACGTAGGTAAATAAAAGCTAGGTGCATTCTGACATGGAAACGACAACCATGTGATTTGTCCCAGTTTACCAATCGTTCTGCAGTCAGCGTTACATTGAAAAATTCAGCTAGCGTGAGCAAATTTTCGCCGCGGTGGTTATTTCTTGGCCTAGTTAAATTGTTTGCTTTTCCTTCACAACGCTTAATATTGCTTAAAAATTAAATGCAGTATTTCGAAATTGTGCAATTTGTGACTCCTGATTATTGTAAAATAATTATGTAATTTAATTATAATTTATTTCCTTTTCAAAACTAAGTAATTATGCCAAAAAATACCGCGACTATCCTGGCTCTGCCACACTTATAAGAGACAGATAGTCAGTGCAGCGAAGGTTTTTAAAATTTTTATTCTATAAGGTTGATGGTGTTTATCCTCCGTACGGTGTATCACAGGAGTTTTTATTGGAACGGTTTAATTTTTCTTCCCTTGAGTCGCGCGGTGTCATTGGAAGTGTGCGCTTTCTATTTAGATTGCTTCATGGCAATATTGATTCACCAGCTTTATTGGAAATAGTTCCTATTAGTGTTCGTGCGAGATATTAAAAAAACTCAGATATATTTTATTTGCCTTTAACAAGAACGAATTTGATGTTGAAGTCTCCTATGTACCTATATAATGTATAAAAATTGTAATCTGTTATTGAGGGATGCCGATTTATTTGATTTATTTCATGGTAGTTGGAAATGTATACTACGGGAATTGCAAAATGTTTTAGGTTAAGTAATTATTGTTGCGTCTGTGTTATAGAGGTGAATATATTATGTTATATTGGGCATTTATAATAGGAAGCTGTAAGTAGAATACCTATGTATTTTACTATGTATTTTCCTTTTTTCTTACCTTCGTTTTTTCTTATTGAATTTGTTAATTTCGTTTAAACTTTCAAGTTAATTTTAAGTTTATGTCAAGAGACTTTATACTTACCAATAGTATGCAACTCATCTACCACGGACAACCATAGTCGAACAAATTCAGACGGGCTGACTGACGCCCTGACGAGTCTTAACATTCCTAATTCACAACCCCTAATAAAGCACTCTAACATTGGTTCCTTGTCATACAGTGTGACCCATTTGTTCTTGAAACACCCTGTAGAATCTTAATTTATGGTGCGATTTTGAAGAAATTTCTCTTAAATCATAGAGCTTGATAAACTATATTTTGGGAGCAAAAAGCGTATCATTCCTACAAAATTCAAGGCCTACTAGATCAGTTTTTACTTGTAAAATCTCAAAAATTCATATTAGCGATTTTTTTAGAAAAAAACTGTGCACGCTACTGGATTCTCCAGCCCTCAAAACGGTACTGTACTAAATTTTATTGGAAATGTTAGAGTAATAAGGATCTTGCAGTTATTTTAGAAATTCATAATAGAACTCCGAATTTTCATTAATTTATTCGAAAAGGTCAAGAGAGACAAAATAGAAATTGTACGTCTAGTTGGTGATAATGTAGGTACTGTAATTTTTTAATTATAATTTTTTATTTATTTATTTATTTTTTTTTATTTTTTTTATTTTTTTTTATTTTTTATTTTTTACTTTTTTTTATTTTTTTTATTTTAATTTTTACTTATGATAGCTTTTGACCTTTTTCAAATTAATTTATGAAAATTTGGAGTATGAAAATTATGGATTTCTAAAATAACTACAAGATTTTTTTACTCTGACATTTTCAATAAAATTTAGCACAGTGCCGTTTTGAGGGCTGGTGAATCCCGTGGCGTGCCCAGTTTTTTTCTAAAAAAATCGCTAATATGAATTTTTGAGATTTTACAAGTAAACACTGATCTAGTAGGCCTTAGGAATGAGACGCTTTTTGCTCCCAAAATATAGTTTATCAAGCTCTATGATTTAAAAGAAATTTCTTTAAAATCGCACCATAAATTAAGATTCTACAGGGTGTTTCAAGAACAAATGGGTCACACTGTATATACAGGGTGGCCCAGCGAAAACGTACCAGGCCTAATAACTTTTAAACTGAAGATGTACACGAAAACGCCGAAACAGGTCGATTTTGTTATGGAGGGGGACATATTTCCGTGACAAATTTAACTACCCAAGTTAACCCCTTAGGCAGGGGTAGCTACCCCTTTGCTTATCATCATAGGGAACATATATCGAGTGTGACATCATTTGAAAGCCACTTGAATTCTCTTTACAACGATATCCATCATTTTGGGTTTCGCTTACATACAGGGTGGCCCAATTAAAACGTAACTCGCCCTAATAACTTGGAAACTGAAGATGTACGATAAAAATGCCGAAACAGGTCGATTTTTTCATCGAAGTAGGCATATTTTCGCAACAAATTCAACTACCCAAGTTCAACCCCTTGGCAGGGGTAGCTAACCCTTTGCTTAGAATCATAGGAAACAGATATCGAGTGACACATCATTTGAAAGCTACTTGAATTCTCTTTACAACGATATCCAACATTTTGGGTTTCGCTTACAAACAGGGTGGCCCAATAAAACGTGACTCGCCTTAGTTACTTGAAAACTGAAGATGTACGCGAAAAACAAAAGAGAATTCAAGTAGCTTTCAAATGATATATCACTCGATATCTATGATAAGCAAAGGGGTAGCTACCCCTGCTAAAGGGGTGAACTTGGGTAGTCAAATTTGTTACGAAAATATGCCTACTTCCACAACAAAATCGACCTGTTTCGGCGTTTTTCGCGTACATCTTCAGTTTACAAGTTGTTAAGGCGAGCTACGTTTTCGTTGTGCCATCCTGTATATAAGCGAAAACCGAAATGTTGGATACCGCTGTAAAGAGAATTCAAGGAGCTTTCAAATGATGTATCACTCGATATCTGTTCCCTATGATGATAAGCAAAGGAGTAGCTACCCCTGCCAAAAGGGTGAACTTGGGTAGTTAAATTTGTCACGAAAATATGTCCCCCTCGATAACAAAATCGACCTGTTTCGGCGTTTTTCGCGTACATTTCAGTTTTCAAGTTATTAGGCCTGGTACGTTTTCGCTAGGCCACCCTGTATAAAAAATATCACTGAATAGCTTACTAAAATCATTAAGGAAGGAGTAGATGACATCAAGATAGCCAACAGGACAGTCAGAACAATAGCAGGATCTATTTACACTACTGTTACCCAACAACAGACGTCACGGTGGTGGTAGTTACCGGGGACGCCTGTAGGCGGCGACAGAGGTCTCTTCGGTCTAACACGGGGCCGTCAGACAGAGGGGGACTCTATCGTCGTGACAGGAGCGGTGAGGTGTCAACATGTATCTGTCACACGTCAGCTGTCAGGAGAGGGACAGGACACAGCTGATGAAAAAGAGGGGGTAGTCTTGGGCAAGCTGCGAGCGGAAACGGTTGCGAGTCGAGCTGAAGAAGTTCTTTGTTTATTGTTTATTCTTTTTGGTCATAATAAAAGCGTGTTTCATCCAAAAGGCTAAATTGTTATTCCTTTTCTTCTAAATCCGGTAATACTACATTAAAAGATCCAAACCCCCCCCCCCCCCCCCTAAAAAAGTCCAATGTAGTTTACGAAATTCCGTGTAAAAATTGTGATGGCGTCTACATTGGACAAGCCAGCAGACAGTTAGGCCCATACTATACGAGCCACAAAAACTCAACCGATTAGTCAATTTCGAGGACTCCGTCTACAAAAAACTGACAGAGAAAGGAAGGAAAAAGATAAATTTAAAACTGGCGGAAATAAAACTGAAGCAATGCTACGAAAAAGAAATCCCTTTGACACAAAAAAAGTATGACCATCTTCAGTCTCTTTGTCAAAAAGGAGCAATTCTACCCTCCTATCATTCCTATTTTCAAAGGTTACCATTTTCTAAGAAAAATAAAGCTCCCGATTCCGATACTGACGAATGATTAGAAGATCGTTTCCATCAATATTTTTGTTATGTTTAATAACTTAATTTAGCATCTTTTTTTATTTAATGATTTTTACTCTTGTTTTGCACAGAATATTATATTATAATTTTTCTATTAGGATATTCATTATTTTTGTATCTACCTCGATAGTTTTTAAAATAAAAATGTTTGTACCAAAGTAGTATTTTCTTTCCATGAAACGCTCTAGAGTATACTATGTCCTCAACTCATAACAAGTCTAAGTCCAGAAAATGGACTAAGGATACTGGAAAATTTTAAAAATATTCTATGTCCATCTTTTTTCTTAAACTAAAATGATTCTTATTTAATTTATGATGTACTTCAAAAAGTTCAACTTTAATACACTTGGACAAATTTACATTAAAATATCTGTGTAATTAAAGCAACAGTTAAAAAAAAATTTGCCGCCGCAGGCTATAGCCTACCTAGCCTAATCGCAAATCCGCCACTGCAAGCACATCAATGATGTGCACTATTAAGATCGTGGACACGGCACACTCATACATGTGCCGTGGATCGTGGACTGTAATAAAAAAGGACAAATCGGCTCGGCCGGCCAGACGCTTGCAAGTTGCTACTTGTAGAATGACACGACGGTCTCAACTTTTACGCAACCTCTTGCGTTCAAAACGCCGACACGCCAACGAACGCGTCCACACGCGACCGCAAAGTAGCCCGTATAGTATGCCCAATTTAAACTCTATGGTTCTGTGACACACGCGTGTCGCTCGCAGGCAAACGGTCGTGTTTTTGTGATTCGTGTAGAATGGGCCTTACAATCACGGATTACGTCACACAGAAGTGATTGTAGGCAAAATGTGGCTCGCTGCGCCCTTGCCAGTAATTGCAAAGAACATGACCACGAACCTGATTATGGGCAGGCGAGGGTACTTGACTCGGAAACACACTATAACATAAGAATATTCTTAGAAATGGTAGAGATTTATAATAACAACTACTCTATATTTAAAAGATCAGACATTGAAAATCTTAGTACAGTACTAAGATTAGATAATAGAGGTAGGTCAAAGAATTCTATAGCACCCTGAACCGATGACAGTCTTTCAGAATAAATTGTTTGGTTCCGATTGCCTCAACTCCCCGCTCTTTAGATAAACAGGCTGACTTAATAATTTACAGTAGTCAGACCAAATAATAGAACTAAAAAGAGGAACTTGTTTCACCAAAAACCTAACCTTACATTTTCATAATTATTACACTAATATAGGATTAAAATTTTAAAAAGTTTTTTGATAAATTGATAACCACATTCCAACTAAAATAAGTTACTAATAATGTTCTCCTAGTGGGAACTTCCACCCTTCATTTAATTTTTTAATTGTAGTTAACAAACCTACTAATAGACTTGTGCAATATGAAATGCATGTAAATAGTTTCCTAATTTTTAAATGTAAGTTTTCATTGCAATTTTAACGTAAAATTTTTTAACAAATCTTGACATTCATCGAAGAAGGGACCTGAGGCCACCTATTTTGTATAATTAGGTCATCCTTTGGAGCTTAATCTCACTAGATCGTAAGTAGTCTTTTTCATGTTGTCATTTTCATTTTACATTGTTCAACTAGAGAATTGTTTGTTGACTTGTAGTGCCTTGAGAATGGAAACAATATATTTCCGAAACGTCGGCAATTGAACACAAGAGTATTCTTTTGACTCCTAGACTACTATCCCCGTAATCAACATACAAAGTTATATACAGGGTGGGCCATCGAAAAGGTAACAAGCCTAATAGTTTGGAAAGTTAGGATGTATGCGAAAAACGCCGAAACATGTCGATTTTGTTATCCAGGGGAACATATTTCCGTGACAAATTTAACTACTCAAATTCACCCCCTTCGCAGGGGTAGCTACCCCTTTGCTTATTTGCTTATCATCATAGGGAACAGATATCGAGTGATACATCATTTGAAAGATACTTGAATTATCTTTACAACGATATCCAACACTTTGGGTTTCGCTTACATACAGGGTGGTCCAACGAAAACTCTTCAATATTTACTTTTTTAGCCAGAATCACAGCTTGCAGAAAATGTGATGTCTCCTATAGCAACAACAGAAGATGAAGATCCCTATTCCCTCACAAATTTGAATGAACCCCAGTCTACCCCAACACATTCAAGTTCTTCAGGCGCACTAGCGACGGTGGTAAGCAATAAACAATTAAAAAGAAAATATGAAAAGCCAAAAAGTAAGGCAGATGAGGTGTTGGAAAAAGTATCCAAGCAACTAGACCATGAGGATAGTGCATTTGTTATAACTGGTAAAAATATCGCTAATAAATTGGAAGCTTTATCGCCCAAAATGGCTATTATAACGGAAAAGCTTTTGACTGATATTTTATTTGAAGCTCAAATGGGAAATGTAACAAGGTATTCGAAAGTAGTTCTCCAAGATTCTCGAAATAATCCTAAATCATCATCAGGCTCATTACAGACATCTGCTCGTTACGATGTAATAAGTACCTTTAATAAAAAATAAAATAATTAAAATTTAATTTACTGTTCTTTTCTTAGTAAATAATTCTATATATTTTAGAATACATGTTTATTTTGTTATAAAGGCGTTAAGATTTTTTATATTTGTTTGTTACATGTTGTTTATGAAGAGAATAAAAGTTATATTTTATATTCGTATCTATTTATTATATTAACAAATAAACAAGTGTGACCAGGAAATCATTATTTATAAGCAAACACAAAATTTAAAAAAATAATAATTTAGTTTTAAATTCATTTTGCCATGGTACGGCGCCCTCATTACAAAAGTATGTTTTGTATAATTCACGAACTGATTTTGCAGCATCTGACGCAATCATGTCTGTTGTGACCTTTTTGTAAACTTAGAAAATCCTTTGCAGCTGCAACCTCTGCCTCTGCTGGGTCAAGCTGAGGTGTATAATAATTGTCACCTCTTATTTTTCTCAAGTAGTTATGTAAACCACAAGCAGCCATGTCAACTTTCTCAATATTTTCCAATTTTCAAATCTTGCAGCCATTATTCCAAACGTATTTTCCACTGTGCGACGTGCTCGTGATAATCCATAATTAAATAAACGTTTTTCTCGGTCAAGTTCTTTCTGACTAAACAGCTTTACGAAATCATTCCTTAGAGAGAATGCTTCATCACCAATGAAAACGTAACGAAGTAACTTGTCACTGTTATGCGGTTTAGAGGGTTGAGGTATTTTTAATTCATTATTAATAAGTTTTCTGTAAAACTCAGTATTCTCAATAACTCCGCCATCAGATACTCTGCCGTTTATTCCAAAATCAACCATAATAAGCTCGTAATTTGCAGTGGTAATTGCCATTAACACAAGGCTATTGGTTCCTTTGTAATTATAATAGCTATTTATAATTGAAACCACTATTTGGCGGCGGAGTTATTTGAACATGTTTTCCATCTACGCTATCCAAGCAGTTGATGAGCTGTACTGATGAGGTCATAAAGAGACCGAAACAGCGTTGTCTGCAGCTTCGAGATGACTGGATGACTCTGTATGTTTGGTCTGCCTCCGGAAGCCCTAGGTTAGAGTGTAAAAATAGCCCTGAAAAGTTATTTATGAATTTATAATTCACCGCTCTATTAGCATTATTATTATGTACATATATTATAATTATGTATACATAATTTTTGTCAAAGTGGCACCATTCATAGGTGAAATTTGTCTTTACGGCACCCATTTTACGTTGTGGAACCCGACTTCGGGTGGCGATACGTTTTACGTGTATAATAATTGTTCTGTGCATCGTCAGTGAGCATTAGAAGCGTCTGACGAAGTTTTGGGTGGATGCTGGATGGACAATAATTCTGAACGAACATATTGATTAGTTCGACCATCTTCCGATGGAGGCGCTGCATTTCATACAAGTGTTTAAAATGTGCAAATATTGTCTAAGTGACAACCTCAAAATAAGTTTGCGCTGTAGCACCATAAATTTGGCAACACCGATTTCTATCCAAGAAGTCCTTTCATTTTTAGTTAACAGAAACAGTACAAGCGCTACAACAGACGATGGTAGTTTGCATAGTGCACTTGTTTATTGTATGTGGCCCTTTGTATTCTATATTTCTAAAACATGATGAAGCAAATAGAAAGTGCTGTTTCTTCAAGAACAAGAAAATTAATGCAAAAGTTTCTACCAAAACATAAGTAAAATTTGCATTGCTAAAACAAACTTTATTAGGTTTGATAAGTAAATAAGAAAATAAGTTTTCCATTTAATAAAAGAAGCGACTAATAAATAACATCGGGTATATTTTCATTTACCTAAGTCTAATAATATTAATCGTGTTAAATTTTGCGATAAATTTTTCTTATGTATTTAATTTGTTAGGTAAAACGTATCTATGTATATGTGGTATTTGGGCATTGGAACCAGAGACTTCTAAAAAAAGATGGACAGCGCCTTACGGTTGAAACTGTGGTCAATCTAAGCTATGCAACCCGTATTACGCGTCCGTGGCAAAAACCGGAGAAAGGTATTAGCAGTTACGCGGTTTGCACTGTTTGCAGCTGTTTATTGTGGATTTTTTTAATGAAAACGTGAAGTGGAAAAAATCGTTTAACTTGTTGAAGGTGTATCAAGTATTATTAAACTGTTTTTAAGCTTTTAAGTGTATCATAGAGAGTTATTTTAAGTTTTTGTGTGTGATAAAAATGGTGAAGTCTTGTTCGGCTTTCAATTGTACTACAAGGTTTTCAAAGGGATCATCGATTTCATTTCATCAGTAAGTAACTTATCAAAGTAGCTACTTTTGTTTTGGAACCCACAATGTTCAGTATAAATTTGTTATTATAGCAAAAATACACCTATAATAGTGATGAAGTAGGTACTAGCTGTGGCCCTGATATTATTTTTAGGTTAAATAAAATACACGTGCCTATGTACACTTACTTTTAAATTATAGAGACCCCAATGATCCGGAACTAAGAATTAAATGGATCCTTGCAACCAAAAGGGAAATCTACCAGCCCTCCAAGAGTGCATTGTTATGCAGCAAGCATTTTAAGGAAGAGGACTATTTAATTTTTGTCGGTAAGAGGTGGTTGAAGAAGGATGCAGTTCCAAGTATTTTTGATTTCCCCCCTCACTTGAAGAAGCAAGTTATCAAACGGTGTAACATTTCAAAATAAAGATTTAATTCTTTGGCAAACAAATCTTTATAATTATTGTACAATTGAGCACCTAGGAATATTTACTTGGCCTACATTTATGATTAATAGACTCCCCTATTTTATTTTAATATAGAAATTTATTAGTTTAGGTTCTATTTCGTTGTTTGTAAACAAGGAATGACTTCTTTCTATTAATTCAGTATCTTTAGGTGGAATTGATAAGGTGGCTGATAGAGAGGAAGCAGAGAAACGGTCGGCTCGAATTGACGATTATTTAAGGAAAGTCTTCGTATTTGGTTGTGTTAAAATTTAACAATATATTTAAACATTCTCCTTGTGTCACTCGCCTAATTATTATTGTGTCCAGTGGCCATCGTTTGTTCCTATCAGCGTGCTCAGCCTTTTGTTGTTAGTAGAGTTTTTTGGGTTAGTGTAGTGTAAAGAAACCCCAATGAAATTGGGTAAGTAGCTTATATTTTTTTATTGGCTCTCTGCCGTTTTTTATCAAAGTTTTGGAACTTGCGTTTTTCCGCAAATGGAGCATATATGAACTTGCGTTCGCAAGTTTTTTTTTATGGTTGCCGTACTAGTATTCCTAGCCAGGGATAGTTTGGAATAGTGGAGGAAGAGCCGTGCTGACGTCAAGTTCCTGTATTTTTTTGAGGCCTTCCCTTAAGTGCTGGGACACATGGTGGTGGATCGACTTTCCTGAGCAGGACGTCCTTCACCGGATTCAAGGCCAGATTATTCAAATTATTCAGATTATTCAAATTAGTTAGATTACTTTGATTACTCATCAGATTATCCTATTTTTTATTTCGAATTGTTTTGAGTGAGATCGCGTGGACATGATTTTACATTTTTTATAGAATCTCTCTGAAATTACCTATTTCACAATTGTTTAAAGATTAATAAAGTTGATTCCTCGATAGTTTCCTTTTTAAGGAACATAATCAACTACTCCGTATTTTATGAGTAACATATTTTATCTGTAACACTTTTTTATGTAAATTTCTCCTTTATTAAAATAGTCAATCAATCTCTTTATCATAATAATTAAAATCACATCATAATAAAATAAACTGGATTATTAACATTGTAAAGCCGAACATAGCTATGTGCAAGCTCATCTCAAATTAATGCAATAATTCTAATATAATCAGTTATAAGTTGCCTACTTACTACATGAATTTACAATAGTCATTTACCTATTCTTCTGATGAATTAAAAACTTTTTATAATTAAATCTTTTCAAACTTAGTCTTTTTAATTTTTGTCTTGCAGAATAGTTTAATTAGTGCAAACTGCTTAAAATTAATTTTCTTATTTTTTCTACAAAAATAAGTGGCGCCTAACGAAACACAATTTTTGTTTTTTGTTGCTTCGGGAAAGTTTCAAACCCATGACAGATGCTCTCTGATGAAAAGCACCGCGCTATGTGACTTATTTAAATAAAAAAATAAAAAAATAGGTTACAACGGTCAACGAATAACTCTCTAAAAGTTGAAGAGAATAAGACACAAGACATATTGTAAACTTTCTTCCATTTTTCAACTTTCTTGCTAAACTCTTACCCAAAAAATATTGTTTAATTACAGATCAATGCCACCTTCACTGACCTGCTCTACGTCATCAACTTCCGAGGCTGCCAAAGACTCACACTCAGCTATATATCACTGAAAAGGTAGATATGTACCGATATTAAGTAATTATTATTGTAGTACTTATATATTAATTATGAAGTAATCACTTTAGGAAAAGAAGAGAACCGAGGACTCTAGGATGTTTCCAAGAGGAACACATGGCCTCCCCAGAAAAGGTGAAACTATTTTCAATAGCGAAAGCCACAGTTGCCAGAAAAAACAAGGCAATGAAAGTGCTACGTGTACAAAAGAGGAGACTTGAAAAAAGTGCTCTAACACTTCACTTTTATTCTGCGAGTGCTCATCATTATGTGCAGAAAAATTTCAACAAGTGTTTGCCACATCCAAGCACGCTTCGAAAGTGGTTGGTATGTGTGGATGGCTCTCCAGGCTATACATACGAAGCACTGCGAGCAATTAAATTGAAGGTGGAAGAACTGCGAACAAAAAACCAAGAGCTTATTTGCGGTTTGATTATGGAAGAAATGCCCATAAGAAAACACATACATTGGAATGGCAAACGCTATATGGGTTTTGCTGATTGTGGCTCCCATTTAGATAGTGATGGGTTAGCTGAGGCAAGGAGGCTCTTGTTTTCTTGGTTGTAGACTTAAACACTCACTGGACAATTCCAGTTGGGTATTTTTTGTTGAATGGTTTGTCTTCTGAACAGAAGACGACGTTAGTAAAAGGATGTTTTCAACACATTTTTGATTCTGGGGCAAAGATAGTGTCATTAACGTTTGATGGTACATCGACAAATCTTGCCGTTGCTGCACAGCTTGGCGCAAATCTGTACCCCCCACCCCCCCCCCCCAATATAGAACCTTGGTTTGAACATCCTTTTAGTGACGAACGCATACATATTTTGCTAGATCCATGTCACATGGTGAAATTAATTAGAAATGCGCTCTATGACTGGGGTGCAATACATGAACCTTCAGGGTAAATAGTAAGTTGGAAGTATATTGAGAATTTGGTAAAATTGAAAGTCTACAGAGTTGCACGCTGCAAATAAAGTAACTCGACGGCATTTGAACTTTAAAAAAGAAGTCATGAAAGTGAAACTTGCTGTGCAAGTTTTTAGTAATAGTGTTGACAAGAGGCTAAGGCATACTTAACAACTCTATTAAGAGATTTGAATGGTGTTAATGTATTGCATTCCAGGAGAAAGACAGGATTTTTGGGACTCATCGTGTCATTAACAAGCATTGAAAATTTATTTGATGATGTTGTTAAAAATAACAATTATATGTCATACATATTGACTTATAAACTGAGTCAAGATCATATTGAGATGTTCTGTTCTGCTATTCGTGCTCGTGGAGGGTTCAATAACAATCCAACTGATGCACAATTTGAAGGTGCTTATAAACGATTATTATTGCATTCTGAAATCGCAACTTCTTGCGCAGCAAATTGCATAGCTCAAGACAATACGAGCGTCCTTTCGATATCAAGTTTGTCCAAATCAACTTTGGATTCATTAATATCTAATGATTTACCCTATAATATATCCAATGATGATTTGGAAGATCTGAATGTCGCTCACCGGCTGCAATAGTGGCACAACTCAAAAATCCTTAAAATCGCACTAACTGTTACATCAAATAATGTTAAATTTAATACTCTTCCTTGCAACAAGACTGGCACAAAATTAGGTATCCCGATATGGCGAATTGTCACTAAAGCATTATAACAATTTGTGCTTCTAAGTCGGACCAATGCACATTTTCAGTATGCCACTGACTTTGTAGGAGGATGTCTTGTTGTGTACGTACAATAGTGACACTTTTGATTTGTGCCGGTATTGTACGAGTTTTATTATTTGATATAAATTTATTTATCTATAAATCTTTAAAGTCAAATATCTCCAATATTACTATTGTTGAGTTGTGCCACTATTGCAGCCGGTGAGCGATGTGTTTAATATACATTTGTAACATGACAAACGTCATGTTACAATATCTTAGAATTTTAATTAAAAAAAACCCACACTGTATAGCAATATGACTGCATTTATTCTGGTACACCTGTTATCACCATCCAGCGCGCAGCCCGGCCCGAGCGCGAGATAAGAGCAGGCATAAAATGCACTTACTTCTTCTCCTTCATTTGAATTCTAATTTTCAACAGCAACAGCAATAACAATGCAAGCCAGATAAGTACACCCTTATGTTCAGATTGGCAGAAGGTAAGTCAATTTAGTATTATAATGGTTTGGGTCATAGAATGGCTGATTGGGGTTAGCAGATGTATTAAATTCATAAATATTATTTTTTGATGTGACGAGGTTGCTTGTTTTGCTTTATTTAAAAATATTTAATTCTGTCAATAAAGTTGCTGGGCTGCAAGAGGTGCAACGATTTGTTATATATCAGCCATTGGTTATAAATAATAAAAATAAATCAAAAATTCATTCACTTCAACATTGAATTACTTTCTGTACATCATTGCACACTCAGGCCTCAGCACTCATAATAAAAATTGCAACATACTGATCTCAATTACAACTCGAACAGGTACACCCGCTCTCTCTATGGGGAGAACTCCTGTTTCCATCCGGACCATGCACCTGTAAAATGCACCACCTAAGCGGACCAGAAAGTCAGAATATCCACTAGAGTCACTAGACCATCATCATGGAGCCACCAGAAACCTGATCCGGCAAAGATCTCCAGAGATCAGTCGAGAGCATCCAGAAAGTTGGAGCAACTACAACATGGCCGCCCTCCGAGACAGCCAAGAATTTTGGACCAAACCACACGACACCCTCGCAGTAGAGTTAAGTAATTCAATGTGTTAAATTTGCTTTGTTTCTCTGGCTTGATTCTGCTGTCCTCTTGCAAGTTCTGCAATTTTATCAAATCATTCTCATTTTTTGTGCCGAAATCAAAAGCCTCATTTTTGAATATTGTTAATCCGTCACGTTTCATAATAACCAAAAAAAGGTCTTCAATTTTCATTAATATTACTTCAATTTATAATTGTCAATTTTGCTGACTGATTTTTAATTTTAAATCATAATCTGGTACTCTGAATGCCACTTTACTATAATAAATTTGTAAAATTAAGATGCGTGTTTCCTTCTCTTACTGCTCAACCCCTCATATGTGTTTGCCAATGTAATTTTGAGAGCTAGCTGGTAGCTAAATAGCTGGTTATCTTTTCGTCTCCGATTCTCCTTCGTGAAGGAAGATTGGGGATGGTAAAGGAGCTGGTTACACATTCAGAATATATTGAAAACATTGGTGAGTATATGGCAGGGTTTGTGAGTAGAAAAGTCGCTCGTATTGTCAGCTGTGCTTTGTGCGCTAACAGTTTATTAACTGATAAGAACTCTTCCCAATTACTCAATAGAAAGAATCGCGGAGGGCTCTGCAAAGCTACAGCAGATGTAATTTATATATGCAAAATAACAGAAAGAGTATTCCGTACCTCACAATCAGTGATTCTGGATTTGAATAAATCAATCATAGTTGCAAGTGACTTGCGTGGCCAAGTGATTCTCCGCTGGCCCACGAAGCCATAGATCGCGGGTTCGAAACTCTCCTCGGCCCGCTTTACTTTTCAGGTTCATTTTTGAATGTCTGTGAAAAGTAAAACAAGCGATCGAACGTTTAAAAAGGCAAATGTATAATTTAAAGTGTGTGTGGCTAAAGAGTTCGTGCTCAAAGCCAATTTACCAGAGTGGAGCGACTATATCTTACCTACACAGTTAAGACCGATGCTCCCTCTTTAAAAAAAAATTATAGTTGCAAAAAAATATTTGATTTCAAGCAATTTATTCATGGAACTTGATGAACATATTTTGGACCAAGACCCGCTACACAATCATGTGAATCAATTAATGGATTTAATTTTAAAGGTTTACTTTACGATTCGTATTAACCGTGTCAATAAAACCCGAAAAGTTAATCTTATTTAAAAATCAGTAAACAAAATTCTCAGTTGAATAAGATATTATTTAACACTTTAATTTTCAATAAACATTCTATCGCCGTTTATGAATGATATTTCACTCTATTTAATAAAGTCAGTTTCAAATGGAAATAATTGATCTTCAAGCTAGCGATCAAATCAAGAACAAATACAAGGAAGGAAACTTGATCGATTTTTCCAAATTTAAAACAATTGGCTGGTAAATTTATTTCTATGTATGGCACTCCCTATATGTGCGAACAAACTTTTTCCAGAATGAAGTATCTGAAATCTAAATATAGGGCAAATTTATCGGATGATCATTTGCAATCATTGCTAATAATTGGTGTTTCCGATTTGAATCCCAATTTTGAAGAAACTCTCCAGGAAAAAACCCAGTTCCACCATTCCCATTAAAAATTGCATGAAATAGTTTTATAATAATATAATAATATAATTTAGACATGTTTGTTTAGTATTGTTATATCTATAATTTACTATAAAAAATAAAATTCAATGCTGCTTTACTTGTAATAAGGTTTTTTAATTCACATATTTACGATGCTTGGCCCCCGCTAATGAATTTAAATACCAAACTGGCCCTCGCAGCAAAAAGTTTGGACGCCTCTGCTCTATTACAATATAAATGAATACTTTATCAAAAGCATCAATAAACATTAGTTTTTGGATGTATAATTATTATAATTCTATTATAATACCTATGTCATTTATAATTATTGTGATTTCTGTTTATTATTAGAGAAGTCTACTTTTCCGAAAAAAATACAATGAAATGTAATAAATGTACTTACAATAAGAAAATAAAAATAGTATAAAGTTAACATTATATTAACTGGTTTTATTGCATGTCTACCTAAACAAAACTCTTTCAATGTTACTTGGTTTAGAATATTGGATTTTATTTTTTTTTTGAAAAATTCAGGTAATTTTGTACATGATTTCTAAATTAAAATAAAATAAATATTTTCCAACTATAAAACATTTAAAAACGCTTCCTTTCCTGTAAATTGGCTTTTTGCGACTAAATATACACTTAAAACCCTTGTTTTCAATAGCATTCAAATGTACATTTACACTTTTCTGCCACTGATGAGAATAACTGGTTGCTAACTTGAGTGACAACGGGCGCATACATTGAAAGCATAGCGGTCGGCACAGTCTATTTTTTTAACAAGTCTCTGATTGGAACGCTCGCTCCATTAGCCACAGACTTTTTAGGTAAAAAAATGTCTTACGTACTAAAGTACTTTCTCTTCGACCATTTAGTAATACGTTCTTTATACTGCCAATATCAGTTAACTAACGACGTACATTCCCCATGCGATGGATGGAAAGTTCATTCCCTCACTTCATGAGGGAATGTAGTAAGCCAATCACTGCTCGGCATTTTGACAACTGATTTTCGGAATTCAACTCTGTGACGACCCAACCCAAATTCAACTCAACCCAAAAACGAGTTTATCGCATTACGACATTACTTCGACAAGGACTGACTCCACGAGATAAAAGAGGTCTCAACGTTAAATCTAATACAGTATCTGGAGAAGTTTGCAAGCAAATTTATGAACATATCAAATCGTTTCCAACTAAAACCTCCCATTATGGTTCAGACGAGATCGTATATTTGGATGCAAGACTTAATATAAAATTATGTACCACCTCTTTAAATCAAAATATCCTCAAACATCTGTCAAATATGAATTTTACGTTAACTATTTCAACGAAAACTTTAAACTGAGGTTTGGTCGGCCCCAAGTAGATGTTTGCTCTTCCTGTGAAACAATTAACACAAAGCTCAAAAATCCGCATTTATCTCAATCTGCTAAGTTATTCGTGGAAGCGGAGCTTCAAGTTCATAAAAGGAGAAGTAAGAAATTTTATAATGCACTAAAGGATGCCAGGGAACTTTGCAAGTCCGATAATTGACTCCGCAAGTGTGACGTAGCGTAGCCATTTTTGCTGAGGTAGGTCAAGGACCGTGTTCCAAACAAAGCGGGTTCCACACGTGTATTGCCATAAGCTGATTTTTGAAATCGATTAACTTCTCGAAATTTCATTATTTTTTTGTGGTAAGTACATTTATATATTCCTACAGACATAAAGAATCTACTGCAAATAATTTTTTTGACGGTTGAAAGACTGTACCAACCTAAAGTAATCGAAATGTACTAAAGTGAGGTTACGATCGAGTTTTGATTCAAATTGAAATACTCAATTTTTATTCCTTTTTCAGTTTTTCTTACTGTGCTAGAATCAAGACATGTGATTACAAAATGGCACAAACCAAGCATGTACTCAAGTTAAGCGCAATAATGAATTTCTTTTCTGAGGCGGATGAAAGAAGACTGATAGCTAGAGGGGAAAATGCAGTGGAATGTATTCATGTCAAAAGCATCCATTTCGTACCGGAATTACTATTACTGAGAGGAGAAGTTCATGCTAGTATGCAAGATAAATTTTATAATGTTGAGGTAATATTGTTTACTATACTATATTTTAGTATTGATTATTTTACTCATGAATATTTTGCAGATTAACCTTTTTAAAGACGGCCAAATAAAAGATGCATCATGTACGTGTCCACGAGGTCAGTTTTTGTGCCATCATGTTGCGGCTGTTTGTATATATGCTCACCACAATATATCAGTCACTGATGTAGAATGTCGATGGGCTGCAAAAAAATCTACCGATAAAGAAGTAAACGCCATTGATGAGATATATGTGGCCAAGAGTCATGTGTCTGTGAACAGGAAGCTGACCGAAGAGGAGGTAACAGAATTTCGGACGAGTCTGCAACAATTTGGGACTGCAGTTGGTTTTACCTGGCTTTTGAGTCCAGAGCCAACAATGGAGTCAAATCTCATTCCTGACGTGGAAGACTTTGTGTTCACGGAAGAATATTTCTCGGCAGACGATAAACAAAAATGTTTCCTGGATAAAATGAAAGTTTCTCCAGAAATTATTGAAAAAGTCTGTGCTACTACAGTAGGACAGTCAAAGAATGAAAGTTGGCTGAGATGCCGAAAAAATAGATTAACTGCCAGTAACTTTGGTTTTGTTTTAACAGCCATCAAAAGAAACAAATATCCTCCTTCACTATATAAACGACTGACAGGTATGTAATATTAACTGTTTTTACACAACTTATATTTTATACTCCATTTTATATTTTACAGGATTTTACAATCTAGAAAATATCAAGGCTGTGCAGTGGGGTAACATTAAATGAACGCCAGGCCCTGGAAGAATTCACAAACGCAACAAATCTGGAAGTTACACCTACAGGTCTGTGGCTGCATAGCTGCGGATTCCTTGGCGCTAGTCCAGATGGTTTGGTGGGAGACAATTCAATAATTGAAGTGAAGTGTCCATTTCGGTTCAGAGACAAATTAATGACGGAGGAATTGAAAATGAATCACTCCTACATAGTGTACTTCATTAACGATGAAGTTACGTTAAATAGTGAGCACGAGAACTACCACCAAATCCAAGACAACTTAGCAATTACAAATCGAGAGCTTTGCTATTTGTGGATTTGGACTCCACGCGAAAATATTCTTATGAAAGTGTACAGGGATAATGATTGGATAAGTAATTTAAAATTGTTGGAAACTTTTTATTTGGAACAGTATTTACCATTTATTATTTGCAATGTTGACGATTTTTCATGATTTTGTTGTTGATGAACTAATTTTTGCTTTTGAATTTATATTATTGTTTATAAATAAATTTGACACAAATAAATCGCAAATTTACTAATAGTCAACAAATTTTCGTAATTCTTTATTAGTTAATAACATTGACTAGTATTAAAAATGTACCATCCTTATGGTAAATAAAATTGTCGCAAATAAATATTTATTTCTATAATTTTTCTCAGTGTTGAATTGTAATAAGACTTTTCTTGTGATAAATAAATAAAGGAGCAAGTCCGTAATAATAGTGTTTGAAACTAAATCTGTCTATTTCATTGTAGCAAACTGTCAATAACTAACCCTACCATGAGGAATATTAAATAATAATAATAACAATAATGTCGTTATTTTCCCAAAGTAAGTGGACTACAATCATTGATAATGTAGTCGGTGGGCGTTAATAAAAGGCACTAATACTATTTTAGCAATATATTCACGATAATTAGTTAGGTACTATTTTAGGAACAATCTGATAGTCATCCGCACTCTACGAGCTCTACCCGATAAGTGATTATTCGTCAGTCGTGATATCAGTTGATCATTCGTCATCGGCCCTGCTGCCGCTCCGCAGGTAGGGTCCACACGGCCATCCTGTAGGGTTCTTCGTCCTCGAATAACTTGCCAGGCGACATATCGTTGTCGAGAGCGAGCTATAACCTGTAAAGGTGGCCTTTAGCCTTGAAGAAAGAGAAAGAGAGAGAGAGCTGCAGTCATTGAGAGTGGCCCTTAGCCTTGGAGAGAGACCTGTAGTCTTTAAGAGTGACCTTTAGTCTTGGAGAGAGAAAAAGACCTTTAGTCTTTAAGAGTGGCCTTTAGCCTTGTAGAGAGAGAGACCTTTAGTCTTTAAGAGTGGCCTTTAGCCTTGTAGAGAGAGAGACCTTTAGTCTTTAAGAGTGGCCTTTAGCCTTGTAGAGAGAGACCTTTAGTCTTTAAGAGTGGCCTTTAGCCTTGTAGAGGGACAGACCTTTAGTCTATAAGAGTGGCATTTAGCCTTGTAGAGGGAGAGACCTTTAGTCTATAAGGGTGGCCTTTAGCCTTGTAGAGGGAGAGACCTTTAGTCTGTAAGAGTGGCCTTTAGCCTTGTAGAGGAACTGTAAAAGTTGAGGGCGGACTATTGATCGTCTTTAACGTTTCTGGAACTGGAACGGTTTCATGTTCTCGAGGGCAGCGATACCTTCATAGGGACGGCTTGATCTCTGAGTGTGTGGATCTTCTTTCACTTTATAGCGGTCGTTTTGTAGAACTTCGACAACCTTAAAGGGGCTTCTGAACTTTGGTAATAACTTCTTGCTTTTGTTGTTTGCTGGGAAACTTGTAACCTTTATGAGCACTAGATCTCCGATGTTGAAAAATTTCATTAATAAATTTTTGGAACACTGACATAGCCCGAATGGCTTTTCCTACATATTCATAGTGCCCTTTTGGTGTAATGAATGCTGTGTATTGGATTGATTCCCATACACACATAAGTGACGTGAAGTATTTATAACCATGTAGATTATCGATAATTTCCTCGATGATAGGCATTAGGAAAGGATTCTTTTTGTAATTTTGTTCAACGCACGATAGTCTATCACAAGTCTTTTTTCGTTATTTTTTTTTATTTACAAGTAAAGCGGGGCTTGCGTAAGGGGAGGTACTTTTTTGTATGATATGAGAATCTAGTAATTCATTAATAATTTTCCTAAATATTTCTTTATCTTTTTCAGCGCAGCGATAAGCTCTTTGACTCACCGGTTTATTATTAATTAATTCTATCGATAATGACACAGAGTGTGCCTTGCCAAGTTTATTCAGATTATGAGAAATGCACATTTCGTATTCAGTTATAATTTTTTTTTATTTAGAATTTCCCTGTCTGAACGTGAAATTTGCCCGCATTCAGTGTTTTTAATCCATTCTAGAATATTAGTACGATATTTAAATGTCAATTCATCGTCAACTCTGTAATAAATTATATTTTCGTTTTCAGTGAAGTTTGTACCTATAAGGCAGTCCTCGTTTAGTGTTTGGTCATCTATTACGTAAATTTTAACTTTTAACTCTACTTCGTCTATTCGGATAACAGCTTCGGAGTAATGAGAGACGGTTGTACCTATTCCCAAAAAGCCTGAGAGGGTGACGTTATTTTCGAGGTGTTTGAATTCTAAATTCAGATTTTGCGCTACTGATAATTTTATGAGCGAGCAATCGCTCTCAAAATCAATGAAAGCATTTTGTTTTTTTTTTATTATTAATAAGGACTGTTTTGTGGAACTTAGAGGCAGCGTTTTTGTTCCTAACGAGATTAACTTTCTGTATTTTACTATCGACATGCTTTGTGAATCTATTTCTGTTGCCTCCTCTTATGTGATTCCGATTACTTTGGAACTTATTATTTTTTTTTTAAGCAGTTTACCTCGATGTGACCCTTTATTTTACAGAAATTGCAAATTTTAAATCTATGGTGGCAAGAATTACGACCGTGATCTCGCGAGCCGCAAGTTGTACATTCCGTGTCATAATTGTCGGGCGTGCTGAAATTTTGAGAACGACTGGTTCCTTGACGAGGTGGAAAATGAGATGACTGAATGACTTTGTTCTGGCTTTGATAAATTTTGTTTCGAAGATACACACCTAGAACGTTAGGGTCTGTTATAATAGAAGCTTCTACGACTGCACTAATATTTCTATCATTAATAGCCCCAATAATCAGAGAGACCTTGTCTGAGTCAGAGAAATTTACTTTTAGTTTGTTAATTTTAGCTAAATGTTGAAAATGAAAATCATACAGTGAGTCCCCTTCCTTAGGTATATGGTTTGCAATGTCCATTAACATTTGGTAGGCGTTTCGAGTACATTGAACTGTTGATTTTAGTATTCGCTTCCACTGATCCCAAGAAAACTGAGCCCACCCTACTTCACTTTCAACGTAGTAATCATACCATGTTTTGGCAGTACTTCTCAGTTTATTAAGTGCTTGGTATATGATAAAACTGTCTGACCAATCGTAGATGTCTGCGTTAAGTTGAATAATTTCCAGCCAGTCATCAATTTCTGTAGTTTTGGGATCAAACTCTGGGATTACAGCAGACATCATATGTTGACTTGGTTGTACATTAGACAATAATAATTGAAAGGATCGCTCACCTTTGTTATCTTTCGAACTTGATTTTCTAGATACCTTACGTTTTCTATGATAGTCACTGCTACTGGTGCTACTGCTTGACGTTGTTGATGACGTTGTAGAAGATGACGATGAAGAGGACCTCTGCCTCTTCGATCTTTTTGTTTTCCTGGGCATAGTAGGAGAACAATAACTACGAACACTTTTCACGGTTCAACCACTTCTGATGTAGACGGTGGGCGTTAATAAAAGGCACTAATACTATTTTAGCAATATATTCACGATAATTAGTTAGGTACTATTCATTTAGGAACAATCTAATAGTCATCCGCACTCTACGAGCTCTACCCGATAAGTGATTATTCGTCAGTCGTGATATCAGTTGATCATTCGTCATCGGCCCTGCTGCCGCTCCGCAGGTAGGGTCCACAATAATTACATTATTACAACTATTACATACATTGTCACTCTGCTTATCATAACCTTCTGTTTTGGTTCATGGAGTTTCATATGGTGAGATTTAAAAATTATTATTTTATGAAATAAATGCATGAAGTAAACGCCTGTGATTCACGTTAAGCCAAGCAATTTCCTTATATACAATAATAATACTTATATAAATAAACATACAGACGGCTGTTGTTGTTTCACATTGTTTTTCCAAAATTCTTCAATTAAAATTCAGGTAATTTTTTATGTTTAATCAAAAAATAGTGTGCTTTGCAATAATAATAACAATAATGACATTTCTACCTTTCGACAATCTAATAATAAAAGTCGTAAGTCAGCAATTATAAAATCTTAGCAATAATAATAAAATTTTAATAAATAATTACATAAAATAATAAAAAGCAAAGTTTATAATGCTATGCTGATTCCCTATTGCCTTCTTTGAAAATCAACACCCTGTATACAATAATACCCTACAATACCTTAATTTAATTAGCTTTATTCTTAATACCTAAAAATACCTTACAATATAATAATAATAATAATAATAATAATTTATTATAATAGGACTTTCCTATAGTACATACAAATAAGTTATAATATATAAGTATTAATATAATATTGTAATACTCAATAGTCATACAAGTGTTCAACCTCCTTTATTAAGGGAAACTGTAAATTTGTTAATGCCACACAAACCTGAAAGACCACAGATGCATGTGGTATTAAAGTGGCTGGCACCATACTCAGAATACTGTAGGTTTTTATCCGTCGTATGGCCCTCTCCACGTGTATTCTTGATCTTGCTATTGTTCTAGTTCGGATCACTTGCTCCCTAGTAAACTGAGAGGTTGTCAAAAAAGGTGGCACATTTAGCGATACACCTTCTGGTAAAACATCAGATATTAAAAAACCTTTATCTGCAAGCACCAAGTCTCCCGCAGACAATTTTTCAGTAATGCCACAGTGTTCCGTGATTTTTTTATCGGAAGTTGAGCCGGGATGCAATTTACTGGCAAAGGTCACGACCCCATTTGGTGCTACTCCTACTACTAGACCCTTTAAGGTATTTCGGTGCTTATATGAACTATAAGTTACCCTTTGCCGTTTCATATTTTTAGGATGAATCGTAGACACCTCTGTACAGTCAAGAATAATTTTACAGTTAGTGAAATGATTAAAAGAAGCAGGCATGCACATTTTATTTTTATTTCTTGATGGAACATCCTTCATCAGCTGTTGAAAAAGTATTTCGTGCAGGGCATACAACCAGGTTTTAAAAATGTTCGAAACTGTTTCTCTGCTGATGTTAAACCTTGAAGCCAAGTCATCGTTCAACAAATTTAACTTCAATTTCATCAAAGTGAGGAGTAGCTGATCCATTTTTGACACCCTCACGACTTGCCAGCCAGCAAAATAATTTAGTTCTATGTTTTCAAACAATGAAAAAAGGGCCAAGAAGATTTCTTTTGTTGGAAGGCCTGTGTATACAGAAACTAAATGGGGTTTGTTTTCAATGTGACGAAACGAAAAACTAACACTTAAATTCTCCAAATCATTTTTCAAACTTTCTAGTTCTTGCTTTAAAAAGTAGTTTTCCGCCTCCAGCATGGCTGGGAATTTCTGAGGACCTTCCTGAGTTTCTGCCTCAACACTTGACTCAGCAGCTGTTGTTTGAAGTGCGGCAGCACCTTCTGAAGTGCGGTACTGTAAATCAGATGACCCAGCTTCACTCTCAGCTGCTACGATGCGGCTCTGTAAACCAGATGGCCCAGCTTCACTCTCAGCTGCTGCGACTACCTTCTTCCTATGATATCAATATTTTACTTTCAACACAATATTAATAAAAGTATGTATTTTTACCTTTTAATTTTGCTTTCAGGCTCTGTACTTTCAAATTGCTTCGCCACATTATAATCAAAAATTGTAGGTCCATTATTTTTGTCTCCATTAACAAAATGACAGCTACAAATACGAGAATATTTCGCAGGATCTCTGTCTTTCCGTCTAAAACATAAATAGCAGTAGAATAATACAACAGTTCATGAAATTTATCAACAAAGTATCCTAGGTTAATGGTACCTACCTTATTAACTTAATCCACTTTTTCAGTAAGATTTCATCTTTTGGAAAAGCGAAAAATACACACGAGTGACTTTCACTATAATGCTTGCAAGTCGGTGCAAAACACATTACCATATTGGAGGATTTTCCTTTAAAATAAAATAAAATTTGTTAGGTGTAGTCATTTTCAATTTTCTGAACATAACCTCACTTTTTTAATATTCACTTTATGCTATATAAGTAGTGTGAACCTGTTGGATTTTATTATTGCAATCAATGCATTATACGCCTATAGTTCAAAAAAAAATTACTTACCGTAAAAAGCCTCAAATTTTATTAAAATAATCACTTTCAAAAACCAGCTTATGGCAATATACGTATGGAACCGGCTTTGTTTGGAACACGAACCTCGACCTACCTCAACAAAAATGGTGGTCGTGACGACATCACTTGCGGAGTCAATTCAGTGTGCGGTCTTGTTTTTGATTTTATGCAAAACGTGCCGTTACCACAGATCCCTGTCCAAGAGATTTTCTACATGAGGCAGATATGGGTATATGCTTTTTGTGTGACAAATTTGTAAGACAACTCCTCACGAATTTATCTACAGTGTGACCCATTTGTTCTTGAAACACCCTGTAGAATCTTAATTTATGGTGCGATTTTTAAGAAATTTGTTTTAAATCATAGAGCTTGATAAACTATATTTTGGGAGCAAAAAGCGTCTCATTCCTACAAAATCCAAGGCCTACTAGATCAGTGTTTACTTGTAAAATCTCAAAAATTCATGTTAGCGATTTTTTTAGAAAAAAACTGTGCACGCTACCGGATTCACCAGCCCTCAAAACGGTACTGTATTAAATTTTATTGGAAATGTCAGAGTAATAAGGATCTTGCAGTTATTTTAGAAATTCATAATAGAACTCTGAATTTTCATTAATTTATTCGAAAAGGTCAAGAGAGACAAAATAGAAAATGTACGTCTAGTTGGTGATAATGTAGGTACTTTAATTTTTTAATTATAATTTTTTATTTATTTATTTATTTATTTTTATTTTATTTTATTTTTTATTTATTTTTTTTTTACTTTTTTTTTACTTTTTTTAATTTTAATTTTTACTTATGATAGCTTTTGACCTTTTTCAAATTAATTTATGAAAATTCGGAGTATTATTATGAATTTCTAAAATAACTACCAGATCCTTTTTATTCTGACATTTTCAATAAAATTTAGTACAGTACCGTTTTGAGGGCTGGTGAATCCAGTGGCGTGCCCAGTTTTTTTCAAAAAAAATCGCTAATATGAATTTTTGAGATTTTATAAGTAAACACTGATCTAGTAGGCCCTGGATTTTGTAGGAATGAAACGCTTTTTGCTCCCAAAATATAGTTTATCAAGCTCTATGATTCAAAAGAATTTTTTTTTAAATCGCACCATAAATTAAGATTCTACAGGGTGTTTCAAGAACAAATGGGTCACACTGTATATTCCGAGGTGACAAGATGTTTCAAACATATCGATAAAGATCTTCTGCCTTGTATTTATACAAGTCATAAGTCATCTTGGCTAGACGCTCAAGCTCTTAGAGAATGGCTACTCAGGTTAAACCAGAAGATGATTACCGAACACTGGGAAATATTGTTAAGTTTGGACAATTGTGCTGCTCATAAAATTGAAAACTTGATCTTAGCTAACATCAAAGTGTATTTTCTCCCACCCAATACTACAAGTCGGCTGCAGCCTCTTGACCAGGGTATAATAGCCAACTTTAAATCTTTTTATAAAACTAAACTGTTAAAGTTTGCTATCAGAAAAATAGAAAATGATGAAGAAAACATAAAATGGGACATACTTCAAGCCATAAAAGCTATAGGTTCATCACGGGCGGCTGTTTCACAAAACACTATTAAAAAACTGCTTTAATAAAGCTTGGTCAAGATCCACATCAGATGTGACAGTTTCAGATATCAGACCGCAGGATCAATAAGTTTTTCCCCTCCCAGTTACAGAACCACTCGAATGAAAGTTATTGCAGCAACTGGAGTCAATTGAACGGACTTTTGAAGAATTTGTAAGCTTTGATGATCATCTACCAATTTGCAAAGAGCCTCAACAAAATACGCCTTCCTTACCTTCAGAACCACAGCCAGGAACGTCATTTCACTGATCCAACTGAATCTGAGCCAGAATCGTCATCAGATGAAAGTGAAACCGAGGTTTTAAAACCCAAAAAGGAGGAAATCAAACTAGCCTTGCAAACTTTGTATAGATTTTCGGCTACAACTACTAATGTAAGTGAAAATTTTGATATTTACCTGGAGTACATTTCTAGTGAGTGTAAAAATAAAACAGCCACTAATTTGAAGCAAATATGTATTACAGACTTTTTACTGACGTGTAACTCATGCTGAAATAGTACATATATAATGTATAATATTACATAATATGTACGTTTTCATTTACATAACAATTACAAAGAGCTAATTATGTATGCACAAATGTACATATGTACATATAAATATTACATATTTAGTTACATAGTTCAATACAGAAACAGAATTTTGTTTGATTTTTTTTAGAATTTTGTTTCTTTATTGTATTTTTTTATAACTGTCAATATATTTTATTTGAAAATTACTGTGACGTAATCGTTTATTTCGTTAACACGAATTTTTATAACACGAACAGCATATTTTCCGGTCCCTTTGATGAGGGTTTACTGTACTTTGAACCAGGCCATACATTTATGGCTGCTGATTCCTTCCATCACAGTGTAGATAGGCCTCTCTCAATAAAAAAGGCAAAGTATATGATTTATTTCGATGATTACAAAGAAGTCAAGCAGATCTGTCAAATTCGTGGAGATGAATGTTGAAAAGTTTTATGACTGGGAAAACCATACATCCCAGTACAAATTAAACAAGATTGTCGCTAGACCATATTTAGCTGATATGGTTCAAGTCACGTTCAAACGGGGTGAAAAAACTTTAAAGTATCGGTTTCCAATTATGACTTGAAATTCCTGCTGAAGACTCGGATTTACTCCTTATTGATAAAGAAATGGTCATACGTTGGCCATCACGTGTTGATGTGAAATGTGTAAAAACTATGGAGCAACAATAATTAAGGAATCATGCTTTAGATCAATTGAGTAGACTTCTAGTCAAAATTCTAGCAGTTGGTGGTAATATAAGTGAATTAATTGAATATACAGGGTGATTCACAGTCGATGATACCTTAGACGTTTACGGGAAACGAGTGATTGGATTTTTCTGAAAATTTAGTTAGTCGCTTAAAGAATTGGCTCTGCTCTATGGATCTAAAATATTTTCGGCATTGCGACGTCGCTTATTCCGAAAAATTGAAACAACGTTGATATTTTAAATGAGACACCCTGTATAATATTACATTTTTATATTGTCTGAGAAAATTCAGGAAGAATGGTTTTCGCAGTTTGACTTAAACTGAATAGCTTCTGAGTTATAAACAAGTGAAAATCGCCATTTTCCATTTTCAAAGCAGCTTACAATGAAAACGGCTCAAGACAGCAGAAAACGGTTTACATGTCCCTATCTTAATTTTCCGCGTGATATCCAATCGTGCGGATGAAATTATTATTCAGGGTGAAGATTTTTCATCACCCTGTACAACAATTTTGATTATTACACCATCGAAAGGTAAAAGTGTAATACACTCCAAAATGGATGATATGGGCTAAGGTAAAAATAATCCGGATAAAGTAAAAGTAATATGCTTCGATTTACAAAAAACGCTACCAACTCCTGTATTACCAACATACAAGGTATACTATCTTCGACAAAACTGTGGACTTACAATTTTTGTATTCACGAGGTTTCTGGAAATCTCACATGTTTATTTGGAATGAGATCATAGTATCTAGAGGCTCCCAAGAAATTGGTTCTGCTCTACTTAAAGTAGGAAATTAAAAAGAAAAAAAGGCGAGTTTTAATTTTGTTTCAGTTCATAAAAGACCTACCAGAAAATGTGGAACATCTGATATGCTACAGTGATTCTTGCGGTGGCAAAAACAAAAATGTTTTTAGTTCAGTGCACAAATCTGAAGACCATAGATCACAAATTTTTTGAACCTGGCCACACCGAGAAAACAGTTTCTTCCCGAGAAGAAAACTGCTCTATTTGAACATGAATGGAAACAGTTTGTTAGTATGTAACATGTTAGCTTTGCAGTCACAACGCTATCTTAGAAACGACGAAACAAGAAAGTTTTACACAAAGATAGGATTTATTCGACTCCGCGCGATTACAGTATAACATATTTAATAAATGTTTAATATATCAGATTCATAGACGTTTAATCCAAGAAAATATTAGTTGAAAATTATCAACGATATTTTTGTATCTTTACAGCTTTACAATGGTTATTTGAAACCTTCCTCATCAATACAGTCATTCTTGGATTAAAATTACGCATATTTTACACGAGAAAATATATTTTTCATCACTTGAAATCATAAGTTTTCAGTCATGTAAACATTTTAGGTGTGATCAATTATTACTTTTAAAAAACCGGAAACTATATTATACGAAGTAACAAACTACATGAACTGTGTGGCAGAAAGAAATAATATTTTGCGCTGAAAATTCATTTCCTATTTGGTAGAATATAATGTTACATAGCAATAAATTTATACAATACAGCCGTCCTGCCGATCTACTTCGCAGTTTAATAGAAAACTCCGCAGATGAGACATCGAGATTTTGTTTGAACGGAAGTAGGTACCTTAAATTAAGTATTAGAAAAGTTCCACAACAATGAGTGAGTCAACAAAAAATAATATGTCTCAACTTCTTGAGAAGTGGGGACTTGAATCTTTGATTCCCGTATTTGAAGGTAAGTAAATGTTATCTAGGTACTTTAATTAGGTACAGTTATGTTAAAAAACTTAGGTATGTGTGTACAATTTAAATCAATTATGGGTATAAAATAATAACTGATAACAACTAAATAATAAACTTAAGAATCTTATATCATATATGTAGTGAAATTTTGAACTAAAAATGGTATTAATGATAATTATGAAGAAATGCTATGCAGTTAAACTTGGCCAGGGCAAGTTCTACCAATAAAAGCGGTGTTTTTGTGTTTGGCTTGTTTTTAATCCTTCAGATTCTGTTTTAACTACTTTGTTTCTTATGTTGCGGTATAATTTATTCCCAGTTAAGAAGTTAACTAACTTGAAATCAGGCTAACTTCAAGAATGTTTTTCAGTATCGATGATTTTTTTTATTTACAAACTTTTCATGAAATAAAAACTGTCACCTCATCTAGATAAATCTATCTCCCGGCAAGTCAGTATCTAAATTTATTTAGAAACAAGATATATCTTTGTAGTGAATATATATAGTCTATGTAGCCATACATATTGTATACATGAAGTAAGTTTTCTTTGAAACAACATAACTTGCATTAATTTCTTTTAGAAGAAGGTATAACGCCAGATATACTGGATGAAGTATTAGAGCCACAGTATATAGAAAAACTGGTACCTAAAATAGGCATTCGGCTTATGCTGAAAAAAAAATTCAAGAACACATCAAGGAAACCTCAAATAGTGTTAATTCGATTGAGTAAGTGCATATATCTTTTACTAAATAAATAAGGGCCGGTTCTTAATAAATTTTAGAGCTATTTTAACTTTATTTACTAAATTCTTCTCTTTACTTAATGTACTTGTCTCAAATAATTCTCCACTTTGTTATAACTTTATTAACTATATAGTCATTTTAAACTATTGAACAAAATAGTCTAACTGGCCCTAAAAAATGTAGCTATACCTACCTACTTCTTAATTATAAAATTCAAAATAGGTATATATTAATGTTTTTTTTTTTTGTATTAGATATCAAGAGCCTATATGCTTGACTTACAACACAGAAGAGAATAAGTCTGATCCAGGAAGTAACATATGTACAAGTTAATACCAGTAGATAATTCGCACGAGTCGCCGGTTTCATACATTGAAACAAGTAGCAGTGCAACAGAGTCACCAAAAAAAAAAATCAAATTGGTAAATCATATTGTCAATACATTCGATTTGCATTCCGTTTTAAACGGATGCGCGATTGGAAAAGCATTACTGAACTGGCATACATTAAAAGGGGGTTTGACAGCACACGTCAAGGGTACTTAGTAGAAATTATCGCGTCATATTTTCTGAACGAAAATTGCTTGTAAGTAGCATACCCATTACTTAATTGTTTTCCTTTTTATAATAATAAACAAATATTTGCAGGCATCTCTCGCACGCGGACTATTCTTTCATTGCCGATAAAATTATAGAATTATTTCCGAACGAAATAAAAGAATGTTATTATCTTCCTCCAGTAAAAAAAAGGGATTCAAGAGATAAGAAATCTGGGGTAGCCAAGGGAAAATTAGTGGATAAATTTAAAAACAAATTAACATTTTTGAGAGAAGCAGGACTTCTCCCATCAAGAAGTGGTTTACCTCATGGAAACTCAAGCCCAAATACGTCATTGCTATCAGTTGACGAAGAAGGTAAATCAAATAAGAAAATAGGAAAACTATTTATCTGCAGATATACTTACCTATATGTCATTTATTATAACATTTTTATTTTATTTAATACTTATATCCTTTTATCATTTTAAATATTTCCGCCTTTTCAGGGGTTCCAGACTATGATCAAGAAGAGAGCCTAGTTTGGCTGAAGAACAATTTTGCCCCCTGGGAAGACGTAATCACTCATTGGGAAAAAACATTTAATTTACGAAGACAGAAAATATTATCGGAAAGAAAACAGTTAACGATAAATGAAATATTTGAGGAATACGTTTGTCTAAGTCAGCCACTGGGAATAACTTTAGTAAGCAATGTTTCATTACATATTTTTTTATTGCTGAAAATATATATAGGTACACTAAGAATCAGTTCTTGAAGGCTGAAGTTGAATTCAATTAATTATTGGTCTTCATAACGTCAACTGTCCCCCATTTACTAAAATAATTTGAAAATTTCAGTTAACCAAAGATTTCAACATTATTTTCACAAATAAATCACAACTTCTGTACGAAAAGTGGGAAGCGATCATACGTAGGTTGATTTCTTCTAGAAAGCAATATGTCTTGAACGAAACAGACAAAGTTTTGCTAGATCTATTAGATTCACCATCAATTAATAAAGGTAATGTAAAGATTATTTAAATTTTCCTGAATGCAAAATATTGAACAGTCATATTATACTTTTAGAGTACCTTCACTACCTTATGTTGTACCTAATTCCATCTTTACTACCTACGAAAGCAAGGCACACAATACCGGAATCAAAAAAGCAGTGGAAGCCAACTGTTATAGATTCCAGAGAAGGTTTATTGATGAAAGCAGAGGTAAGATATTTGAGTTTGGGTATATATTGGATAGATAAGATATATAATACATATTTCATATATTTCTAGTTACCTGCAGATATACCTATTTTGCAAGAAAAACGTAAACAAAAACTTTCGAAGCTTGGTATTCCAGTCCAGCCATACATAATCATTCTAGGAATGAAAACAACGATAGAACAAGTGTATGTATGCATAAACGAAAATCTTTACTTGGTACCTACTATATTAAGAGCAGTCGAAGCGTGCTTTCAGACTTACCATGTCTTAAATTTAAAATATCAATATGAATCCGAGCACTTATGGACTTTCATTCAACATGCCATTTATGAATTAAAAACAAAATATGACTCCCCTTTACCAAACATTTTAGACATTGTGAATAAAGTTAAGCAACAAAAAAACTAGAACTTATATACCTACGAATTATTATATTTTGTCAAAGTGTGTGCTCATTATGGTCTTTTTTATAAGATATTCAATTTTCACCTTGACGTTTTACAAAAGCAATCATGTATGAATGCAAAGCATGTCACAAACGAATGGCTAATTCCAATTTACTGATTAATCATATGAAAGCAGTTCATAAATTGTCATCAAAAGTTATATGTGGTTTCAAAAATTGTAACGACACTTTTGAAAAAATATCTTTGTTGAAAAGACATTTAATGTCAAAGCATACTACAGCAGACAGTAATAATTATCACTCCTTAGAACAGTCAGTTGAAATTTGCAATAATTCAGGAAATTTGAAAAATGCTACCTTTAGATCTGAAACATCAGATTTACAACAAAAACTTGGATCTCCCCACGAAGTACTGCGTGTAAATGAAAATAGTATAGTGTCTTTTTTAACCAAATTCTATGCAAACCCAAGTGTGAGTCGTAAATTTATTCAGGATGTCATGGAAAGTACAAATGAATTAGTAAATGATATTTTATCAAAATTAAATTCAGAAATTAGTCCTATTATTTCTTCTTTGCAAGAATCTGATCAACTTAGAATTAGACAATGTTTGTCACAAAAGCCATTGGAGGGGTTTCTGACTGAATATAAACGCTTCCAAATTTTGGAGCAGTCCAAGAATTTTATTAAACCAATTAGTATTCATTTAGGAGCAATGGTAGATGACGTTAGGCATAACAATGGAGTTCGTCTTCAACATAAAATTTGTAAGGCACAAGTTGTTCCAATCAGCGAGACCTTAAAATGTTTTTTAGAAATAGGAAATGTTTTTGAAGTTATTAAGGATTACATTGAAACAGAATCATCAAAATCAAATGTCATATCCAGTATATTTAATGCCACTTTGTGGACACAAACCAAAGCTTTTTTTGGAAACGACAAAATCGTTTTGCCTTTAATTATGTACTTTGACGACTTCGAGTGTGGGAACCCATTGGGGTCTCATGCAGGTATTCACAAAGTTGGTGCTGTCTATTTTACGATAGGTGGTATACCTTTGGAATTTTCATCTCGACTTGAAAACATATTTCTTTGGGGATTATTTCATTCAGACGATCGAGCAGCATTTGGTAATAAAGTAATATTCAGCGAATTCCGTGCACAATTATTACATCTTGAAAAGGAAGGCATCAAAATTATTACGAAAAAGTATGGCATTTTAAACGTATATTTCACGCTGTTTTTAATAGTGGGGGATAACTTGGGAGTGAATTCAGTATTGGGACTAACTGAAAGTTTCTCGTCTAATTTTTATTGCCGCTTTTGTATTTCTTCAAAAGAAAATATGCAATTAATGACTGAAGAAAATGCGAATACAACGAGATCTACTGATAATTATTTGCAGTATGTAACTGAAAAACAATTCGGTATAAAAGAGTATTGTATATTTAATGATTTATCGCATTTTCACACAACGAAAAACCTGACCTGTGATATCATGCATGATTTGAGTGAAGGTGTTTGTAGATATGACATGGCCAAAATTTTAGAACACTACATCTACTCAAAAAAAGATTTCAGTCTTGATATGTTGAATTCACGTATAAAATATTTTGATTACGATCAATCGATAGATATCGGAAATCGCATTCCCCTAATTACCGCAAGTCAAATTAAAAACGGTTATATTGTAATGTCGGCTTCTGAAATGACTGCCTTTGTGGCATATTTCTCTTTTCTTGTTGGAGACTTTGTCGATAGAGAGGATCCTCAGTGGCTATTTTATCTTACTTTGCTTGAAATATTACAACTATCATTTAAAAATCAATTTAGTCCCCATGAAATTCTATATTTTAAATGTTTAATTAAAGAACACCATGAAATGTATATAAATTTATTTAATGAAAGACTAAAACCAAAATACCATTTCCTCATTCATTATCCAAAGATAATTGAGACAGTTGGACCTCTGAGGTCATTGTCTTCTATAAGGTTCGAAGCATTCCATAAGGTCGGGAAGACTAACGCACATATAGTTACTTCGAGAAAAAATATAGTATATACTTTGGCACTTCGATACCAATTGAAGTTGTGTTATAGGTTACACTTGAGCGTTGGTCTCGAACATGATATTGAAGTAGGTAAAAAATATAATCAAACTTTCCATAACAGCTTTTGTAGATTGTCAAAAAACTTGAAAGTTGCTCATAATGTAGACTGGATTAAATATAATGGTATATATTATAAAGAAAAATACTTAATCTTAATCGGTTTTCTTCATGATCAACCACAATTTGGTAGCATTTTTCAAATTTCTGTGGATTCTTTTTTTTCCTTCTCATATTACACGTGTAGGTAGGTATAATAAAAGTGTTAAGTTTTTATATTCTTTATATAGAGTTTATTTATTATTTTAAACATGCCTAATATGTATTAGACTTCTGTGGAATTTTATTTTATATTCATGTGATACTTACCTATAATAATTATTATTTGTTATGTTCTATATAGATATACAAATTAATAGTTATTGTCGACTGAATGCGTTTTCTTTTTTGATTTGATTTATTGGGATCATCACTTTTTCTTGTTATTTTTTATACTTACATTTTAAAATAAATACAATTATTTCAATATATAAAGTCTTATTTTTATTGATATTATTTTTTTTTATTAATTTTTTTCTACCTAATTTATTTACCTATATATAATAAATATCATTTCCACAAAATATATAAAATACCTACCTGTTAACATATATATGTTTTTCAGTAACATATCAGTAATATTCAGTAACAAAGAAAAGTTCAGAGAAAAGAAAACCTTTAATACCACAAAATATTTACAAAATTAATTGGTTTCTGGGAATAGAATAATAGTTTGTCTATACTGTGCACCAAAGATGCTGTATTATCTACAAGACAATCTCACTTACGATCAAAGCTTAAGCTGCTTAGTACTAATTTCAAGAAACGTTAAAGCACTTCATGTGAAAACTGTATCTTATCTCTTAAAATATGTATATATTTGACTCAAATATTTCTCCCGGTACATTTTCTCTATGGAACTTATAAGCTCTTTGCTGGTAACAATGATATATTATTCAAGAAACTATGAAATTAAATCCACCTTATTGTAAATACACGCAGATTTATTTGTCTTTCATAGTAAGATATGTTTATTTTCAATAAAAAATCCATCGAGTTAATGTAAAAATATCAGCTTGTATTAAAGAAGACATGTTGTAAAATTTTAAACAAATATTATCTTATAACAAAAGAAAAATATATTATTCACATTTCAAATGCCATATTTATTCGAATTAAGTAGATTTTCTTTGTATTCAAGAAATTGTTCTCTCGGTGCACTCTTATATGGAGTGTGACCGATCATTTGGTCAAATTGAAAAACAGAAGAAAAAGTGTACGAGCGTTTTTATTCCAGAGGATTGGTCAGATGTGATTCAACAAACATCAAGGAACTTTTACGTGTAAACATGACAAGTTGCGACTTTGTGCCGTTTGACTATTCAAACACTATAATATTAGATCCGAAAAAGGATAGTGACAAAAAGCTTTTTAGATGGTGTGAAATTGTTTGGTTTTGTTATCGAACGGAATTTTTTTTTCACATTTTTATTTAACCAACAAGAAGCCCAGACTTTCCTTTTTATCAATTAAAAAAGTGCTCCTACCTCAAAAAATGAAGACTGAATTTCAAAATAACTGATTTAAGCAAAAAGTAACACGAAAATGATTTAAGATGATCATTTTTTTAAATATCTCAGACGAGTCGGTTGTGTTTACTCTCGCTCTGTAAGTTTTTACTGTTTTAGTGGGTAATAGCGGCTGTTTTTAGTAACCTTGTTCTCGTAATTAAAATCTAAGTGAATACATAAGCGGTTAACACAGAGAATAATTTTTTGGACTAGCAAATTCGTCGGAATATTGGTAGTTTCTCTAGTATTTCTGTATATTATTTGATAAATTATTGTTGGCAGTCGACGCGTTATCTTTTGCTCCTTATCATGCCTGATAGCTGTGCTTCTTGTACGATACTTATATCGAGGAATAATCCTGGTATCAGGTGCAGGGGAAAGTGCGGCCGTGTTTAACATTCGAAATGTGCGGGCCTTACACCAGAAATTGCTGCAGTTGTAGCAGCAACAAGCAGCTTGGCGTGGCAGTGCAGCGGCTGTGGATCAGCGGGGCAAGCCCAGTTATCTCCTGTGGCTACAACGTCCACTTCGGCGGGTGATAATGCTGAACTGATAAAACGTATGGATAAGATGCAGAGTAGCATTGATGATTCACTGAACTTCTATGGCAACAAAATTGATGATTTTGCAAATCGTATGAATGAATTTACAAATGCAATAAAATCTGTCAGCATCTTAAGGGATGAGCTCGCCTCTGTAAAGAAGGAATGCGCTGAGCTTCGCATGCAGGTTGAGTACCTGCAGCAGCAATCACGCATTAAAAATATTGAGATTGTTGGTGTTCCCGAATCAAAGAGCGAAAATTTCATCACAGTTGTTAAGTCAATGGCGAGAGCACTCGATGTGAATCTCGGTGATAACGATATTGACTCATGTCATAGAGTCGCGAGTTTCCGGCAGTCCTCGGCTGAGTCTGATAAGAAGTCTCCTCGAAACATCATTGTTCAGCTAACAACTCGCGCAAAGAGGGATGAAATAATTGGAGTAGCCAGGAGGAAAAAGAATTTAGATACAACCATGTTGCAATTTGGTGGTCCAGCTCATCGGATCTTTGTTAACGAGCATCTCTCACCTCATCATAAGTTATTATTTAAGCGGTCAAGACAGTTTTGCAAGGATCATAACTATAAATACTGCTGGATATCCGGGTGTCGAATTTTGATGAAGAAAAATGATGCTACTAGGGTGATTACGGTCAATAATGATGACATCTTGCGAAAGCTTTCCTCTGCGTCCTAGATCTAGTATGTTTGTTGTTTTTCGTGGATAATTCTCGCTACCTTCAAAGACCTAACTATTTACTTTCAAAATGTTCGCGGTCTCCGCAGTAAGACTACTGACTTTTTTACTGGTGTTTGTGCTATGGATTACGATATCATATGCCTTGCTGAAACCTGGTTGAGGGATGGGGTTGACAGCGGTGAACTGTTTCCAGTCAGTTATGATATATTTAGAATTGATCGTGATCAACTCCTAACAGGGAAAAGTGATGGTGGTGGTGTGCTCATTGCAGTGAGAAACTCATTAAGTGCTTCGATTGAAAAGTGGTCTAGTGCAGGAGTTATAGAGGAGGTATGGGTGTCAGTCGGCGTCGGGGTAAGCTCTAAACTTTTGATTTGCTGTGTTTATAGTCCACCGTATGCGACTGAAAATTGTTTACTCGCTCATCTATCGAAATTGGAGGAAATTGTATTACACACCAAGTATAAATGCATAGTTGTTGGTGATTATAATCTGAGTTCCATTGACTGGCAGCAGACTTCCCCGGACGTTGGCTGTTTGCCTGTCTTTCCTCCTAATTTAATCAATGATATATTTGTTAACACTTTTTCAATTCTTAACCTATATCAATTTAGTGCAGTAAAGAATCACCTTGGTAGAATACTAGACTTGGTTATGTCACCCTCACTTAATATTAAAGTAACTCACTGTAAGGATCCTCTTGTTACTGAGGATAAGCATCATATGGCTTTGGATATTTTCGTGGATATGACAGTGACGAAGTTTTTAAATAACGCCGAATATAGAAACTTTAACTTTAAGGGAGGCAACTACGTTCAGATCGACGAATGCTTGAATTCGATTGATTGGAAGTTGCTTTTTTTGGATAAACACGTAGATGTATGTGTGGAACTATTCTTACAATGTTTTGAGGGGTTTGATAAGTGATTACATACCAAGCATCACCTGTAATAGGGACAGATATCCTAGGTGGTTCTCTGCTAGTACCATGAGACTTATTAAGGAGAAGAATAGGTTTCATAGGAGGTGGAAGAGGTTTGGTGGGGTTGTTAACTATTCAAATTTCTCGGATCTGCGAAGAAGGGTCAAGCTCTCTATTAAAACTGATTATAAAACTTATACAGATGCTGCTGAGGACGGTCTCAGGAACAACATTAAGAAGTTCTGGTCTTTTATATCTGGGAAACGTCGTTCCTCTAATTTCCCTTCCACTATGCGATATAATGATGAGGTGGCCGAGGATAGTCTCTCTATCAGTAAGCTTTTCTCTAGATACTTTTATTCGGTGTATGAACCCGAAAATCTTCCTGGTCTGTTTCAGCATGTACCTCATTGTCATTCTACGGCAAATATTAACTTCGTTTCTATGGAAAGATCGCATATTGAGGAGGCTATTAAAAATCTCGACGTTAACAAGGGTCCTGGCCCGGATGGGATACCAACTTTATTTATTAAATCATGCAAAAACTCAATTATTACGCCTTTGTTATTGCTATATAACATATCCATTAAACAAGGTATTTTCCCGGCGGAGTGGAAGGTTGCTCAAGTTGTCCCAGTGTTTAAATCGGGAGATAAGAGCGATGTTCGCAATTACCGGCCTATTTCACTATTATCACATTTTGGAAAAATTTTTGAAAGTATTTTAGTCGATGTAATATTTTTCAGTTTCAAGAACGTTATTTCAGCAAATCAGCATGGCTTTTTCAGAGGTAGATCAACTGTTACTAACATTGTTCCCTTCGTCCAGAATGTCTATCGTGCTATGGAACAAGGTAAATCTGTGTGTGCCGTTTATACTGACTTCTCTAAGGCTTTCGATAAAGTTCACCATTTAACTCTTATAACCAAACTAGAGACCCTTGGAGTGCACGGTAATTTACTTAGATTACTAAAGTCTTATCTGAGTCAGAGGGAGCAATTTGTAGTATTAAACTGTGCTCGATCTCCTGCAATGTCCGTGACGTCAGGTGTGCCACAGGGTTCTCATCTTGGTCCCCTCTTGTTCTCTCTATACATTAATGATATCGAGCGGTGTTTTAAATACACTGATTTCAAGCTCTATGCTGACGACTTAAAAATATACAGAGACGTGGACAGTGAGAGTGATTATCGGCTTTTTCAGAGTGACCTAAACAGACTAAATGGCTACTGTAGGGTGAATAGACTAGAACTAAATCTACTGAAATGTGTGCAAATTGTTTTTTCGCGCAAAAAATACCCAGTCTACCATGCGTTGTCCATTTCAGGGCACGAACTCTCTATTGTTGAAGAGGTGAGAGATCTTGGGGTGCTCCTGGATTCCAGACTGAGCTTTGAATCTCACATATCTAATATTGTTCGCAGTTCATACAAGATGTTAGGTTTTGTGTTAAGATCTACAAGAGATTTCAAAAATCCGGAATCTGTAATTAGTGTGTACTCTTCACTTGTGAGATCTAGATTGGAGTTTGCATCGTCGATCTGGAGTCCTATGTACACTAAATACGTACAGGGTGGGCCATTAAGCGAGGTAAGCGGCTGTATCTCAGAAACTAATGATCGTAGAGAGTTTCGGTAAAAAATTTTATAGGTTAAGTGGGCAAGGGAAAATGCTGGAAATTATTTTCAAGTTTCCAAGATGGCTGCCAGAGGGCGTTTGCACCATCTTGAATGACATAAAGTTACGTTTCTTGTGATTTTCCCCAATGAATGTAACAAAAAAGTATTTGCGTTTTAATGTTATCTTAAAGTTTAACATTTTTTATAGAAACAATTTTTCTCTATCTTTCGAAATAAAGTGGTGGGGGGTATTTGAATGTTGTTTTAAACAAATGCCTGTAACTTCGAAACGGCTTCAATGATTTGGATAAATTTGGTATAATTGGAAAGAGCATTTCTTGGGCTTTTAGGTTTCTTGTGACAATGACAGTTGTGACCTACACGGCCGCCGATAGAGGGCGTTATCCGACATTATAACCAAAATATTGGATTTTCTCAAAAAATTTAAATGCGATGATATGACTTTTTTTAGACTAGAAAATAGACAAATGATCAACCAATAAGCTTGCGCAAACCGCATCTTAATATCTTTTTCCTAACTCAAATTATTAAAAAAATACCAAACCAAGAAAATTCATATATCCCCATTTAAAAATGCATCGGTCGCTTTCGATAAGAAGGCAATTAGTAGGCCATGGAAACAAAAGCCAAACTCCTCACGCGTTTTCGTAACGATTTTCCTTTTAAATTGCCTTCCGTCATTATCCACACATTGTTCCAGTCTTTCTTGAGTCAGCAGAACCGCAGCCTCGATTTCTGCCGCTGATAGTTTTGAGTTTCGAATTCTGTTTTCCATATCCATTCGTGTTGTTGGTGGAGTTTGAAAAACAATGTCTTTTAAGCGTCCCCAGAAGTAAAAATCAAGACATGTCAAGTCGGGAGATTTTGCCGGACAAGGAAATCGGCTTCCCCTTCCTATCCAGCGTTCTCGAAAGATCCAGTAAATATGGTTTCGGACATTAATTGAATAATGTGCCGGACAACCATCTAATAGCAGAAGCATAGTTCTCCTAGTTTCGAGTGGCACATCTTCCAACAAAATTGGCAAGTCGTTGATCAAAAACTCTAAGAAGCGGTTACCAGTTACAGCTTGATCAAAAAAGTAAAGTTCAATAATTCTGTCCCCAATGATACCGCACCACACATTTAGGCTCCAGCGTCCCTGCTGCTGCACTTCTCTCTCTTAACCAACGTTGATTTTCAGCGGACAATAATAATGCATATTATGAAGGTTTACTCTACCATCACTATTTAAGGTAGCCTCGTCGATCCAGAGAATTTCCTTTAAGAAATTTCCGTTTTCCTCAAGTATGCCTAGCATCCATTATGACAATAATTTAATCTATTACCGAAGTCTTGTTTATTTAGCGCCTGGTGCAAGACTATGTGGTAAGGATGTAATATAAAAGTAGAAAACAACATAATCAGTAGTAAAAAATAATAAAACCAGAATAACACTGAATTTGTATTTGAGGGTATGTGCTAAGATACTTGGAATAAGATAAAATTATTCACCTATATACTTTCAAAATATTTCTAACAGTTGTCCGTGCAACAAATTCCCAAGTCTAGAGACAATGTTCTAGTTTCTACATGTCTATAAAATTCTATGTAAGCCAAGACATTGATAACATTTTCTTCGGTCCTTCCATTGCGACGCCTGCGACGTTTAGCACAACGAAAACTTCTAGTAGGTATCGCGTAATCGCTGTACCAAGCGCGGAAACATTCTTCTCCCGTAATGAAGGCGATCTGGATACCGTCGTGCCGCGTACTGTCTTGCAGCTATAGCTACATTTTGAAAACACTCAAAATAAATCGCAATCATGTCAACGGCTTCATTATTTAATTTTGTGAGAAGCATTTTGATTAAAAAGTACTCAAATTATATGCAATCAACAATAATAGTGGGCTGCGTGTGTGACAGAAGTTTGACGTTACTTGCCAATATTTAAGTTAGGAGTTTGTATTTTATTTCCATGGCCTACTACTTGTCTTCTTATCGAAAGCGACCGATGCATTTTTAAATGGGGATATATGAATTTTCTTGGTTTGGTATTTTTTTAATAATTTGAGTTAGGAAAAAGATATTAAGATGCGGTTTGCGCAAGCTTATTGGTTGATCATTTGTCTATTTTCTAGTCTAAAAAAAGTCATATCATCGCATTTAAATTTTTTGAGAAAATCCAATATTTTGGTTATAATTTCGGATAACGCCCTCTATCGGCGGTCGTGTAGGTCACAACTGCCATTGTCACAAGAAACCTAAAAGCCCAAGCAATGCTCTTTCCAATTATACCAAATTTATCCAAATCATTGAAGCCGTTTCGAAGTTACAGGCATTTGTTTAAAACAACATTCAAATACCCCCCACCACTTTATTTCGAAAGATAGAGAAAAATTGTTTCTATAAAAAATGTTAGACTTTAAGATAACATTAAAACGCAAATACTTTTTTGTTACATTCATTGAGTAAAATCACAAGAAACGTAACTTTATGTAATTCAAGATGGTGCAAACGCCCTCTGGCAGCCATCTTGGAAACTTGAAAATAATTTCCAGCATTTTCCCTTGCCCACTTAACCTATAAAATTTTTTACCGCAACTCTCTACGATTATTAGTTTCTGAGATACAGCCGCTTACCTCGCTTATTGGCCCACCCTGTACAGGAGATAGAGAGAGTGCAACGAAGACTTATTCACAGTCTTAATTTCAGATACCATAGGCAACGCCATTTACTGTCCTATGAAGAAAATTTACCCCGCTATAATTTGGATTCATTGTCCTCGAGGCGCTCATTAAGTGACATTTGTTTTATATATAAGATAGTTAACGGTTTATTGGACTCCACAGAATGCTTGAACTATTTAAATCTGAATTGTTCATCATATAGTTTACGTCAGAGAAACCTTTTCTATACAGATCTGAGTTTTTGTAGCACTAATTTTTATTTAAATTCACCCATGATAAGATGTGTTCGTCAGTTTAATGAATTCAGCGGATCTACCAATTCCCCTTCTGCTGATTCCTTTTTTTCTTCTCTTTTGAAATTTAAGAGATGCGCAAAAAAATATTTAAGCTATGTACCTAATGTAATTAATCAGTGAATTTTGCGCATATTCGTATATTTGGTTATTTTGCTTATTTTATCTCATTGTTTTTTTTTCTCATTGTCATTTTTTTTTTTTTTTTTTGTTGTTTCATGTAATCAGTCGCTTACCATTATATTTGTTATTTCGATAAAAAAAATATATATATATGTATTTTCTTTACTCGTACATACTGAGATTGTGATTATTTTTAAAAATGTAATTTGTGTCATCCTATAATAGGACCAATGCTATGGTCTGTTGGATGACCTTCTTGTCAATAAAAAAATAAATAAATAAATAGGGACCGAGCCGGCGCTGTGTGGATGTTGGTTGCGTTCCACGCCGACGCAGTTTGACTTTACCCAACGTTGCATGTCGGTAGTAGTCGGTACATGTCGTCATAACAGTTGTTGGTAGCTCAGTGTATTTATTGGTTTGGTTTGAATGTTGTATAATAAACAAAAAACATGTCGCGAAATAGTAAATTGGATGCCAAATTGGACACAAGTCGACCACTGACGGAAAATGAACTTTTGGATGTATCGAATAATTTATTGGCAAGTGAAAAAATTAAAGATAGCAAATATCAATCAAATCACATGTTCAAAAGCTGTGCTGTGAATCGCAAACGGTTCCCCAGACATGTTAAAAAAATGCAAAAGTAATCTTTGTTTGACACCCTGTATCGCAAAAACGGTACGTTTGGGCATATAAGTAGTTATATACTGAAAAAAGTGCTGCTTTATTTATGTAGAATTAGAATCACCTCCTTTTCTAGGTATATGCTATTTCCGGGCACCGTATAGCACGATCATTTTCAAACGCATATTTTTCCTGAAACAGATTACTCATCCGATAATAATGAAGGACAAGTGGCACATTCTGACGGTGACTCATCAGATAGCGATGATGAGGAGATGTCAAATTCTGATGATTTGGTAGATAATGATCCGTCGAATAATAATGAAATACATTCTAGTGACGGCCAAATGAATGAAGCCCCTCAGCAAATTAATGCTGCAGACATTGGAGGTTCAGGAAACAACAATGGTGGTGTAGATGACAATACGGATCAAGGTGTGCTTGCAGTAGAAACATTCTCCGATGCTGAAGATGTCAACACTCCAATTGGGTGAAGAAATATTGGTGGCTCTGAATGGCAAATACCCCAATACAGGCAGTTCTTATATCGTAAAAGAATCAGGAGTCAATAAACATCTTTCTGAACTTCTGATTGGTGAGGAACCTCTTAAATTCTATTCTGCGCTGGTTGATGACAATATATTCGTGGATATTATTGAGCAAACTAACCTGTATGCTACGCAATTCATCGTAAATAAGGTTGATGTCACATCTCACTCGAGAATACATGATTGGTTTCCGACAGATATTTACGAAATTAAGCGGTTTTTTGGACTAATTATTTATATGAGTATAACTGTCTACCAAAACTAGCAGATTACTGAAGTAAAGAAGCAATGTTCAACAACGAATTTGCTTCTGCGTCAATGTCCCGGAACAGGTTCGATTCGAATTGCTATTGAGGATGGTTCACTTTGCAAATAATGAGGAGAATCCCTAAAATAACAGGCTCCACAAAATTCAGAGTTTGGTTGATAAGTTGGTACATAATTTCCAGGCGGCGCTCGATCCTGGCGAATCAATATGTATCGACGAATCGCTAATACCATTCCGTGGCCGAGTCGTTATGCGTCAATATCTTAAAGGAAAACGTCATAAATATGGCATCAAAATATTCAAGCTCTGTTGTAATGGTGGCTATACATATAACAGAAATTTATGCCGGCAAGAATCTTGACCAAAACCAAACGACTCCATCCAGAGTAGTGATGAAACTAGCTGACCCATTACTGGATTGCGGAAGAACCATGGTCACTGATAATTGGTACACTAGTCTTTCATTAGGTGAACAGTTGCTGGATAGAAAAACACATCTAATTGGCACTTTGAGGAAGAACCGCAAAGGAAATCCGCAAGAAGTGATCAAAAAAAAAAAAAAAAACCAAGGTCGGAAATACATTGCAAAAGAGAATCGTAAGGGAAGTACTGTTCTTTCCTGGAGAGATAAGCGGTATGTTTTGATGGTTTTTACAAAGCACTCAGTTTCTCGAATTAGAGTGCGAAATCGTCGGGGACAAACAAAAGAAAAACCGGAAGTGATTGCCTACAACAAAGGAAAATCGCCAGTTGATCAGTCAGATCAAATTACCGCTTACCAATCACCACTTAGAAAAACGGTAAAGTGGTATCGAAAACTGGCGTTTGAGATCTTGATGAATACTTGTATAGTAAATAAGTGGTTGATGTACAAAGAAGTCGAACATGTGGATATAGGCATCCTGGAATTTCGTAAATCAGTTGCTTACGGTTTATGCAATGCACGCCCTGTTCCTCCAGAAGAAAATGCCGCCGTCACGTCAAGCAGAAATCGTCGCGTACGTCATAAACTGTCTGAAAAAGAGGTAAAACAATGCAAGCAATGTCAGACATGTTATGAAAGCGCAAAAACAAATCATGGCTGGCGTGTAGCGAAAAACTTGAAGCGGATTCGAACCTTTTGTAAAGGATGTGAAGGAGAGCCTCATCTGTGCAAAGACTGTTTCAACAAAAAACATCGCTATGGTGCGGAGTGAAACAATTTGTTGCGATATTATTCGGGATATTTGCATTTGAAAATTTGTCAAAACAGTATTTTTGACAGGCCAAAAATGTAAAGGGAAAAGTTCAAAATGTAACTAAAAAAGTTTTTGAAGAAAGTTCTGACAGTGACATCGAAATACCTGTACAGGATTCCACTAGTGATGACGATGATTATTTGGATTATTGTAACAAACTAGTTGAAGAAGAAAATATGGAAATAGAGGCGCAAAGAGATATAGAAAATTCTAACCTATTGGAAGGAGACTTTGCATTAGTAGAGTTGAAGGGAAAAAAATCTGTGCGTCATTATATTGTTGAAATAAAAAAGGTTCTGGAAGAAAGATGCTTTGAGGTTGTTTATCTAAAAAAAATAACTTGTAGCAACCAATTTGTAAGGACTGAAGAATTATACGAAATCGGTGAATCGGAAGTTCTGAAAAAATTACCAAAACCAACCGTGGTAGGAGGATCAGAACGCAGAATGGAACAGCTGTCCTTCGCAATAGATTTCGTGTCTTATAATATGAATTATTATATTATAATTAATATGTATTAATAAATACTTTATATTTGTTTTGAAGTATTCTTACTTATTTATTTGTTATGTAAATGAACAATTAGTGTTGTCCCAAGGTACAATTAGAGCCGTGCTAAGGTAAAAGACCTGGTTGTACCTTGAGACACTTGGTAACTAAATATTTTCTGTCAGTTATCAGTAGGATAATAGAATATTAGCTTTTAGGCATTTCGTTCTGGGATAAATAAAATAACACCAAGTATGCTAGTAATGATTTGGATTAATTCATTTCTTAGGTTATTGAAAAATCAGATAAAAATGGAAAAATGTCCCAAGGTACAACACTCTCCCACATATCTGGTTTTTATGATTTCCAGTGTGACGGACCAAATAGGTCCCTCTGTAAATTACTAGACTGTAAACTGAAACGTGGAGAGAGAGAAGTGGGAACCCCGGGGACTCTCGCGTTTCGCGTCGCCGTGACCGGACTGATCGGAGTGGGGAGTGAAAAGTGGGTTCGGAGTGCGAACAGATCGAGCAGGCAGAAACTCTGGGATCGCGTCAGGTTGCGTGTGTTGAGTAACTGTGAGAATCACTAAGTCAGGTTGCGTGTGTAAGATAACTGAGATAATAACTAAGTCAGGTTGCGTGTGTTAGATAACTGAGAGAACAAATAAGTCAGGTTGCGTGTGTTAAATAACTTTACGCCAGAGCAGGTGACTCGCGTAATACCATGCCTAAGAAAGGGGTCGTAAAAACAACCACTAAGGCCACTCAGCAGCCGGGCCGGAAGAAGGCAAGGAATGTCCACCGTCGTGGGGATCCAACGGGGATAGCGGAGGCTACAGTCGACGCGTTGCCAAGAGAGGGTGCTCCCGGTAAGTCGACACTTAAGCTTCCCGTCTTTAGCGGAGGGGACAAACACATCGAGAGCTAAAATCGCACTTTTTTCTCGTGTGTAATATACAATTTTTTTCTGCGAGAAGAAATATCAGTGTTAGAATGTCGAAAAACGTAGTTTGATAACTGAAAATTATGTCGGAAAAATGATTTATGTTAAACTTGGATTTTCAAACTGTCTTTTATCGTAATTGACGTTGCCTGGAAACGAAATATTAAAAATCCTTATAATGTCAATTTAATTAAAATTTATGTTTTCAACCCTTACTTCGTAGAATCTCTGCATATTTATTGATTATGAATAAAATACTAATGTTTTATAAAATTCTACTGTATATTGATCGATGATAGAAACGTTACACGTGTTTCGCTACTTTTCATGTAGCATCTTCAGACGTAAATAAAATTATTGATACAGTAACATAGCAACAGTATTACCTAAGTGATCATGAAACAAGTAACTAGATTTAAATGAATTTTTAAGAGAACTAACTAGATCATAATGTATTTCTTCAGAATCTTCTTAGTTGTTGATATCAAGAAGAAAATCAAGTAGTGGAGAACGATATGTGTCTAGCTGTTCATTTATTACTGTGTATTGTTGATTATGTAAATGTCTGTGGATCTCTAGAGATTCAAGAAAATTTAATTTAAAATAATGATCACAATGATGTAGTAATTCAATTTTGTTGTTTGCTGTTAGAGTGTGATTGTTTTCTATTAAGTGTTTTGCAAAATTTGATCTTTCTGGATGCTTGAGTCTGTAAGAGTTTAGGTGTTCGTTGTATCTAATTTCTAGATTTCTACAAGTCTGTCCTATATAAACTGAATTACAATGAGAACAGTTTAATCGATAAATTCCAGGTTTCTGTAATTTAGATAACTTTTCCTTTGCATTCAGCAATATAGAACCATTACTCATAAAAGATTTGAATGAAATATTAAATGTAGTGGTGTTAGAAATTATCCTTGATATTTGTGTTGAAACATTTCCAAAGTACGTTAGTGATGAATATTTTCTGATTTCATTGTTTTGTTGAGGATAAATGAGGTTTATGGCTAATTTGTGTTGTTTTTTGTGTAATAAGTCGTCTATTAATGTTTTTCGATAACCATTCTCTTTTGCAATTTGTTTGATAATAGAAATTTCTCTGTTGAAGTTGTTTACTGACATTGGTATCGTGACAGCTCTGTGTATCATTGAATTATATGCTGAAAGTTTGTGTGAAATTGGATGATTTGAATCGTATGGTATCGTCATATTTGTATGTGTTGGTTTTCTATAGACAGAAAAGTCAAACTGATTATTCAATCTCGTGATAGACAAGTCTAAAAAGTTTATAGAATTATTTTCCTCACATTCTACAGTAAACCTAATATTTGGATGTAAGCTATTGATGAAATTAAGAAAGTTATCTAATTGTCTAGAGGAACCTACAAAACAAGAAAGAATATCGTCTACATACCTAAACCAAAACTTGATGCTATCTGCTTTGTCTGAGTGAAAGATTTTCTTTTCAAGACTATTCATGAAAATATCTGCTAAAATCGGAGAAATTGGACTACCCATTGGAAGGCCTTCATTTTGAAGATAGAACTTATTATCAAAGGAAAAGTAATTTTGGGATATACAAACATTGAATAAATCCATTACTTCAGGGATGTAGTCTGGTAGAAGATTGTTGGATTCTAATAAGTTTTGAAGCATGGGTAAAACTTCTCGTGGAGGAATTGAAGAAAACATGCTCTTAACATCAAAGGAAACTAATTTGCCATTGTGTGGAATAGATTGTTGTTTAAGTTTTTGAATTAAGTCTAGTGAATTTTTGACGGTATATTTTGAAGTGTAATTAAAATTTTTTAAGATTGTGTTGAGTTTCGCTGAAAGTTTATTATTTGGAACGTTAATGTATGAAACAACAGGTCTGATGGGTTGAAGTGGTTTATGTAGTTTGATGGTGCCGTATAATTTTGGAGCTTGAGGATTCTTTATGATGAGACTATGTTGTTCTGGTTTATTGAAAACTAAATCTGATTTATGAATAGTTTCTCTAGTTTTGTTTTGAAATTGTTTTGTGGGATCTCTGGGTAACTGAATTAAATTTTCAGTATTTATAAATTCGTAGATTTTATGTTTGTAACTGTCATGAGAGAGTATTACTGAAGTGTTACCTTTGTCTGCTTTTGTTAAAATTAAATTATTTTCTGAAATTTTAGTTTTTATAGATGTCAATATGGAAGTGTCATTATAATATTTTTGATTGTTGATTCTAGTGTTTTCGAGTTTCTTAATCAGTTTTGTGATTTGTAGTTTCTCGTATGTAAATTTATGTGAGCGTAATGCTAATTCTGATTCTGTAATCAAAATTTCTTTTACTTTAGTTGTAAATTTAGGTGTAATGTTGTATTGAAGACCTTTATTCAGAAAAGCTATTTCTTTGTCTGTGAATTGAGTGTTTGATAAATTTTGAAAACGAGGAAAGAAATTATGAGTTGTTTCAAAAATTAATTTTAATTAATAATTAATCACTCAAGAACAAAACGAAACAACTCATAATTTCTTTCCTCGTTTTCAAAATTTATCAAACACTCAATTCACAGACAAAGAAATAGCTTTTCTGAATAAAGGTCTTCAATACAACATTACACCTAAATTTACAACTAAAGTAAAAGAAATTTTGATTACAGAATCAGAATTAGCATTACGCTCACATAAATTTACATACGAGAAACTACAAATCACAAAACTGATTAAGAAACTCGAAAACACTAGAATCAACAATCAAAAATATTATAATGACACTTCCATATTGACATCTATAAAAACTAAAATTTCAGAAAATAATTTAATTTTAACAAAAGCAGACAAAGGTAACACTTCAGTAATACTCTCTCATGACAGTTACAAACATAAAATATACGAATTTATAAATACTGAAAATTTAATTCAGTTACCCAGAGATCCCACAAAACAATTTCAAAACAAAACTAGAGAAACTATTCATAAATCAGATTTAGTTTTCAATAAACCAGAACAACATAGTCTCATCATAAAGAATCCTCAAGCTCCAAAATTATACGGCACCATCAAACTACATAAACCACTTCAACCCATCAGACCTGTTGTTTCATACATTAACGTTCCAAATAATAAACTTTCAGCGAAACTCAACACAATATTAAAAAATTTTAATTACACTTCAAAATATACCGTCAAAAATTCACTAGACTTAATTCAAAAACTTAAACAACAATCTATTCCACACAATGGCAAATTAGTTTCCTTTGATGTTAAGAGCATGTTTTCTTCAATTCCTCCACGAGAAGTTTTACCCATGCTTCAAAACTTATTAGAATCCAACAATCTTCTACCAGACTACATCTCTGAAGTAATGGATTTATTCAATGTTTGTATATCCCAAAATTACTTTTCCTTTGATAATAAGTTCTATCTTCAAAATGAAGGCCTTCCAATGGGTAGTCCAATTTCTCCGATTTTAGCAGATATTTTCATGAATAGTCTTGAAAAGAAAATCTTTCACTCAGACAAAGCAGATAGCATCAAGTTTTGGTTTAGGTATGTAGACGATATTCTTTCTTGTTTTGTAGGTTCCTCTAGACAATTAGATAACTTTCTTAATTTCATCAATAGCTTACATCCAAATATTAGGTTTACTGTAGAATGTGAGGAAAATAATTCTATAAACTTTTTAGACTTGTCTATCACGAGATTGAATAATCAGTTTGACTTTTCTGTCTATAGAAAACCAACACATACAAATATGACGATACCATACGATTCAAATCATCCAATTTCACACAAACTTTCAGCATATAATTCAATGATACACAGAGCTGTCACGATACCAATGTCAGTAAACAACTTCAACAGAGAAATTTCTATTATCAAACAAATTGCAAAAGAGAATGGTTATCGAAAAACATTAATAGACGACTTATTACACAAAAAACAACACAAATTAGCCATAAACCTCATTTATCCTCAACAAAACAATGAAATCAGAAAATATTCATCACTAACGTACTTTGGAAATGTTTCAACACAAATATCAAGGATAATTTCTAACACCACTACATTTAATATTTCATTCAAATCTTTTATGAGTAATGGTTCTATATTGCTGAATGCAAAGGAAAAGTTATCTAAATTACAGAAACCTGGAATTTATCGATTAAACTGTTCTCATTGTAATTCAGTTTATATAGGACAGACTTGTAGAAATCTAGAAATTAGATACAACGAACACCTAAACTCTTACAGACTCAAACATCCAGAAAGATCAAATTTTGCAAAACACTTAATAGAAAACAATCACACTCTAACAGCAAACAACAAAATTGAATTACTACATCATTGTGATCATTATTTTAAATTAAATTTTCTTGAATCTCTAGAGATCCACAGACATTTACATAATCAACAATACACAGTAATAAATGAACAGCTAGACACATATCGTTCTCCACTACTTGATTTTCTTCTTGATATCAACAACTAAGAAGATTCTGAAGAAATACATTATGATCTAGTTAGTTCTCTTAAAAATTCATTTAAATCTAGTTACTTGTTTCATGATCACTTAGGTAATACTGTTGCTATGTTACTGTATCAATAATTTTATTTACGTCTGAAGATGCTACATGAAAAGTAGCGAAACACGTGTAACGTTTCTATCATCGATCAATATACAGTAGAATTTTATAAAACATTAGTATTTTATTCATAATCAATAGTCAATTTAATTATTCATTCATGACAGTTTATTTCGCAATTAGGTACATATAAAGTTTTAGATGGATGAGTTTGATTGTTCAATGGATAATAATAGTGATTGTTGTGAAAAATCCTTTTCACTTACACCTCCAGAACTAATAAAATTAGCAGAAGAGGCATCGGCGAAATTACTACCAAGTAAATCACAAAAAGTTTATGAAAACGCGTATTCAAGACTAATGCAATGGAATGCCAAAAAAAAATCCAGCTCTTTCTCTGAGATAGTGTTATTGGCGTATTTTAATTTGTAACGAATTCCGAGGCATTCGCAGTTAATTATTATTTATTTTAATTAATCGAGGGGTTTTATCAGAAGGATTCAGTTTTTACAGCGGTGATTAGCAGGTTATCTCTCCGGCACCGGCAATATAAGCAGACCCGGCAGAGACACAGGTCAGATGATTCCGAGGAACTGACTCGAGAACCACTCTCCCTTCTAGTGTACTGAGCTAGGAGGCCCCCAACTCCCCCCAGCAGGAGGCATGTATTGAGTGCACTCCGTCATATCCATCCAGCCGGTAGCGGTAGGTCAATGAATTGAGTTGAATCTGACTGTAATACGGCAACGGGAGATCGATGAGAGTGAATTGAGCTCCAGTCGACTGCCAGCCACATCAGGGTGACAACCGGGACTGTAGTGAGGTCCCGGGCGGGCCCTTTCAGACGGCGCCTGGCCTGCATTGAGGGCCAGACGCCATAAGCGTCGGGATTGCAACGTACTGAGTTGTCGATCCCGCATCGTTACTAATACCCACCTCGGCATTCCGAGAGTGGGCTTCTGTTTTCAGATTGATGCGTCATTGAATGGTGATTTCCAAAACTCGCCCCGGCGCGTATTCTAGAGGCCACGGCCGCTACAAATACGACACGCAGCGGGCGATGGCAGTGGAGTGACTGCCGTTGCGATTGCAAAGCCCGGAGGCAAACCGTCCGGGCGACCAATTAACGGAGAGGCGCGCTCTGACGCCGATATCTCCAACCAATCAAGTGGACCGCCGAGGGAAGAGGCCGGCCCATATTGTTCAGGACGCAACGATAATAATTAATACATGCCGTTATGTTTAAATATGTGTAATTGTAAATAAATGCTTTTAAAACTTTGACTGACTTGTCACGGGTAAAAGGGTGCAAATATCCATCCCTGTGTGATCATCTCTACCCAACCGAAAATCCCGTTACAAATTAAAAACGATTTAATTACGTAAACGTCATATTAATGTAATTAAAATTTTAGATAGTTTTGCAAAGATTCTTGTAAGGTCTCAATGAGTGAATTTATTAATATGGATAGTGATTGTTATGAAAATTCCCTTAATAATTGCCATTTGGATAATAAGGTAACTTTCCTTTACGTATATTTGATATAAATTTAATGATATCTGAGTGTTAATAGTAGCTATACCTAAGCCGCCATTTCGGGGAAATAAGTACTCATTTATTTCCCTGCTAATTCATTTATTTCCCCGATAAGATGCAGCTCATAATAATGAGGCATTTTTCTACCTGTTAACGGGGAAAAAAGGTCACACTTTTCGCCCATACATTAGGTAATTGATCCGGCTTATTGCAATTATTTGTTTTATATTCAAGGCCAAGCTTGTGTATGTGTGAGTCCCGTTTATGTTCACTGGCATTTTAGGTAGGTACCTATAATAAAAGTAATTAGCAATTGACTGGGAACTGCTCTAAAAAGGATAAATAATTAAATTTGTGCAAAATTTAAGTAATTAATTATTTGTCAATGGTTGGTTATATGGTTTTCAAAATCTTTTACACAAATATTTTCCAAAATTGGTACTACCATAATTATTAAGTAGGTACCTTTTGATCTTTTGAAAGCTCATCCGTATATTGATTGTCCCAGGTGTAAATTATTATTATAAGTATTATTATTAATCCCGAAACTTGTTCAACGGGACTTTACAAAGTGACACATTATAATCTTGCTTTTCAAACTGGTTTCACTCGAATACCAAAAATAACAACTATTTATAAATACCTACGACCATAATTTATCATACTATGAAAAATAAAGCACCACCAAATAATATTTACCGCCAACTGGCTATTGTAAATATATTATGCCAAACTATTAAATCTGCCAAATGGCTAGTGCAAGTGCACTCAACTATTTAACCATAAAACAATATGGGATATAGTCAACGGCTACATTTATATTTGACAACCCTTTATATTTGACAATACTATTTTGCCAAAATCTAACTAAAAGAGTTGCAAATAAAAATATATCTGACTATATAGTCACCAATAAACCAAAATAATTTATCAAAACAATTAAATACAATTTTCTTCGAAAAGCAAGCTACAAAATAATATACACGTAGCGGTTTCCCCTACAATAAAAATGGCTTCTAGTATTCTTCGGGTGCGCTCGAGGACCATCTTAAATGAAGGAAAGTTCTCGATAAGGGCTTTTGCTTGGCAGTTCGTCTGGGTGTTTTCGCCAGGAAAGGAAAAGCGAAAACGAATGAATTTGTAGGCAAAGGAGTGTGTGTTGCGCTTATTGCATGTAGCATGTAGAGTAGTAGAGCAGAGTATGTTTCGCCTCATGTGGAAACCCAGAGAGTACTGTTCACGTAAAACGTCCACGAAATAGTTCAACAATTTATTTGATCTTGTAATACAGTTTTCTCGACATTTACCAATCTTCCCTTACAGCAGGAGTGCCTGGCATCCTAACTATTGCCTTTGGCTGGCAAGCAAACTAACCTAAGTCGTGAGTGGGCAGACAACAGACTTGGTACTCTAAATCACAAACCATCAGAGCAACATTTTCCGTAGTTTGGTGACTTTCTACGACCTTGAGAAAGGCAGTGTCCGCCTTTTCCGCGGACATCTGAGTTTTCTACAACGGGCGAACTCCGCCCAGTCTGAAGATAAAACTCTTCCAAATGTGCTTTAATCCAAGTTCGCTACAAAGGGCGAATTTCGCTCCAACGATGAATTACTCCCAAAAGCCAAAACACAATCCCTACAACTTCCTGACAGCAGGAAAAATAGTAACTTTTACACTGAAGAGGAATCTCACCAAAAGCCAAAACCCTGCAAACTTCCTGTCAAAGGAAAAATAAATACTACTTCCACGTAATTCCCCCAGACAGATTTTATGGTCACCGATAAACTACACTTTTCTAGTAATTGCTCATAGGGCCTTCTTAGAATATACGTGCTCTATTCCCACGGGAATGGTATACAGGGTGTTGATTTTCAAAGCGGGCCATAGGGGATTAGCATTGCGAAAGTGGTTTTTGAGGATTCCTGCTCGCCGTTTAAACTAACAGAAATGGTTTTGGTATCAAAATGAAGCTAAAATTATTGCGCATAACGCTTGCCATCAGAAATTAATTTAATTTCACGTTGTTTTCTAAAATTCTTCAGTAAAAATTCAAGTAATTGTTAATGTTTAATCACAAAATAGCATGCCTTGCCTAAACAATAATGACGTTTCTACGTTTTGACAATCCATTAATAAAACTTTATAAAGTCAGTGGTAGGTAATAATAAAGTCTGGTTCTATTTAATCCTCCTGTAACTGGCTATACTGTAGTAGGTTTTCACCATAAGGACTCTTTCTTGGTTTGTATAACCCATTTTTAAATAGAACCAGACTTTATTATTACCTACTGACTTATAAAGTTTTATTATTGGATTGTCGAAACGTAGAAACGTCATTATTGTTTAGGCAAGGCATGCTATTTTGTGATTAAACATTAATAATTACTTGAATTTTTACTGAAGAATTTTAGACAACAACGTGAAATTAAATTAATTTCTGATGGCAAGCGTTATGCGCAATAATTTTAGCTTCATTTTGATACCAAAACCATTTCTGCCAGTTTAAACGGCGAGCAGGAATCCTCAAAAACCACTTTCGCAATGCTAATCCCCTATGGCCCGCTTTGAAAATCAACACCCTGTATAGTAAGATTGTATCGGATACAGTTCCAGCATTCGTGTTTGTTCTTCAGTCGTGTATTGGGGTACATGGACTGGAGGATAAAGCGTCTGGCTGAGGGATTATCTCAGAACGTTGAAGAAACCTGGACCTAGTTCTGTTTCCCACTTCCGCTCTAAATTGCGTACACTGTACGTATACTAACACTTGACGGACACAGGCAGCGATGAGGGATAAATTTTCCGATTTCGACGCTAAATTCCGATCTCGAGGGGCTACGGCTCTATAAACAAACTATATAATTCCGATTTCGAAGTAACATTCCGATCTCGAGGGGTTGCGGCTCTATAAATAAACTATATAAACAGCATTATAAACAATAAACCATTATTATCTACGATCAAAGCTATAGCTTCCCTCATCCTGTGCGCACCATTAAAACCACCCTTAGGTTAAGTTCGATTGTAAGATCCTCCAAACAAGATCCAATAAATAAAGCCATGGGAAAATCTCTCGGCAATAAATAATCCAAGTGTCATAATAATTCTTTACGGAGCATGTCAATGAAATCTCCGATTGCAAATTATAAATTAAACAAGGATAAGTTTCCTTTACTGTCTTTTAGACAGAAATATAATGAAATAAAATTACGCCGAACCAATTATTTACGACAATTAATGAGTAAAATTATGTAGACACGGGAAAATATAATTTCCTAAAGACTAGATGATGAATAACCGTTGCTGGTGTTAAAATTCAGATCCTTCAATAATAATGTAATTCCTTTCAGAAATTTTTGTGTGTTTATATATTAGACAATTAATGCATCCGTTTGAGTGATTTCACAATACCAACTCCGCAGTAGACATGGGAAGCATCGAATATAAATTCTAGGAATGTTATGATGAACTACTATAACATAATACAAAAGCTGCATTCTTTAGATGATTGTGTAAACTATTTTTAGACTGACGAAATATCAAATTATTATTTGAATTAATAAGAACCGGGATCTTCATTTAGATCCAATACAAGCTATCTTTTATTTACAATTTACACACAGTTTCGTTTAGCACCATCAAAACAAGACTGTGATTCAACCTAATAATATCATGAAAGAGAAAGCATTTCAGCTTACAAACAATGGCATTTTTGGAAATGAATAGATGCAGTTAAATAAATCAAACCATTTATGAATTCTTTTATACAAGGAGCAGACACAAAATTGATTACAAGGAGCAGACACAAAATTTAAACATCTGAAATAAACTTATAAACTTATGTATGATTATTAATTAATAAAGTGAAATCAAATTACTTGAATAACTTGAGAGAGCAAATAATTTCATTCTCAAATGAAAGACAAATGAGACAGATCAGTAAAATTCAACTTTTAAGTAATTGTTACCCAGTCAATTGAATGCCGTCGATTTCATGTTTCAAATAGAAACTTGTTTGTCAAATTGTCAAAACGATATACTGTACGTTGTTTCTTTCCCTTGTTACAGTAAGACCATTCCTGATGTCTCGGATATTGTCGGGCAGTACCTACCAGCCATGAGCAGCCGATGAGTCATTTTCCGTGCTGCGTGAAGCACTCTGTAAATTAGCAATTAGCATTGAAAGTAGCATTGTAACATTTTACGATGGACTAGGTTTTCAAGGGGTTTTCCCTAGTACAGCACACATCCATCACCCCTCCATGTAGCTCGAAGAAAAGATAAACTGATAAGAAATTGTTCAAACAGTTCAAGTCAAATCTTAGAAGTTCCATTCTTAAGTAGGGTTTGAATTATATACAATATGAGATAATTGTGATTTGTAGTCACAGACTTATAACAAATGAATAAGTATATCGAGCTACGTGAGAAATTCTGTGTTTTATTGAAGTTAGTTTAAAAAGTCTTCCCAACCAAATTCCATCGATCTTGAACCAGAACCAGACCAGGACCAGAACCAGACCAGAACCAGAACCAGATCAGAACCAGGTAAATCAACCGGAACCAGGTGGATGATATGACCACGTAAGTCAGCGAGACGCGAAATGTGTCTCGCTCCTGTAGCTCAGGAGGAATTTCGTCTCACCAGATGTATCTATTACTTTCTTACTTCTCATGAATGAATATGAAGGTGAATTTGTTGGCGGATAATTTTAAGAAGGCATTCATAATGATCCCATCATGCTCTGAGATCTGCATGAAAATGGTCTTGCTTCTAGGAATTCTGCTTAAACAAATTATCTCTATCTGTATAATGCTTATATCGAAAATACATATTTCCGATATTATTTTATAGTAATTCATCAAAAGTGTTAGGGTTTTCTGAACCCATATTATAAAATTTGAATATACTCGTATAAAAATGAGTAAATCAAGCAAAATTTCTTCGTGGATTAAACCATATATCCTGAATTAATCTTGGATGGCGTCAAAATATTTTTCAGAGCTTGTAGCAAAATGGGAAGTGTAATATTTGTAATTATTTTATTTAGCAAACAACGTGCTTGATGTAAAACAAAATCTTAGGAAAATTGCTGTAAATTTTTGGAAATCGGCTGGAATTTTTAAGGCACATATAAACGTAAATTTGTGTTACTCATTTTTTCTATGTAGTGAGAATTTGGTAGTAAAATTTGCCTATTTTATTGCCTATTTGGTTCAAGTTTAAGCATTTTTATCCCAAAAAATGTGCCTATGAAGGCGCCTATTTTGCATTTTTTCTTTGCCTATAATCCGTTCTCTAGTAATAAGCCTGCAGACCACCGTTCTCGCTATCGCAAGACTCGACGACCAGCAGATAGCAAGTCAGCTGTTAACTCGCGCTGCTCAAGTCCCAGTGGTCGCTAATATCGGTATGCCCAGCGGTATTGGCTGTATACGAAACAGTTCGAAAGGGAAAAAATTAAACACCTGAGAAGGTGCAGAATGAATTATGATACAAAAATTAGGTTGTCACACAAGATATTGGTGGGGCGAGGAAGAGGCCAAAAGTCATATTAATTTCTTAGAACTAAAAGCTATATTTTTGTGTTTGAAATGCTTTTGTCGAAGCCTAAAAAATTGTGACGTGCTAGTTAGATCAGATAACACGACTGCTCTGTCATATGTTAATAGAATGGGGAGCGTGAAACACAAAAACCCTCGATAACCTAGCAAAGCACATATGACAATGGGCCGAACACAGAAACTTATTTATAGTAGCTTCCTATGTTAGCTCAGAAAATAACTGGAAAGCAGATAAAGAGTAGAGATGAGCTTAGCAGCGATTTTGAATTCACCGGTAGAACAGCGACGGTGACTTTAAAATATTAGTTACTTTTAACAGCGACCAGTGATCACCGTCTCTTTCACTTATTAGTTTCGTTGGTTAGTTACTATACTTACCTACTCAGCCGTGATCCGTGATTAAGGTGGTTACTGCGACGGTTCAAAATCACTGTTCATGGAATAATTTAAGTTTGTCCACATAAGTATGACAAGTCAATTAATTAATTAAGGTTTACAATTTAAAATCGCAGCTTAAGGAATAGATGATTTATAAATTAAAAAAAATTAAATTATGATTTATTTATAAAACAAATTGGAATTAGGTATTAACTTTAACAAAGCTTCTTATTAAAATGTTTTGAAATAAAAATATTTTAAAAACAAAAATAAATTCTTAAAATTAGATCTCATTTTCTAAAATGTAAAATTGAATAAAATTATTAACTTTAACAAAGCTTTTTAATTATTGAAATGTTTAGAAATGAAAATATTTGAAAAACAAAAATAAATTCTTAAAATTAGATCTCATTTTCTAAAATGTAAAACTGAATAAAATTTCTATATGAAAAAAAGTAGGTACCATTCCTTCTTCATAACGAAAAAAAAAACAATATAGGTATAACTATTATATCAGGTATTAGCATTTAAAAATAATATCCGTTCTGAATTTGTTGCACTAAGTCTACATCTGCGTTCTGATATTACCGACCCAGCTTTAGAAAATAGTCGTTCACAAGGAACAGATGTAGCTAAAATACAGAATTTTTCGGGAATTATTTCACTTAAATGGGGATAATTATATTTGTGATCCAACCACCATTTCAATGGATCTTGTCCTCTTGAAATGACGTCATCTTCAATATACCTCTGAATCTCAATTATGGATCGAGATAACGCCGTTCCTCTGGGTTTTAGTGTAGAAACGGTTTTATCAAATGAACTCCACACAGAGAGTTCATCGTGTTCGTCCATCAGCTGCTCTCGATTGGAAGAGTTTTCCTCAATAGTTTTTTCAAGCTGTTGTAATTTTATGTTCAGCAACGACTGTACAAGTTTTTTGGCATTTTCGGCTGCTTTTTCGTTGCTGAACGCTAGGGCTTTGAAGCGCGGATCCAGAAATGTGACGATTGACAAAGTGTTACTGTTTTCTACTTTGCCTAATCGTTCAAAAAGGCTTCTGGAAATTTCTTTAAGAAATTTATTGCCAATGTCACAGAAATTTTTCTGCTGAAGTTTCTGGCAGACGTTCATCAAACCATTAGTAAGCGGAATAATCAACGAAGCAGTCGCATAATTTTCACCGCTTAAGGTTTTAGTGACATTTTCAAAAGGCTTAAGAATTAGCTGCATTTCTTTAATCAGTATCCATTCAGATGTGGTGAGAACTGGTAAACCTTTGTCGATTATTGCTATTGTACTCTTCAGGGCATCTTCCAAGTATATAAATCGATCTAACATATAATAAACCGAATTCCATCGGGTAGGGCATGCTTGCAATAATTTTAATGGTTGCTTACCATCGTTTTGAAGATACGCTTGTAGCTTCTCGTTCGACTGGCAACTTCGTTTAAAATGTGTCACTATTGTTTTTACTTTATCTAGCACCGTAGAAATCTCAACCAAGTTTATACCATCTGATACCACAAGATTCAGAGTGTGAGCAAAACAACATAAGTGTTTCCATCCGATATTAATACTTAGTGCCTTCTTAATGTTTGCTGCACTGTCTGAAACTGAAAAAATTACTTTTTGGCTGATGCCCCATTCATCAGTGATATTTGATATTTCCTTTGCCAAATTTTCACTTGTGTGTTGTCCTTTCATGTGAGCACATTTTAGTAAAATTGATCGTAGCTCATAATTTTCATTTATATAATGCGCTGTTATTCCAATGAAATTATCGGTATTTCTGGAGGTCCAACAGTCGGTAGTGATGCACACACTCTTTACTTTTTGAATCTCCTCTTTGCACTTATTGAAACATTCTTCATATTTCGCTGGTATGAGAGTTTTGGAGATGGTGTGTCGGCTTGGCAAAACATATGAAGGGTTTAAAGCTTTTGAATATTCTTTAAAACCTTGATCTTCCACGATCCGAAAAGGTTGAATGTCTTTCGTGAACATTAAAAGTAACTTCTCCGTTACATGCTTTGAAGATTCAACATTTAATTTCTTGGGCGCAAATGCGGTTATGCTTTGCTGTTGAAGTCTTTTATAAGTGTCTGAGATTTTTACCTCACCATCGGCCCCAGATGACGATGAACATGATGGTACGTTTGTGGAGACTATGTTATTATTATTAGCTGAACTAGAAGTCTGGCCCGTATTCGTGGCTGTTGGGACTGTTGAGATTGGAGGTGGATTTGATGACTGCAGTTTTACTAAAGGATGTACATTAACCATATGTTTTTTGAGATTCGAGTTTGTCGTTTTGTAAGAAAGTTTTTTTTTTTGCAGATATTACAGGTAGCGTAGCTTTCATCATACACTGTGAAAAAATTCCAGAGTTCACTTTTTTTTGCGCGCTGCATCGTTCTGTTTTTGTAGATTCTCTTTTCGATCTTTTACACAACAAGCTATACTATTACCAGATAACCGAAGTGGAGCACTCACTAGGTATAATATTTAACCAAAAGAACTTTATGTAAAATTACGAATCTTATTGAAATGAAATAATAAATATTTAAAGATGTGAAGATTTTAAAGTGACTAACGAAAAAACTAGGCACCTACCTACCTATGTAGGTAAGGTAATAAAGTAGAAATCAGACACTAAACTTAGGTAGGTAACACTCACGATCACGATTCACGAATACAAAAATTGTGGAACTGAATAAATTCAATGTCGACCGAATACGGAAGTTATAGAACTGAGACTGAAGCAGAAAATAAAAGGCCGATGTAGATACCTAGGTATAAAATAAAAATAATTCAAGACAAAATTGCGATGAAGGGGCTTCTCAGAATAACTATATAGATAAAAAAATATCTATCAACTACTGTTGTGTAAAAGAAGCGCGTGCAGTTACCACCAGAATTTCCGAGAATTCCTCCTATCTTATAGTCCGCGGCAAAGTCAAAGTAGTAGTATACCTAGTAGTAGTAAAAAGTAGTAAAGTAAAGACAAGGGACAAGAAAGGAGGAAGGAGTAGGTAAGGGTTGAAGTTGAAAACATAAATTTTATTATGATATAATATTGTTAGCGTCAGCGTCGCCAGCGTGTGCAACTCATTCATCCATACTACTAGCCAGCCAGTGCCAGACCAATCATTTACCAGACAGTAAACCATATAAACAACTGTTTCGGAAAAGTGAGAAGTGTATACTATGAATGAAATAACAGACATAGCGACAGCGCTGTACATCATTATGTCCCACCTATTCTGACCCCACCAGCGTTCCAATACCAGCGACCAGGACCAGCGACAACACACACAGCGCAAACTCACCCGTGACCGACGTCACCAGTCACCAGTAAAAGTCGCTGTTTAGGTCACCGGTAAGGGATCACAAATTCACTGCCAGTGACAGCGACTTTTAAATATTAGCGACTAAATCACCGGTAGTGAAATATCGCTCATCTCTAATAAAGAGTCTAGAATTTTACCAATTTTTAACCGCGCAGGCGTGTTATCCTCTCTATCTAAATCTAATGATAAAAGGACCTCTAATTTTTAAACCTCGCCCTAATTTGATTTTTTCCTCAAAAAGGAAAGAACACCCGATGTCGGAGAACCTTACCCTGGTTGCTGCGCTGTTATCAGGGAAGGATTTTGCTGCAAGGGAATACCGGAAGAAGCCATAGAGACCACCTTGTTTTCCATTTCGGAACCCACTAGGAAACAGTATAATATTACTTACAAATTATGGTGGAATTTTTGTAATTCTCGAGGTCTTAATATGTATTCTGCATCGACAGAGATCGCTGTTATTCAGTTCTTACAGGGCTTTTGAACTCGCACAACTGGAAGTTTACTTTACCTTTAATAGCCATAGATCAGCGTTAGCTTTAATCCTACACGACGGCCCAGGGGAAGATAAAAATCTGAAACGATTCCTTAAGGATATTGCTAACTTAAGACCATCAACCCCGAGGTATCAATTTACGTGGGATCCGAAGCCCGTATTGGAATATTTAGATAAAATATATTCATAATATGCTCAGGTGCCAAATAAATTCATTGCTTCAAAACTAGCGACTCTACTTGCTCTAATTTCGGGTCATCGTATTCAAACTTTATCATTAATAAGACTAGATAACATTGCTCATACAGACACGGGATTCCAGATATTTATTTCAGATCGGATTAAGACCTCCGGAATAAATAAAAAACAACCCTGCCTCGAAGTGCCATACAACGCCCACAACGAAAGCTTATGCGTAGCAAAGTTGTTAGAAAAATATATAGACAATACAAAAAGCCATAGGAAAATGGACGACGAGTTCCTTTTTCTTACCTCCAAGGCACCCTACAAACGTGCATCAAAAGACACCTATGCCAGATGGATACGAAACACATTAGCGTTGGCAGGAATAGACACAAATGTCTACAGAGCACATTCGACTCGTCACGCATCTACATCTTGTGCATTCCGTCAGGGAGTATCTGTGGACACCATTCTTCAAACCGCAGGTTGGTCGGAACACTCCAAAACCTTCGCCGTATTCTACCAAAGATCATTAGCTTCCCGAAATGAATTCGCTAACGCAATTCTAAATGTGGGAAAATAGTTTGTTTCTTTGCTTATTTGGTTAGGCACATAGACCTTTTCTTATACCTTATTCTTATAGGTACCTTTCGATATTGAAATTGTTTTTGAGTTATTGTTTTGAGAACAACAAAATACTAGTTATGTTCTTATACTGATATAGAATTAAAGAATTTATTTTTGGCTGTTTAAACTTGCGTTTAAAGTGGAGTTCGATAATAATTTTATGAGTTCCTCCGGTCCGAGATATTACTTCCAACCCCAACCCACAAATTCTTCCGAACCTTACATTTGTACCCAGATGTGGCAAAGTCTAAGAAATAATTTGAACATAATTACGTATAACAGAGAAACCAACCGTAGTGACAGCGACGGGAGAATATTTCTTTTTCAGTCTTTAAACAAGTGCGCGCTAGGAGCTACCGGGGACGTACTACATGGTTATTTCAAGTAATATCTCGGACCGGAGGAACTCATAAAATTATAATCGAACTTCACTTAGGTAAGTTTGTTTGATTAAGTAACTATCCTAGGTATTTATGCATTTCACCGTATTTTGCTATATCTCCTTTATTTAATTTGTACGCAAGAAACTGGCACTACGCAGCGTTTCTTCTAGGCCGGCTCACTCACTTTGAGTTGTCACAGGGACAATATATTTGCTTGGACCGCGTTGGCAAGGAAGCTATTTTCTCGGTCATATTGACCGAGTTGGCAGTCAACGTGTTAATTTCAACCCCTTCAGATTGTACAACGTTGACGAAACAGGATCACCACTGTGCGTAAAAAATTGCAAAAGTAATAATCACATTAAAAAGAAAGAAACAAGTGGGCGCTGGAACTGCAGTAGTGGGATCTGCAGTAGTGGGACTTGAAGTAGTGGGATCCACTGCTCGATGGACATATCTGACAGTGCTTGCCATCAATGGATCCTACACAGTTTGGAAATCTCCAACGCCTATAGTAACCTTCCGCAATGCTTTTCAATTGCTGTTGGCTAGGAGCTGGCATAAATTCATCCACGAATTCCTCCCAAATAATTTCACACGTCTCGTGAACGATGTTGGAAATAGTACTAACTCCCATTCTTAAAGTTGTGCCAAATTCCGAAATGAAAGTTCTGTAGATGGATATCTGTAATAAAATGAATTTTTATAGCCTTCCGTTTATCGGAAAGGAAATCGCTAACATAATATTAGAATCTTCGATTTTATGGGAACGGATATTGACTCTTCTGGAATTATGCTAATTTATATAAAACAAAGAGTTCTTTAAGGTTCCCATGAATTCGTGGTCATTTTCATACATAAAAGGTATTAAAATATAAATATAAAATAAAGGAAGTCATAGATTTAGATATAATAGATAAGTTTATGGTAACAATGGGAAGCTCTGTAATCAGCATATTACAGTTGCATAACTCACTGATAGAAAAAGCACAAGAAAATAATGTTCATATTTTGGTGATTCCTCCACATATGTCTCACAAACTGCAGCCCATGGACATGGCTTTTATGTTTCCCCTTAGCAACTGCTATGATCAAGAACTGAAAACTTACCAACGAAATAAACCTAATAAATTAATTGAGCTTTGTGATGTTCCAGCAATATTTGGAAAAGCATTTTCAAGAGCAGCAACTTTATCCAACGCCGAAAGTGGTTTCGAAGCAACAGGAATATAATCCTTATGACCCATGTAAGTTAACCGACGATTTTTTTGTACCGTCATTATTAACTGAAAGAGAAGAAACTGCTGTTACTAATCCTGGAACATCCTCAATAATGGACATGCAAAATAAATACACACCTCTACGTCAAATAGGACTCCACCCAAAATACCAACTGTAACACCAGCAGATATTATTACGCTCCCAAAGGTTATCCCCAAGTAACAAAAACAAGGTGTTAGACGTCGTGACAAGACTGCAATCATAACTGCATCGCCATATCTAACTGAATTTAAGAATGACAAAGCAAAGCAAACCCCAACTAATTAAAATACAGTTAAACGCAAATTATCTGAAACCGACATTTGAAAAACAAAAAGAACAAAAAAAACTCGATTCTTGTAGGCCATCTAATACTAATAGCTCATCTGATTCGGAGTTAACTGATACAGAACTTTGTCAGGATTCCTCTGATAATTAAGATTTCTTAGATTCATACGATTAAGAAATAAGCGTAGAACATAAATCTACTACTGTAGAAGACGAACATTTCACCATATTACAAACTGAAATATTAGTTGATGATTTCGTGTTGGTGCCCTTAAAACATGACAAAACAGGTATCGAACGAAATTTATTGCTCAAGTTGCCAATATTGAAATTGAGAATGAAACAACTCTGCTATACCGTGTAAAATTTATGCGCAATTATCGACAACATCCAGATATTTTCGTTTTTCCAGACATAGACGATACCAGTGAATTTTATAAAGCAGAAGAAATTGGGGGTCTTAAAGAAATTGATTAAACTACGCTTTGGATTTTTTTTTTTATAGTTTTGTATGCCTAATTAGCTATGAATAAAAATGAACAAAATTTTATATATATTTCACTTTACTCCTTATGGGGGTGTAAAGTGCACTGCCATATTGAAATAAAAAAGGGATGTTCACATTTGAATCAAACACAAAAATTAATAAATTTTGTGACTTTCTAATTTTTTGATAAGATATTACACTTTACCCCACCTTCCTACTGCGAAAGATATCAGGGGGTGATTCCTGAGATCATTTTAAGAAAAAAAGTTATGAACATGGGTCCGAAAATGCTTACCCGCTGAGTTATAGCCCCTTAAAGAGGTGACCCTGACGAATTTTTCTATTTATTATCTCCGAAACCGTTCAACATAAGATGATTTGAAATTTACCACATCCACCGATGTTTTTATGCCTAAAGATAAACTGTAGATCAGTTTGAAATTTTCACTAAGGGTGGGTTAAATCTAGGGGGTGTGGGGTAAAAATTACCCCAACTTTTTTGTATCAATACTTTTTTAAATTTTGATGTGAAATTATTGGAATACTGAAGCTTTCTGCGTAAAAACGTCACTCTTTTTCAAATTCGATAAGATGCACCGTTTTCGAGAAAAATTCATTTCAAAATTTCATTGCATTGCTCTGAAATGTACGTATTGCAGAACGCCAATTTCTGCCCCCATGTCATTGAAAGCAAATTAATTTTCGGTTCAAGATAAACAACGAACTTCTTGGTAATAGTGATAACTTAATCAGATTTTTCAAAACAAACAAATTTTTTTTTTAAATACATTTATTATTAAAAAAAAATTCTTCTTGATAAATCTTGATAAATAAAAATAAATCTTCTTGATAATAATTTTACTGTGCATGACTGCACAAATTTAGAAGCAAAAACCAGATAAACTCTGATCGGAATAAAAACTTACGCCACAAAAGACGACTTTTGCGTTATTCATAGTGTATTCCGTTTTGTTACTAAAGATGGAAAAGCAAGATGAAAATGATTTATTCTTTGCAGCGATGGCAAAAATAAGTAAACAGTTGCCAAAGTCGTTCAGTCTAGGATCCGAATGCAAATTGGAAATTTAGTAGGAAATGCAGAGATTGAGCATCTATTAGGATTGGCAAGTCCTGACTATGGGAATAGACCATCATTAGCAGGTACCTCTGCATTAGACAGTAGATTTGTTGCCGAGGATTTTTTAAGTCCAATAATAGGACTATCGGCAACTCCATCATACTTCACAAATATGTAAAATACTTAAGCATTTCTTGAAATAAAAGTATATATAAGACATTTTGTGTTACTTTTGCGTTTGATGTAATTAGTAGTTAATGGAAATACATACCTTAGAAACAGGCATAACTTTTGCTGAGGAGTCAATGGATTTTGAACACGATTTGTTGGTATTGAACAAAGATCGTTTTTTATATATCCTAAGACGTAATCAAATAAGACCGGCGCCAAACGAAAATATTCCCTGAACTTATTTTCGTTGGTATATAGATGGCGACAGATCAAAATTTGGTATGCACCCTCTACGGTTCTTTTTTTAAAAAGGTCAGATTCACTTCTCCTATGATTTTGTTCTTCTTCCTCTGATTCCTCGCCATCTAGCACTACTAAAAGAGCAACCTCGAGGTCGTCCATGTCTCTCGTCTTCAACGCAAACCGGTACGGGGACGCTTTCTGAGTTTACCCATTTCATTGCCGCAATAAAGAACCCTGATTTTTCCACCGCAATCTGACGTCATTCGCCGCATTATTACGGTCGCAATTTGCCGGTACCGTTTTCGATGAAATCATAACTTAAGTGAAATGTTACGTGTCAAAAACCCGAAATTATAATTTAATTTAGGTTTTTATTGAATCAAGAGTTCAGCAGAAAAAGAACGGTTGTAGAGCTGAAGGTGGAAGAAGGAGAATATGGAAATCGATCGTGAGAAGAGCTGGATGCAGTTCATAACATTCAGATCTGATCAATGAAGTTGAAAAGCACCTAATAGATAGGTAAAGCTACGTTATATATTAACCATTGCTGATATTGTTAAGTTGTTATAATTGTTACAATATTATTGTAAATGTAATATTTAGTGTAAGGTTCTCTACAATTAACTAAACTTTATGATTACCTACTTGTAATGTAAAAATTATTCCAAATTTTTATTTAACCTCAACTTTAATTATTTATATTTACCTCCGCTGTTTACCAGCAGCGCTCCGAAATGCTGAGCGGTACATTTTACAAACGTCAAGGAACCGTCAAAATTTACTGGTAAAATTTACCTTAAATCGGAACACGCTATAAGTCAATAAACAATACAATTTTCTTTTAACATCTTATTAAAGTGACCTGTAATCTGATGGTCATTATTCTCATTACATTTTTTTCATTTTAGCCGTGCGTGCGTGCTCGTGGTGTTACCAAAACGTGCCAAACTGCATACAAATAGCGTGTTTGACATCGAATTTGAAGAGCAATAATTTTGATGTGCATTTCGCCAAATCTATTCTCATCAAAGTGAATTTGATAGTTGTAAGTCCGCAGATCAGCATCATGGATGAAATGGAGGCAGCTGCATTTAGATTTTTATTATTGGACAGTTCTAGTTCTTCCTCTGAAGGCGAGGACTATGACTATCTGATGAGAGATCATCAAGGTAGTTTCAACTCTATATAACAAAAACAATAAACGGTATGCAAATAAAATGGTTCCGTTCTAATAATTTTTTGCAGAACTACGCCCCAGAAAACAGGATTTCCTGGAAATGAAAACTTTTCAGATGAGGAATTTAGAGCCAATTTAGAGCCACCTGCAAGAAGTTTAATATTGGTAAGGCGACTGGACTAAGAGCAGTTAGAAGGGTAACAAATGCCTAACTAAGATTGGCACCGGGAATCATCAGATGGCCAACTGAAAGGGATGATGTGGCAGCTGCCATAAATGGCTTTGCAAATGTGGAATTTCCTAGCACAATAGGTGCTCTGGATGGAACCTACATCGCTATTCCAAAACCTAAAGAACATGGTGCATCGTTTATTTGCAGAAAAAATTTTGAAGCTCTCAATTTAACGGTTAGCATGCTTCTACCAGTTATTATGTTTCTATTAATTTTCATTTTTAATTTTTTCTGATGGTTTTATATATTTCAGATTGTATCTGATCATAGAAGAATGATAACATTTGCTACCGCTGGTGAAGTTGGTTCAACACATGATGCGGAAATTTTACGACGAAGCGATTTATAGAGATACCTGAGCCAACCTGAAAAATTCCCCAACAATTGCCATCTTATCGGTGATAAGGCCTACCCTTGCTGACCCCAAATTTCAACTCCGTATCGAGATAATGGTCAGATGGAAGTGGAGCGGACATTCGCGCTTCTTAAAGGCAGATGGAGAAGTCTTCTAGGCGAGTTCAGTATTAGAAATCTGGAATGGGCGCCACGGTATATTATTTCCATGTGCGTTCTGCATAATCTCTGTATCAGTAATGATGATTTAATGGAGTTTGAACCAGTACAAGAAGAGGGTATTTTTGAAGAGCCTGTAAATCGACCAGCAAACGATGAAAGGAGGCATAAAGAGCACATGATCAACAAAAAAGAGACAATATCGAAGCTAACCTGCCAGCTGATGATTAATTTTAATGTAGTTGTATTTTTTTTTACTTGTGTAGAACTAGTGTGTATAATAAATAATACTAAAAATTTTCTTCAATACCTTTATTTATTTCTGACTTCTAGGGTACCTATTAATTTTTCATATGTAACTCTGCTTATACCTACTCAACCTACCCATAGTAAGAATAGTTGTTACAAATATATTTTAAAACAACTAGAAAATTGAGCAATTAAGCCTTCAACAGTTACTTTCAATTTATTACAGGGTGAATTTAGTATTTGTAATTGAATCTATTTCAATCAATAATAAATCTTAATTTACTTGAAATATGGAATTAGAAAAATGTAAAAGGAAGTAATCACTCAATTTGTGACAAAGAGTCTTATCTTGCTCCACTTGCAACGTGCGTAAGCCGGAAGCCTACTACCTACTATCTTTTACCATATTTCTTCCCTTTGCAACATGCTTTGACACATCTTTCTGCGCCACCTTGCCCCATCCTTTGGGTGCCCTAGGATGGAGTGCTAGAACGCTAATTAAAAATGATCCCATGAAGAACCGAACACTGGCGGTCCATTGGCGCAATGTTGCGCCAATATTATAATATTGGGTATTGCTCGTTATCTAATATTGTAGTACAATAAGTTGGCCCAATAAAATAAATAAATTGGCGCATTATTGGCCCAAATTATGTCAATATTGGTATTTTATTGTCAAATCTTATAAGAAACATTTTTATTAAATTGTTGACTATTAAACGTTTTTATATATTGGTCAATATTGGCTGTGTTATGGCAAACCAATTAATTGGTAATAACCGGGAAAACAATGCTGGCCCAACATTGGGCTTTGTTGGTATAAATATATTAGTGTGCAACAAAAAACACCAATTTTGGCCCAATATTGGCAAACCATTGGTAAGTTTGGCAATTGATTATCTGTTGCAATACAATATAGGGCCAATATGACTTTTGCATTGGCATATACACCCTGTATGTACTATGGGCTATCTATCATCTAACTATAATTGGCCCAATGTAGGCTTTCCATTGGCAAGCTTACAATCGGCATTCTGCAACGAGACATTATAGGGCCAATATTGGTTTTGCATTGGCATATTTACTATTGGTTTTCTATCATTTAACTATAATTGGGCCAATGTTGGCTTTCCATTGGCAATCACACTATTCACAATCGTTCGTTCATTGTTATAAAATATTGTTAGTTTAGTTCCGACGATCCCGAAGATCCCAACCGACCGGCGCGGCGAACAGCAAGGCCAGCACCGCAGCTCGCTGTACCGTAGTTCTTTATATAATCTATGATCAAACCAGTAAACTACGCATGCACCTGTACCAGCGTCACTTCACCCTTCACTCTCTTTAGTCTCAGTGTCTTCGTTTCGTTTTCGTTCGTTTTTCGTTTCTTGCATGTTGAGTGTGGTGAGTCGCTTCGGTTTCGATAAAATATATTAAATAATAAACACCAATAATACGATCAAACAGTGAAAACTTTTCCTAAATTAGGTAGCTATAAAATTTGCGTCGTACGAAATTGCCATAGTATAGTCCAATAAAGTCTAAAAAGTCATACGTATCGATTAAGAATACACATCCTTTTGATAGTTCGATTTATTTTGTTTCATATACGTGGTTTTTATAGTAACCGTCCAGTTTGTCTAAACACTCCATCCCGCATAAATAAGTATACGTCAACATTGGTTTTGAATGAGAATTAAATGCACAACACAGAGGATATAATGTCATTACGTGAATAAGTTTTATGTAGTTGTCAGTGGCTCTCAAACTGACGTAAGCGCTTCAATTCATTGTTTGAATGATTCCTTCAATAATTTACGCTCGTTCACAACTTGACAATTAAGGGCGGTTTTTTCAATAACAGTTTAAACTTGAGTTTAGTTAAACGGAGTTTAAAATTTAAACTGCGTTTAAGTTAGTTTCGGTTGTTCATGCCTACTTCAAACGAAGTTTAGCTAAACTCAGTTTAATCGACAGTTTCAAGTGTGTAAGTATCTTTATTGTAAACACTGTCACTTAAATGTCGGTTCATCATGTAATATGCATTAATATGGAAGGTATATCAAAAATTACTGGCACGTTCAAGAGGAACGCTAATTTTTCAACACAAGAGGTTGAAAGGCTTGTGGACTGTGTAGAAAAATACAAGGAAATAATAGAAAATAGAAGGACTGATGCAGTCACCTGTAAGGAGAAGAAAGCAGCCTGGGAACAAATTCGAAATCTTTTCAATTCGGTAACCATAGATGGTTATCGAGACGAAAAGACCGTGAAAAATAAGTATTCCTTCTCAAACAGACTAATAACAATAATCAAAGTCCACACCAACCAAATTCTTTTAAAAAAGTAACAAGTAGGTAATAATTATTGTAAAACACTCTACTGGTGCACCTGTGCTTATTATAAACAACCTGACTCCTGGTCCTGGATTATATTTTTATTCATAAAAATAACTTTGTAGGTTAGTTTCAAGTTAAACTTAGCTTAAACCACCAAAAATCTCGGTTTAAGAATCCCGAGTTTAAACCCCAGTTTAAACTACAGTTAACCTTAAACTAGCAATGAACAAGGATCATTTGTCTTTAATCTTGGTTTAACGTTAAACTAGGTTTAAACTAGGATTGAAAAAACGGCCCTAACTGTTTGACATTTTCTGGTGAAATTAAAAATATTAATTCGGATGGTTAGTGTGACGTCACATCTGACTTTTTAAAGTAGTTAATCCTACTATATTGTATGGTATTGCGTATTGCATCGACACAACAACAGGCATCGAGACTTTGATTTGTGAAAATATTTGCTTTGAAAAGGAGGATTACCGAGAGTCATTATAATGGCCGATGACAGAAGGTAAGTCCTTAAATTTATAATACCGTGTGTCCCCGGATAGGTGAAACGACTCTTATAAAAGACAAAAATTTTTTGATTTTAATTTTTTGGGGTTCAGCCCTGCTTGGCTAAAGAATAATTTCTAACAAAATTTTAGTTTTGAAAAATCAAGCATGTTTTGGAAATTTCCAAGAAACCGGTTTTTCTGTTGAGTAAAGTGCCTTTTATGTGGCAAAAACGACAAAATGTTATTTGAAAAAGTTGTTCAGAATCAACATTTAGGTCTGTATACCCAATTTCAAAACCATAGGTCAACTTTGATCTTTTACATTTACTTTTATGTTTATTTCACAAATCAAAGAATTTCATTTGTAACAAAGACTGATATTGACAAATTGCTATTGATATGGGTACAATTTGGTTTTTCCATGGTAGTCATTGTTACAAAATGAAATTCTTTGATTTGTGAAATAAAACATAAAAATAAATGAAAAAAATTGAAGTTGATCTATGATTTTTAAATTTGGTATAGGGACCTAAATGTTGATTCTGAACAACTTTTTCAAATAACATTTTTTCGTATTTGCCACATAAAAGGCACTTTACTCAACATAAAAACCGGTTTCTTTGAAATTTCCAAGGCATGCTTGATTTTTCAAAACTAAAATTTTGTTAGAAGTTATTCTTTAGCCAAGCAGGGCAGAACCCCAAAAAATTAAATTGAAATCAAACAATTTTTGTCTTTTATAAGAGTCGTTTCACCTATCCGGGGACACACGGTATAACATTTAAGCATGCTAGGTTTGCTGGGTTTGCTAGGTTCTTGTCTGATCAACAATAAGGCATGCCATAAATTATTGCTGGAAACAGCAGCCTAGAATAAAATAAATAGGTAGAAAGGTACTTACCTACGCATTTATTTCATTTTCCTGTTTGTATTTTGTGCTTGCACGTTTACAGCACGTTTACTGCCACCGGTTGCTTTGCCAATGCAGGTATCTGTCTTTTTGCGATTGATTATCATTTTATCAACAATAACAATACTTTGTGCATGCAGTTGCTGTTTGTTTTCACGAGGTCAACGATCAAGCAGAATTTAATAAGGTGAAAATTAATTGTTGGCGGCATATTTAATACCTAAAATGGCTTCCACAAAATTAAAAATTTCTAATTTAGGTACCTAGGTTGTAATTTTCTCTAATTACTTACAGATGTGACAGAGAGAAGTTATTTCAGATGTGATTCATTCCGGTTTAAAAAAAAATCGAAGTGAAAACTTGTTGTTAGTGAAGTTAATAAATTGGCGATTAAACTGAAACAAAATTGGCCCAACACCTAGGGGAAATTGGCAAAGTAATTAAATAAATAAAAATCAGTAATCAATTTTGGCCCAATATTGGCAAACGATTGGTAAATTTTGCAATTAATTTTCTGTTGTAATACAATTATTGGCTCAAATTAGTTTTTGCATTGGCATATTTATTGTTGATTACTGATTATTTAATATTAAAATAATTATTGTTTATAGCAGGAATTTTTTTACATTAAGTTTTGGTTTTGTTAGAAAGCGTTTTTGATAAAGAAAAAATGCCCATTTTATTATATTTACCTGCAAATATACAGGGTGTTTCATTAATCAGTGTAGAAAATTCAACTGAAGATTCCTTGCTGAATATTAAGGGGGGTTTGTCATAAAAAAAATATCTTAAAGCCTCCTCTAAGAAGTTGCAGTTCGAAACTTCTTAGTAATAGTTTTAGTATTGTAATGAAAAATTCTGCAAATCCGTTTATTTTATTTATTTAGTGGAAGAGTATTAAGTTTCCGTGAAATTTTCAAGAGACAATTTTTTTTTTGTTGAAAAGCGCTCCAAAGTGTGAATTTGAAGATAAAAAAAATTATCAGGAAAAAAGTTCTGGAAAAAAAACTTTTAGGGGTAGTATGATTCACACCCTTGCAGAGAACAAAGGTGTATAAAATTATGTAATTATGGATGCTTCCTGGTAGTAGTATTGGAATACCTAGCCGTCGTTTTTTTATTTCTAGTCATTTCAGAAAATAATCAATAATCGTGCATTTTTTACCCCACTTTAAGGGGCTGGAACTTTTTAGGGGAAGCTTAAGGAGAACATTTTCTTATGACATACGCCCCTTAAAATTCAGCAAGGAATATTCAGTTGAATTTTCTGCACTGATTAATGAAATACCCTGTATATAATTTTTATTTAACAGGTTGTCGAACAACTTTTCTTGCAAACCTTATACCTATGCTTTTTAAACGCTCTAACAAGCTGTCAAATTGAGACAATCTACTATAATATACTAACAACTATAATTCGTGTAAAGTAACAACTAAACTTTTGGAAGCCGAAGCAAATAAATGTAGTGTCATTGTTTTTAAGCCTTGATGCAAATGAAAAAAATATTTTCAGAAATAGAAATTTTCTGCAAAGATCTAGATCAGCAAAAAGCATGTTTATAAAACGTCGGAGAGTGATATTAAATCCTCCTGCAGTAAACAGTAATGAGTCAAATTCAAGAAATTCCGCAAATAGGGGTGTTCAAAATGTAGCACCTGTGAGTTCAAAAGGTAATTTTGGTATACCTATTTTTTTTAGTTAGTAGGTTAGTAATACATAGTAGGTACTTGAAGCAACATAGTGGTAGACCTTTATTTTACTTCTTTAATATTATTAATAACATCCCATTATAATACATAACTATAAAAAACATGTTTTATGTAATAAGGCCCTGAAGTATAATACACTTCTAAATATTTTCCTCGAAGTTGAACATGAAAAAACTTATTAATTATAATTTAAACGTCTGCGATTCTTTAAAGTGACATATTATTATGTTAATGAAGTGAGATTGAAAATACTCGCTATATCTATTACTCATTGTTATGCTCAACTTTGAGTGAAGCAAAAGCTTTAGAATCACTCCATAATTATTTCAGATGTGTTTTTAAATTTGAAGTTCTTCCAAACAATTTACATCAATCAAATGCCGGTGTTAGTGGTGACAAAGCTTGCAATATTTCTAATTATAGAAACCAAGCAACAACAAGCAATAATAACTTCAGCTAAAAAATCGCAGTTGTTCTTTCGCAATATAAGTTTATCTTTAGATTCAGTTTCTAGTATTGCTGATAGCAGTGTGAATGATTGTAGTATTATTGTAGATGCAACAGCTAAATGCGATTCTGGTAATCTTGATGATGTGACAGTTCAACATGAATACGATTCTGACAATTCAAGGAATAGCAGAATAAGTAGTGATGATTCTTCTTCTAACAGCTGTTGTATTTTTGATGATGAACAAGTAGTTGAAGAAGCAGTTGAAACGAGAAGCATTGCTTGTGAAAATCAAGCAAGAAGCTTGGTCTTTATCGAAGGTTCAAGTGATTTGTCATCTTCAAACATTGTGAATCAAATGTTACCAGCAAACAATGTGTAGAAATTGCCGACGATCTTCGTGAATGGTTTATTGAGAAAAGTGTTAATCATGGTCAACTTACCGAAATTTTGCATATTCTTAACAAACATGGTTTTTCTCAGTTGCCACTTTGTAGCAAAACATTGTTAGGAACAACAAGAAAACTTGATTATACACTTTCTTCGAAAGAAACTGAAGGAAAGTTTAGATATTTTGGTATATAAGAAAATTTGCTCAAGGAGTGTGAATCTATTAACAAAACTTTCAGGGAGGAAGAGAAAGTATTGACTAAAACGTTTCATGGTACGAAAATTACATATTTTCGTGATTATTTATATTATTTTATATATTGTATATTGTATATTGTATATATTGTATATATTGTATCTTTATATATTTATGTGATTGATGATTGCTGTTTTATTTTTTATTTTAGATGTTCAGCATTTGGAAATAAACCGTCCCGGTTGTTATGATTCCAAAAATCAGAAGACTGATCAAGACAAACAACAGCCTGCTAAAGCCAAAAAGAAGCCTGATCGAGCCAAACAGAAGACTGATCAAGCCAAACAGAAGACTGATCAAGCCCATCAGGAGGCTGATCAAGCAAAACAACAGACTGATCAAGCCAAACAGCTGACTGACCAAGAAAAACAGCAGCCTGGTAAAGCCAAAAAGAAACGACACAAAAAGCAGGCTCGTCGAGCCCAACAGCAGGCTGACCGAGCCAAACAGAAGTCTGGTCAAGCACCACTTCGAGACCTGGAACGGGTCGTGAACGAGCATCTTTTGCCGGAGGCCCTATCATTTCATTCTGACATTTACGAACAGATAAACAGGATGATGTCGGAATTCTAATTTACTATTTCTACGGGGTGTTTCTACGGGGTAACTATTTCAAGCATAAAAGAGAGAATAACTACTTTTTTTAAATGAGGCCTCATGTATATGGGGTGTATGATATACAGATAAGTTCTTGCTTCTCTTACGTGAACATAACTGTGATACTATTTTCTTGGTCTGCAATGTTGATGGATTAAGCGTCTATGGGAGCAACAATAAACAATTCTGGCCTTTGCTTGGTATGGTTTATTTGAAAAACTTGAAAACGACACCATTTCTTATAGCTCTGTACTATAGTCAAGATAGCAAGCCTGGAAATTTACAACAGTAGTTTGCTCAGTTTATTAACGAAGTGAACACTTTACAAAGAAATGGACTTCGATTTGAGACCAGTTTTTTTTTTTAATTCCAATTGAAATTTATCATTTGCGATGCACCGGCCAGATCATTCATCAAATTGATTAAAACTCACAACGGTTATTACTCATGCGAAAAATGCAGTATTAAAGGAGTACGAGGCGAGAATGCGATTATTTATCCTATATCCGGCAACTTGCTACAACAGCGTAGAACGCACAATTAATTTATTTCTAAATCTCAAAAAGAACATCACAACGCAGGAGTTTCACCACTTGTTGATATAGAAAATTTTAATATGATTTCTGGATTTCCGCTCGACTCGATGCATATGCTCTTTCTTGCCACTATGAGGAGGCTGTTGAATTACCGGTTGAAGCCTAAATCAAAATTTAGGTTGACTCCTTCTCGTCGACAAGAAGTTTCAGTTAGATTGGTTAAAGCTGGCTTGAGTTTTCCTTCGGAGTTCAGTCGCATTCCACGAACAACAAGTGATATTGACCGATTTAAAGCAACTGAGTTTCGAAACATACTTCTTTATGTTGGATTTGTAATTTTCAAAGATTTAGTACCGACAGAGTTGTACAAGCACTTTATGCTTATATGTTGTGCATTCCGCATGGTTGGTAGTAAGAACTATACTGAGCAATCAGGAAAGCTTGCTGTTGAAATGACCGAAAAATTTGTGTTGCGATCTGAGATACTTTATAGTGAATATGAACCAATTTACAATACTCATTCTCTTTTGCATCTTATACAAGAGCTTGTAGAGAACAAAATGTGTTTGGATGATGTCACCTGCTTTCCTTTTGAGAGTTTTCTTGGGCGATTGAAAAAAACTATAAAAGCACCAACTTTACCTTTTGAACAAGCATGTAAAAGATCGCTGGAGAGGGCAAAATTGAAGAAATATTCGATACAAAATACAAACGATTTGGTGATTTTAAAAACTGTTAAAGAAAAAATTGTTCGAATAAAATACGCAGGCTTTGTAATATCGTGCGAAAGCGACAATAATAATTCTTTCATAATACTCAAATGTAAAAAAATTATGAAAGTAAATTCTATTTCCTATGAAGGTGACAAACTTTTCTTTTCTGGATTTGTGTATCAGTAAAATGTAGATGCTTTCAAAACACCAATTATTTCCTCACTTGTTAACATTTTCAAAATAAGCGGCTTAAGCTGCTATGAAATTTCCGTTAGCATTGATGATTTTGACACAAAATGTATCAGGCTTGGGACCAATGAAGACGAGTTTGCTGTCGGCTTATTACATGCAAACCCACAACTGCAATAATTTTACGTCAAAACATAGGTTTGTACTTTTTATTTCAGATATTCAAATTGTAGAATTATTGTAATATATTTTTTGACATATTTTAGGAAAAAGACAATGCTTCCAGAAAACAAAAAGGATCTGGTCAAAAGAAGAGACACAGGAAATTTTTTTTGGACGTTGTTAAATTTGTCTGTGATGAATCTGTCCGCGAGCTACTAAGCAGCTGGGCCGCAAATACAGACAAAACAGTGTATTTATGGCCTGAATTAAAAAGAAGCAAAATTGAATTACTTTTAAAAAATGGAAAACCATTAACACCAGACATTCCGTTTAAAGAATTTACAGTGGAATATAAAAAAACCTTCAATAATTACAAAGACGCCGTGAATTATGTGACAGAGTATGTAGAAAAGGGCACTACGACCGTCGATGAATTATCAGATGAGGAAAGCAACCAAAATTCCGATGAAGCCGCTGATCGGTTAGAAACAAATTGCACCCTCGTAACAACGAACCATGAGGAAAGCAACTATTATAGTACTAGGGTACAATTCAACACTTCTGACACTGGTAACTTACTATCAGTAGAACATTTCAACCGTAAGTTAATTCAATAATATTAAATGTTCAACAAAATTAAAATGGAAATTTGACAAAAAGTTCTATTAATTAAGTTGGTTTCGTTCAATAGATGTTACATATTATCATAGATTTTACCAAATAAGTTTCTAAATATTTTACTACTTTTTATTTTGTTAAACTTGTTTACTACATTTGATTTATTTTATTAAATACTCTGTACTTGCAGAATTTGTCAAGATGTATAATGAAACTATGAAAACTTTTTCGAGGCAACTTACTGGTATAAGCCATGACATCACTACCATTTCTAGAACGTTCGAGGGCGTAGCAGCTTCAAACTTAGTTGCTACTGGTGGACTATCAAAAACTGTTGGTTACGCTTGTTATTTTCCGATTGACACGGAAGAAAAACTGCTTCAAATCGAAGAAAAATTAAGTGATCCAAATGCTTTTAGAGATATGGTAAAATTGGATATCTACTTTGAAATATTTCAAAGCTGATATATCGCAGGTAGCTGTGGAAAGTCATATTTAAGTTGGCAGTATGTTCTTTTACTTGGGAATCATTGTTGACGTTTGCCAAATTTTCTTTGCAAAAATAAAGAAGGGTTTACATGGTCATAGTCTACTGCGATATCCGAGCTTTTGAAATTAATCGTTTGTTTTTTAAGAATAGACTTTTTACTTCCACCTTTTTTTTTAGGTCGCATTGTCAGCTGTTAAAGGAAAATCATTTTCTCAAACAGTGACTTTTGTAATGAGGAAAGTTTTAAGCAAAAATATTAGCATGATGTATTCTGCTTGCGGAAAGCAGAAAAAAAAAAGAATTTTTCCGCAGATCTACAACCTTGTCTTAGAAGCAATCAAAACTTTTCACCCAGATAAAACCGAGCCTGAAATTAGGAGTAAGATTTCAGCTGTGCTTGCCACTGCAGGAGATTTGGAAGGAGGAAGAAAACAAAGAATTTTGTTAAAAAATAGTAATGGTAAGTTGATGATAAATAATTAGGTGTTTATTATTGGTGAAAAACCTTTAACCAAAAAATTTCACGTTTCTGTTTTTTTTTTCAATTTTTGTTCAATCATTTGTTGAAAACCGTGGTTACAAGTACACGGTATAAATTTAATGCTGTTAGTTATTTCACGTGATATCAGAAACACTAGAACTTTTTAAAATTTTAACAAATTTTACTTTGTTTTTTGATCAAGTTTTCTTCCGCAAAAAATTAACCCGGCATTGGTCGCTAGGTGAATTGTAACACCAGTGGTCGCTAGCGAGCGTTTCGCTCCCATGTAAAATCAACAAGCAAATGTGCAATAAAAAGCACTTTGAATCACAATACAGGGTGTTTGGTGATCGTACATCTAAAATTAAATTTACAAAACCGCATTAGAAGCATAAAAAAGAATTTCCAGATCAGGCGTTGTCTTTTTTTTTGCTGAGTATTTCCTAAACAAAGCCTACCTGGAAAATGTTATTATTTTTTAATAAAACAAATAAAAATTTAAATTTAATTAAATTTTTGATGAAATTTTAATTTGGCTGTCTAAGTACTGAAAAAAATAAAATATTTATAGATGATTTAGTTTTACATTTCTGGAAATATTGCCTGAATGAAGCCCGATCAGGACAAAGTTATTCTTTTTTATGTTGATGATGTGGTTTTGTATAATATGAAATTTTATTTCGGCTTTACAATAACCGAACACCCTGTATTAGCAATATTATTTTAAAATAAGGGGGAATAATGTTAACTTGCCAATATAAATTTTTTTGGTATATAACTATAGGATTTTTTTAAATTAAATAACACAAACTGATTCGATTCTTAACTAAGCTAATACCATAATACCATAAAAACAACAAAGAACATCAGATAAAGGAATTACAGCAACCCTTGCATATGGCTAGCAGACCTAAACATAAGAGCAGTTGAGTGACGCGGGTGGTCGCTAATGAGCGTTTAGCTCGCGCAGCGGCAACTGCGGTGAATGAAGCATCAATAAAAAATAAATTTATCCGATTTTCATTACAAAATCCTTTCTATGTTTCTTCTTAAGGCTATAAACTAAGCTAGAAAAATCGACAAGATTGTACGAGTTCAAGTAACAGAATAATTACAGTTTAAAGACAATGGTGAGCTAAATGCTCACCTAGCGACCACTCCCGGGTTAAAAAAGTACACTACTTGTCTCAAAATTTTGGACAGATTTACCCATTCAAAGGAACTCGAGTAGTTAGGCCACCTTCCTACACAGTAGTTATTTATTACTAATAATATGTTGATGCTTTCCGATGGTGGGTCATCATCGGCAGCCAAAAGCCAAGAAAAGGATAATGATTTTGATGACAATAATTTGAATGCTCTTGGGCAGTAATTCACTGCCTGGTTCCATTTCCGTGGCACATTTGCTGTTTGTTTTCATTAATATTCTTATAAAATTTTTTAAGAAAATTTTTTAATAACTTGTTTTTCTTGAAATGTTTTCATGTAATGTACGTAAGAATTGGCTGATTTTATTTTACGCATTTAAAAATAATTTAATTTTATATTACTGACAGTATATTTTTAATACTTTTAACTAAAGTAGTTATTATGTTTTATCTTTGGATTTAAAGCTGTTTTAAATAAACACGAAAATTGAATTTTTTGAGTTTGTTCTTTTTAAACAGTACGCAAAAAAATCTGCAAACATCATTCACACCGATTTGTATAAATAAACCTAAAGTTTTTGTAAATTAAGGATCCATTTAGATGCATAAACTTTTTTTCAGTACCGTACTGACTTAACTAATCTTGTGTATGTCAATTAACATTGCTCATAAGGTTTTCTGAGCGACACAACTCTAATGGTATGGTAATAGAGACATCGATGTTTCACAAGTTATTTCCAGCTCGTCATTCTGACATATTACCACCACCATCAGAGGAGTATGCTGAACAAGGAATCTAATCTACATAAGTCGATTGATTTCTTTTCGGTAGAATCCTCTGGTGGTGGTAATATGTCAGACTGATGAGCTGGAAATAACCAGTGAAACATCGATGTCTCTGTCTTTATTTACCATACCATTAGGGTTGTGTCGTTCAGAAAACGTTATTGCTTTTCAATAAACATATTGCTGTAAGTGATAATATGATTTATTATTGTACCTATCAATTTGTTTCTTACTTAGTGAACAGGACATTCATTGAGCTGGTAGATTGGCAGTATATATTTTTTCACTATTTAAACTGATATTTCCAATGATAATAGAATACCAATATTTTCCAAAAAGCAGAACGCCTATTGCATTTTTACACTGAGAAAAATTTTTCATTGGCGGAAGTAAATTTGCAATTCCGCCAACTAAATTATTTAATTGATAACGAGCAACTAAATATTTAGTTGCGTCAACTAAATTATTTAGTTCCAGAATTTGAGATATCCAACCAAGAATTAGTTGCGATAAGATACTGTATAAAAGTGATTGCAAATAAAACTTTCTGCTGTGAACTAAATAATAATTCAGTGAACCACAGTAAGCTTTCTTATGTCAATTTAATAAAACTGGGCAGAACTATTATCAGGTTCTCTCAATATTACTTTGAGTTCTCTCAACTAAATGAAACTCTTCTCCGAATCCAATCTTAGTTTGGATTTTTCCTACCTGCCTTATCTCTACACCTAACCTAAAAATTTGGTAATATTTTATTTAACTTTTCGTTTTGAAATTTTTTATTTATTGGGTGGGATTTCGGTTCTTGGTGAAATAATAATATTATCAAGAATCGAAATCCCAAGCAATAAATAAAAAATTTCTACCCAATAAAGGTACAAAATGCGCAGTGTCACGGCTCTCCTCATCCCGATCAACAATATAACAATAAAAAGTATCTGCACATTTTGCTGTCCATATTAATCATCCATTTGTCCATAGTAATGTTAAATTTATAAATTACCTTTAATTATTGTTATATACGCGTAGACCGGGGCGAGTCAAAACTGTACCATTTATTGGTTTGGTTTGTCTGAAATCCATTTAAGTACCTATACCAAGCTAACAGTAATGACGGCTTTCTGGTGATTTGAACTTCACGATTTGTCAGATTTATACAAACAAAACTGCAAAAGAATATCAAAAATAAAACCGAATTATTTATTTACATTAAATAGGCAAGAAAAGTTTACTTAGATAAATTATTAGCAACACCCACGTTTAACGAACGCAGCTACATCATGATGGCGTCTATATAATGGCGACTGATGTGTTTTATCTGAGGTTGCAGTTAGATGAATCTATACATACAGTAAATAAAGAAATATTTATTGCCATAATTCTGGTATAATTCTTTCAATACAAACGTTCTATTATTGAACCCTCTCAGTACACCACGCAAGAAATTTTTACTTGACACAATCATACCATAGTTGGAATAATGAAAATCTGATATATTTCACGCAATTATGTTTGGAATTTATATTCTGTTAAATATTTATTCCTACCTCCGGCAAGAAAAACCTATTTGTCTCAATAATTTCTAACTTTTAAGAATCTTTGATTTCTTTAAACAAGATAACTTTATATGTTTACTTGCTGGAATTAAATTATGTTCCAGTACAGATTCTTAGATTGTTAGCTAGGAGTGATATTATTATGCCAATATGGAAAATACTTCGTTACACAAAATGAGCTTCAATTAAATTATTTAATTCAATCAATTGCTCAATTTTAGTGAATCCAACTAAGATTTGGTACTGTAAATGATAAAGTAGTTCTTATAACTAAATAAATTCTCTGGAGGAAATACCTCCATAGCCTTTAGTTCTTTCAAGAATAATATTTCTCTCAGTGTATGTAGAGCCAATATATTAAATAATTAAAGGTGGGTCAATATTGGCTAACAGTAGTGCATTTTCAATAAAAGACAATTTTTAACCAATGTTTAATTACTATGATTCTACCATATTGGCCCAATGTTATTTTGGCAATTTTGAATCGAATATTGCTTTGCAATCTTGGGCCAACATTGTATTTTTATCGAATACAATGATTATTACCTTGGCTGAACGATATTGGCCCATTGTTGGGCCATCATTATCCCACCAATATAATAGCGTAACTACAATCGTGTTACCAATATTGCCCAACATTGGGTAGCTGTTGGCAAGCCAATAGTTATCGATGGCCAAGCCAATATTGGCCATCCATGGTAAATGTTCACATGTACATCAATGGCCAATATTGTTGAAATTGTAAATAAATGAATAGCCATTTAAACGCCAATCGACAGTTCTTCATGGGATTATCCAATGATGGACCATCAACGCGAATTTCACATGTAAAATTTACATAAAATGTACATAAAATTCTTTTCACATCAACGGGAATTTTACATGTAAAATTCTCGTTGATGGACCATCATTGGATAATCATTATCAGCGTTCTAGCACTCCGCAGCTAAAGTTTTATCACTTCATCTATTCGCTGAGAAAGGTATAAACTCATAAAGGTGCAAAAAGTATGAAAGAACTACTAACTAAAAGATTAATGAAAAATATCTTAAACTCTAAAAAACAAAACATTAACAAAGTCTTTCAAACTCTCATTTATAAAAAAATAACTGCTCACTAAAACATCAATCAAAAAGTTTTATTCAATTTTTATTTTCATGCTGTTTTTTGAACAAGTCAAAAAATTCTTGTTTTTGTCGCATTTTTTCTGGCATGTCGTCTTTCGCGACTTTCCTCCAGATGTTCCAATGTTATTTCTTCACTTCTCCTCTACTTTTTTTGTTGTTTTTATGACTCCTTTGTTGCGTAATTCTGCATTTATTTTTTCAAAAACAGAATCTTTGTTCTGCATTGGTGAATCAAATGTCTACTTAAATTGGGCATACGTTGCTATCAACAATTATTTTGTTTCGTTGCTAGTTTAATGCTCATACATTTTTTTGGTTGCTTGGCAAGGTGTAACGTTGGAGTAAAAACTATTTTCAACATCGCAGCCTGCATCATCTTTTGCACCTTGCAAAAGCTGTTCAGCCATACTTTTTGCTAGGGTGCTGGTAGTTGGCTGTTGTTGGCTGTTGTTGACATTAGGTCCTAAGCATCCTTTTTCAACATCACAGTCTATATTTTCTAAGTCTAGGAAACACAGATGTTGCTCAACTACTTTGTTGGTAGTTATCTTCTCCCATGTTCCCAAAGTTTTTTTGCAACTCCCACAAGCCTCAAAACATCCTACAACAATTTTTAATACATCATTGTTGATTTGACGCGCGTATTTTTCAAGCACAAAATGACTTGCATATCCCGCGATCGCTGACCACGTGAGATAAAATCTCACATTTTTACATTCTTGAACACCCTGTTATTTTAGTAAATCGTGCAGCATGGTGGGCGTAGCTATGCCTACCTGCACATCTACCTGACTAACCACCAATCTTAGTTCACCGCCGTAAAATCGTCTGTTAGTAAGGCATACTGATTTATGCAGGCATGTCCGTTTATGAGACAAAAAAATCTCACACGTCAGTGATCATGTCGCGTCGATCTTGAAAGGTGCGTTGTTTGTTTTAATTTGAATAAATAGAAGAATCAATTAAAAGTGCTTACAATATAAAAACGAGTGTGTTTCCAGTTTTAATTTATACATTTTTTTGCTGCTATTCAGTCGTGAACAATTATTTTGCGCTGATTTTGGCACTTTGTGTTTTATAATCTGCGACTGCTAAAATGTCTTACGAACAAGAACAACAACGCCTGCAGGCTTTATGGGAAGAAGTATTTATCGAGGGAGAGCAAATCGAAGAAAAGCCTCAAGGAGCCGCCGTCGTCGATCAACCAAGTACCGAAGAAAAGCCTCAAGGAGGAGCCGCCGTCATCGATCAACCAAGTACATCACAATTGTTAGAAGGTTATCCTGTTTCTGATCAAGAGGACGCTCCGTCCGAACACAGCTCTAACAATACGGACACAGAACAATCAGGTTCAGATTAAGATTATGTTCAAAGCTTACAGCCTAGACAACCCGGAGCAGTACTTTATCCTGTTCCTATGTATAGTGGAAAAGATGGAACAAAGTGGCTGATACATAAAGACTTCAAACAAATAGGTAAAACTGCACGCAAAAATATTGTTACACAGTTGCCTGGTGTAAAAGGTGCCGCAAAAAATGTAACAAATGTAATTAACTCATGGAAACTATTTTTTCCTGACGAAATAGTTCAGCATATCACAAACTGTACCAATAGACAATTAGAAAAAATGAGACCATTTTATAAAAATGAAAAACACTGCATGGCGACTGATTTTATAGAATTAAGTGCATTTTTAGGACTGCTGTATTTGGCAGGAGTAAAAAGAGCACAGCACTTGAACACTGAAGAACTATGGAGCACAGATGGGACGTCTCCAGAATATTTTGCAGCCACAATGCCAAAGTATCGTTTTCATTTACTGATGAGAGCCATTAGATTTGATGATATAGAAACTCGCACAGAAAGAGCAAAAATAGACAATTTAGCCCCAGTACGATATGTCTTAGATTTATTTACAAACAAATGTGTGGAACATTATAATGTCGGGGCGTATATTACTATCGACGAGATGTTGGATGCTTTTAGGGGTAGATGCAAGTTTCGGCAGTACATTGCCAATAAACCTGCCAGGTATGGCATCAAGATTTACGCGGCTGTCGATTCTAGAGTTTTTTACACCCACAATATTGAAATATATGCAGGCAAGCAGCCAGATGGCCCCTATAAAGTCAACAATGATGCGCAAAGTCTTGTACTACGCCTCATAAGACATATCAGTGGTACAGGCAGAAATGTGACGACAGACAATTATTTCACATCGATACCATTGGCCAACACATTACTCCGTAATCATCGATTGACACTTGTTGGCACTCTCCGAAAAAATAAAAGGGAAATACCTCCCATATTTTTGGACACGAAAATACGCCCCGTACATAGCAGTATATTTGCATGGGGGATAGACTCAAATAAGTCCATGATAACTTCATATACTCCAAAAAAAAAAAAACAAGAATGTTTTTTGATGAATGGTAGTGACGAAATAGACGGGGAAAGTGGAGATATGAAAAAACCATCAGTCATAACCTTCTATAATTTAACAAAAGGAGGTGTCGATGTTGTGGACCGGATGAAATCGGAATATTCTGTCACAAGAGTGAGCAACAGGTGGCCGTTTACAGTGTTTTGCAGCTTGCTAAACATTGCAGGAGTTAACTCTCAAATAATTTACTATAGTAACACAGGCAACAAGCTTTCTAGAAGAAATTACCTGACATTCTTAGCAAAGGCCCTCACGGAACCTCATCTTATTAGAAGGTCAAGTGTCAAGTATTCCAAATTTATAAGTTCCACTTCGCCAGAAAATAGCCAACTGTTTAGGCCCCAAAGCGTCCGCAGCTGCACCTACACCAGAACCAGCTGAGCAAAGAAAACCGAAGTGCTTCTTTTGTCCAAAGAGAAAAAGCAGATATACTCAACATAGGTGTGATAGGTGTTCCAAACCAATATGTAAAGAGCACACACCAAAAACTACGCAGTTGTGTACGGAATGTTTTACAGAAGATGAATAATTTCTATTTTTCTCTCGCCCAATTTTGGCTTTTTTATTGTTTTTATTTTGTGTCATCAAATGATAATAAATAGCATTTTTGAAAAATACAATTTGTTTTTCCTTATCAATTAAGCAATAAAATAATTCGAAATTAACGACATCATAGCAATATGAGATATAATCTCACAGGTCAGCGATCACAGAATTTGAAGGGAGGTCAGCGATCGCGGGATATACTTACAATTACAATTTCCTTCATTGTCGTTACAGCAAAGTGCAAACCATAAACAAAAAACAAAGCACAGGGATATAAATATGCAACAACCAAAAAGCACAATATAGATCAAAAAGCAACGAACCGCGCGGGAATTATTGAAGGGAATTCTGGTCAACTCAAACGTCATTACTATCAATAGCGTCATTTACCGGGCTCCTGCACTCGGTAAATTTCTGTGAAATTTACCACGTCTCGGTTTATGATTTGACAACGGTAAATTTCACAATTGTGTCATTATTGGTAATTCCGGAACGCATTTTGATACATTTGGTAAAATTTGCCCTAAATCGGAACACGCTATTAATGAAACAATAATTTTTAATTGACATTTATGTCAAGGCTAAATATAGGACCGGTTTGTGTAGTGGCTTACAGTATGTATGGTGTGTGCCGGCTAAGATTAGTTCTTGCCAGGTTGGAGGAGGGCGCTATTTTGTTGCCAATTTTTTACTACAGATTAACTCCTCTCTAGTTAATTCTCTTTGGTATAACAACGTTAATCAGATGTCAGAATCAAAATAATTATTAGTGAAAATAATCAATATGGATGATGATAATTACACCAATGAAGAACTAACAGATATGCACTTTGTGTACGGTCGTGCAAATGGAAACGGGTTGGAAGCTGTTAGATTGTACAGAGCAATGTTCCCACAAAGGGCCTCATACATTACATCACACATCATACAATACATCATACATTATTTGCGCGTTTTCATCAACGCTTACGAGAAACTGGAAGTTTGAAAAAAAGATATGGCGAAGGTAGAACAAGGGAAGACCGAATGCCTCACTTGGAGGAAGGAATTCTAAATGTAATCGAAGACGATCCGGCCACAAGTACATGAATAATTATTGCTCGTGTCCTTCAAGTCCTTCACATCAAGTCAGTGGTTTACGTGGCTCCTACTATTGCCAATATTGGAGAATAAAACGACGAATAACTGCGGCCTGTGAAGTTATCAAGTTATCGGTAACACTCCAGAAATTTTCCAGCACGTCCGTCAGTCCATGACAAGAAGAACACAGGCATGTGTTAGGATGCTAGGTTGACGTTTTCAGCAATTGCTTTGATTTTTTAAACGTTACCTACGAATTAATTTGATGTATTTTTTAAACTGTCTTACATTGGAAATGAAACTTTATTTTTATTATTTTAAGATATTTTTTTTTTTTTTTTTAAGAGGGAGCATCGGTCTTAACTGTGTAGGTAAGACATAGTCGCTCCACTCTGGTAATTTGGCTTTGAGACGAACTCTTTAGCCACACACACTTTAAATTATATTTGCCATTTAAACGTTCGATCGCTTGTTTTACTTTTCACAGACATTCGAAAATGAATCTGAAAAGTAAAGCGGGCCGAGGTGAGTTTCGAACCCGCGATCTATGGCTTCGTGAGCCAGCGGAGAACCACTAGGCCACGGAAGTCACAATTATTTTAAGATAATTTTGTTTGCTTTGAGAGCAATCTGATTAAGTTATCACTATTATCAAGAGGTTCGTTGCTTATTTTGAACCGAAAATGAATTTGCTTTTAATGACATGGGGACAGAAATTGGCGTTATGCAATACTTACATTTCAGAGCAATGCAATTAAATTTTGAAATGGATTTTTCTCGAAAACGGTGCATCTTATCGAAGTTGAACAAGAGTGACTTTTTTACGCAGATAGCTTCAATATTCCATGATTTCACATCAAAATTTAAAAAAAAACTATTGATACAAAAAAAGTTGTGGTAATTTTTATCCCACACCCCCCAGATTTAACCTACCCTTGGTGAAAATTTCAAAGTGATTTACAGTCTCTTATTAGGCATAAAAACATAGGTGGATGTGGTAAATTTCGTCATCTTATGTTGAACGGTTTCGGAGCTAATAAATAAAAACATTCGTCAGGGTCCCCTCTTTAAGGGGCTATAACTCAACGGGTGAGCATTTTCGGACCCATGTTCATATGAACTTTTTTTCTTAAAATGATCTCAGGAATCACCTACTGAAATCTTTCGCAGTACTTATGTTACACCCGGTATAAGTTAGGAACTTAAGTCAAAAAAGTGGAGCAAAGTAACCCCGTTTTATGGTACATCAAAGGAACGGGTACAAGATCTCAAAGAACAGATGATACTGAGAACGTATTTTCAAAGAAATTCCATCACCTACGCTTTCTGGATTCTACATCGTTGGATGAAAGAAGGTATAATACAATATACATATTATTTACTTAAAACTCTTCAATCAATATTATATATCTGCTTTTATAGTAGAAAACAATTACAGATGTTATTTTTTTTGTTCTAGCACAATAACTAACACCCATTACAGCATTCAACAAGAACCAGATGCTTCTTTACTAGAGGCAACACGATTCGAGCATGAAGATTAAACCCAATTAAGTGATAAAGAAGCAACAGTAGCCGAACATATAAATAGTTCAAAACGATATAACGATACTGAAGAAATCAGTATTGAAACTCCACAAAAAAAAGAAAACAACAAACTTAAAAGATAGAAACATGGCGGTTTTAAATGAAATTAAAAAGGGACGAGAAGAAAGAAATACCCTTCTTCGTGATCTATTCGATAAGCAGAAGACGGCGCTGCAGTCTACCGAGTCAATTGATCCTGCCATCAATATGTTCTTTAAAAGTGTGCCTTGAATCCTTGATTGCGTCATTCAAGGACGAATATGCTGATTCTAAGACTCTTGAAAATGCTGGCGAGCAGTTTATAATATCTTTATACAGGGACACAGCTACAAGTGACGGTTTGAATGGATGCAGATATAAACGTTTCGCTAAATCATCAGCAAAAAGTAAATGCAACCTAGCAGCTTTACCACCAACTGCCGAAGCAGCAAAATACCACACTCATCGGACCTACTACCAAATACAAAAATGGCTCAACAATGAAAAAAATCCTGAGCACTGGGGATGGAAAAAAGATTCGAGGGGTTGGATGCCATTGACTACCACTGGGGATCCTGCACCACAATCGTTGATGAAGTTGATATCCTGCAAATGTACGAAAAATTGTGGAGCAGCTTGTGGCTGCCGAAAAGCGGGTCTTCACTGTACCGCGATCTGCCAGAACTGTTCCGGGGAAATATGCGACAACGTACCAGAAAAACTTTCAGCGATGGATGAGTTTGAAAATGATGACGACGACGAAGAACCCGATTCTTGGCAAAAAACCGCAGTACATTCTCTGGATCACATCGACATAAGAATCAATTCACCTGGTTCTTCACGGAAAAAAAGAAAAAATGAGAACGATAGCTTCCCAATAAACACCGGACTATATAAGTGAAACCCAAAGGAAATAAATAAACATTTTTTTGAATACGATTTACCATTGAATTTTTTTCTAATGCGATAATATTCCTCGGCTTCGCCTCGAAATATTAATTCACATTCGTCCAAAGAAAATTTCGTCCTGTGGTAGGTACATAAAATACTATTATTATGAATAATTTAACACAACTTGTACGACAGTCTCTTATACTTTCGAGAGTCTAGAATTGATTCTACAAATGGATCAAAGTACTTTTCATGCATGTCGCATAATAACGATATATTAATTATTCTGAATTTTGACAAAATAATATAAAACCTAATAGATTCATGATATTTTGACTACATCAATTGGATTGGACGAGTGAAAGTTTGCAGACTTCGGCGCACTACTCCGCAACAATAATTGGTCCGATTAATGAGATATTGTTATGTAAATGTTCGTAATTGTAAGCGCTACAAGTTTTGTAGGAACAATTTTTTGATTGCGATTGAAAAAAAGGAGTTATTCCGAAAATACCAATTTTTCATCCTCCTTTTTTTTAATGAATCACCTGTAGGTCATTAAATATTGCAAATACGAAAAAATGTCACATATGAAAATTTGTGGAGAATGTTTTTCTGAATAAAGTAAGTAATGACACTTTTTTCGATAAAATGCGAATTAACGCCGTAAAGTGCAAAAACTCCATCCACCCCTAAAACCAATATGGCAGCTAATTCACAAGGGGTAGGAGGTCGCATTTTTGGATTTAGACTCTCCGTTGACTACCCAACCCCCACTCTTTTCCGCATGAAATGCACATTTAAATCCTACTTTGACTGGACTACTGATTTTTCAAAACTTTGATCCACTTTTAAAAATAACAGTGAATGACAGAGATGCTTTTTAGACTCAAAAGACCGTCAAGCAACTTTACTCTAAGCTCAAAGATAAAACTCCCACAATGCAACAATCAAATGTTGTATATTGCATTCCTTGCGCTAACTGTGATCTATGTTATACATATAGGACAAACCTCAAGGAACTTGAAATCTCGTATTACATCCCATAAAAGTATTGCAAAACGCAATACAGGCACCTGTACTCTAGCTAAACATGTTAATAATAAAGATCATCAAATGAATTATGATGGTACATGAATTTTGGACATAGGATGTAACACATTTAAAAGAAATTTTATAGAAATAATCACAATGCAACAAAATTATTATAATTATTTAGGGAAGGGAGTTTGGAAATTGAAGAAAATATCGAAGAACCGTCAGCTACAGTTTTGTCAAGTGCAGATAAGAGGTTGGAAGTTAATTGCCACAAAAATGTGTGGTATGGAAGAGGCAAATCACAATATATATATACAGGCTGTCCCAGCTTATTCGAAGCGGTCTCTGTAGGCCAAACGATTGATTTTTTTCAAAAAAATTTTGCAAATTCAAGTACAGGATCACAATGGCCATAATTTAAAATTATTTTGGAGTATACAGAGTGTCCGATATGACAGTGGCATATCAAAGTTATGTTTTTTTAAATGGAATGCTCCTATGTTATTGCATTTTTAGATTATCTGAGAAAAGAAAATAAGATTCGCTGTTACAGTTGGTATTTAAATTCAGAAGTTTTTGAGTTATAAACAAGTGAAAATCGTCATTTTTCAAGTTCAAGGCTCTGTATAACGGAAACGGCTGAAGATAGAGAAAAACGGCTTACATGTCCCTATTTTAACTTTTCATGTACTATCCTACGATGTAGATGAAATGTTTATACAGGGTGATAAAAAATTTGAAAAATTCTGAGATTTCTCCACGCGTCGCCAAATAAAAAAATCAAAGAAAGCACAAATGTTTCTACACCATAGGATAGTACATAAAAAGCTAAAATAGGGACATGTAAGCCGTTTTTCTCTATCTTGAACCGTTTTCGTTGCACATGGCCTTTAACTCGAAAAATGACGATTTTCACTTGTTTATAACTCAAAAACTTCTAAATTTAAACACCAACTGTAAAAGCCAATCTTATTTTCTCTTCTCAGACAATCTAAAAATGCAATAACATAGGTGCTTTCCATTTAAAAAAACATAACTTTGATATGCCACTCTCATATGGGACACTCTGTGTACTCCAAAATAATTTTAAATTATGGCCATTGTGATTCTGTACTTGAATTTTCAAAAAGTTTTTTGAAAAAGTCAATCGTTTGGCCTACAGAGACCGCTTCGAATAAGCTGGGACACCCTGTATATATATTCGTTTGAAATTACAAATTGCAGTCTTACGATTAACATGTTGTTTAGTTTATTAAATTACAATATGATTGGTTTCGTCGATCATGGGGAAAAGAACGATCTGTAGGATATTCTGATGTGATGTTGACATCATGGTGAAGCATTTGCTTTGAGAGATATACGGCCGTATTCACAAACGATAATTTCCTAAATAATTACGTAATCAATTATCCCCATCTCATTCTATTGCAAAAAACTGCATATCTCCATCTCACTCATTTAAATAATTACGTAATTATTTAGGAAATTATCGTTTGTGAATACGGGCAATAGTCTAGGGAAAACCCCATTAAAAAACCTAGACACACCATCCTGTTGAGATTGGTTTGAAGTATTCCAATCACATTGCAGCATCCGTCTGAGGTTATCTGGTTGTTAATGTAGATTTTGTTTACAAGAGCTTCAAATTCTGTAACCAGTCTATTGTTTCTGTGGAAATTTCATGAATTGCTTGAAAACCTCCAGAAAATTTGGTTAAAGGACATTCATTGACAATGTGATTGATGGATTCTTCAGGATGTCCGCAAATACAGGAAGCGCTTGGTAATAAATTCCATTTATGTAACATTGAATTACATCTACTGTGTCCTGTTCTTAAGCGATTTACTTGTACCCAGACTTTCCTTCTTATTTCAAAACCGTTGACTACTGATGAAGGATCTTCGATTAAAGTGTTGTTGAATAAAGAAACACTTTTATTTCGCCAATCATTTCTCCATTCATCTTCAATTTCAAATGGTCGATCCAGGTATGTTTCTAGCCAGACAGGTCTTCTTGATTTTAATCTCGTTGTTGGAAGATTATTCAGGTCTTTATCACATAATATTGTGACCATTCTCCCAGGTCTCAAAGGTTCTGCTCGACAAAATCGACCGACTACTCTACTAGAAGCATGGAATTTGCTCGTCACCAACAAAATGATCGATATCATCGTTTTACATACAAATAATAAGATTGAAAAAATGCAGTCTCGCTACAGAATGTTTAAAACCCACAAAAATTCTAGACAAAAATTTTATCCTACGTTCATAAAAATAACTGACCCTCCGGAAATTCGAGCGTTTATAGCCTTGCTATATACATATGCAGGGACTATTCAAATCTAACCATGAAGATCTCAGGTCGCTTTGGGCTACTGATGGAACAGGAAGGGATTTATTCCGATGCACAATGTCACTAGCCCGCTTTTCATTTTTGTTAACATCTCTTCGATTTGATAATGCCCAAACAAGATCTGAGAGAATTCAGGAAAATAAACTAGCTGCCATATCCAAAATATTTGATAAATTTGTATACAATTCAAAAGAAAATTATTCGCCTGGGCCAAATGTGACGGTGGATGAAATGCTAGTGCCATTTAGAGGCCGGTGCAGCTTTAGAATGTACATTCCAAACAAACCGGCAAAATATGGATTGAAGGTACAAATTTTTTCTGACGCTAAGACTCACTACATGATAAATGCTGAGGTTTATACCGTGAAAGCTACAAATTGTAACACAAATAAAGATAGAAGAGTGAAGATGTCACACCCAACTGAAGTTGTACTCCGCATAACAAGACCTATTGTCAACACGAATCGCAATATTACAGGTGATAACTGGTATTCATCAATTGAGTTGTTGGAAGAATTAAGACGAGTCGGCCTTACATACGTCGGCACTCTTAAAAAAAAACAAATCTGAAATTCCACGACAATTTTTGCCTGGTCGAAACCGTAAAGTTGGATCGAGCTTATTTGGATTCACAGCACATACAACAATCGTTTCCCATTTACCAAAAAATAAAAAATAAAGCAGTCGTTCTGGTTTCCACCATGCATCATAATAATTATGTGGATCAAGATAGTGGAAAACCTGAAATAATACTGTGGAGGTCTCTCTGCTAGCAGCGGGATCCGGCATATCAGAGGAGTCACCCGAAGCTGGCAGACCGATCGGGCGGACCTGAACCTGGCATCGAGGATCGCGGAGAGAGCAGTCTCGTACCGTGATCGCTACGAGCAACATACCTACGCACATACTATCATTGCCGCGTGCCGCGCTCTGTAAACATTCATCAGTGCTACATGTACTAAAGACTCTCAAATACACATATTCATTTACGGTCTGTCGTGTCATTGTATTCCCATAAGTCTACATCAGAAGTGGTCGAACACCATGCCCAAATCAAAACGCCGTCGTCATCGCCATGCAGCTCTTCGAGTAGCTCTTCATCACGCTTCTCTTCATCTTCATCCCAACGTCGCAAATCATCACGACGTCAACAATCGCCTACTCCATCACCATCACACGCCAACTCTCCTCACCGTCATGAACGCTCTGCAGGGGTGAGTACTCCTTCAAGTCGTAATTTTTCTCTTGTGCCCCCGGGACATCTTTCAACTCCATCACATTTGCTCACAACTATCCCCTATTTCAATATTTTACAAGATTCTGTAAATGAATGGCTCGAACTGATTGACTATTATGCTTCTCTTTATAATTTATCTTCTTCTGATATAATTTATCAAGCTACTGCTAAGTTGAAAGGCACAGCTAAAATTTGGTACGACAGTTTGGTAGCAAGTGAGCCTGGCTGGTATCAATACAATTGGGAGCATTGGAAGGTTCTCTTCCAGTCTTCCTTTCATAGCTCCAGAAATGCTTATGCGCTTTTTATGGACGTTGCCAATCATAAACCAACGGCCAGAGAATCTTTGTACGAATTCCATTACGCTCATATTGCAAAAATTGATAAATTGCGTGCTAATTTTTCAGACTCAGACAAAGTATCGTTAGGGTTAGGAGCGATACATGATGAGAATATCACTTCCGCGGCTGAAGCCGCCAGTATCTCAGATCCTAACATGCTAGTCTCATATTTACGAAATAAAACATGCGCTGCTACAACTCCACGTTCTTTCCAAAAATTCCAAACTAAAATGCTGTCTCTCTCAAGTAATCGATATCCTCCTCCAATGGTTATTTCCAATGCGACACGTTCTTCGGCTAGCTCACGTGTCTTTTCAACGTCATCACCCCAGCCTTGTCTAGCCTGCGGAAGCCAGAACCATTCTCGGAGCCAATGTAAACACCGTCATGACTTCTGTGCGTATTGCAATATCCAGGGTCATGTCCAAATTTTGTAAACTCTTCTGCTACTACGTTTCATAAATCCGCTATTATTAACAACACATCCTATAACGCTTTCATTGACTTTGGGAGCGATTGTTCGCTTATTCAGAAAAATTTATTACCTTACTTCGGCCTCGCACCCAGACCACTTGACATTTCCGTTAAATTGAGCGGATTTTTAGGTCTCGGAATAACCGTCACTGAGTGTGTAACTTGTTACGTTCAAATTGAGGATGGACAGGGTGTCCAGATTTCGTTGTAATTGCGGGGTATCTCGCTTATTAGCAGACATAGAGCGATGCGGTTTCCGCGACACGTTGCTATTTTTTTGTGAAACGAAAGAAACCGTAACAATTTTTTCATAGCCACCTTTGTTTTTGAGATACAGGGCGAAATTGAAAATTTGTACTTTTGGGGCATACCTCGTATCTTGATAATGATATTGAAAACACAAGAATGGTATCTTGTGTATATTTTTACGTAGAATTCAGTGGCGTGCTTTGTTTTTTCCTAAAGTCGATAGTATTCGATATATAAGCTAAACTTAGGTTTTCTTAAATGGGACACCCTGTATATTTTCTACTATTTGGGTCCAGTTTGTCGTAAGCTTTACGAAAATATATAACACTCTATAGTTATTATCTATATTAAGGTAAAAAATGACAATTATTCGGAAATCTGTCAAAATTTTTAGAAGTAGGCCATATTAAGAAACAACAAACGTCATTATTCGTTAACCTTCATAATAATTTCCCCTGTCACAACTTTACGTGTTTTGCTGTAAAAGTGCTTGACGTTTATGTTTGAATCTCGTAGCATACCTATTATAATATGTTGAATAATTGAATCCAAAAATTGAATCCATAATTATTTTTTTTTAGTCAAGTTAAAAATGAGTCAAGATATAAATATTACTCCTCCGCTTTCGAATGAAAATAGCAACGAAAGCCAGTCGCAAGGAGTTGCTTGCGACGTATGTAAACAAGTATTCAAAACTCATCGTGGCATGAAAATACATCGAAATGTTCATACTATACAGGCTAACAACAGTATATCAAGCGGAGTAATCAACAGGCTGTGTTCATCAAGCCAATTGCCAGGCATCATCACAACCTAAACCTCGAACTGAACCAAGTGAAGGGTTTTCTCGTGACCTTGAAGTCGAATGCTCACGTTGATGCCGTGTCGGGGATGGTGGAGTATAACTCACTCCGAATTTTGGGAAAATTTTTACATAAAACGTTAAGTTATGACCATTATAGACGATATCTTGAAAAAAATTTGCGGAATATACATAAAATATTGAGAAAAATGAGTTTAAAGTATCATAAAATTTACCAAAAATGACAGTTCAATTTCCATTAAATTCACTAAACTGACAGATTGGTAGAACTGAGAATGATCATGTTGTGCAGCGTTGTCATATCTATTATTTATTACTAACATCTTGTGAAATAAAAATATTTGGTATAATTTGCGAAGGTTATTGTTTTAATTTTAAAATTTCAAATGTTTCTATTCAGAAATACATCAAAAGTTATAAATGGTCCATGCGAGAGGGCAAGGATAATATCACAGAGGCCGTCAAATAGATAATGGGCCATAAGACTGGTTATTAAAGTCATGTTTGAATATTTTCAGACTGATAATGTACCAATTCATAATTAACTAAATAAAACACATTTTTGATTTTGATTTATTTCCTTCTTAAAAAAAATCACATCATAAAACATGAGTTTTTAATTTTAAAATAATATATTATTGACCATAACAACGTGACAACGTCGCAAAACATTATATTTTATTGAAGTGTCCATGAATGACATTGTTGACATTTCGATTATTGCCTCACGGCTTTGTTGTGAATTGTTCAACTCATTAAAGGTTATGTCAGTTTAATTAATTATCATCGAAAATTAAAAACCATTTTTAGAAGTTATCCTACACATTTAAGAAATGAAACTGTTAAAACAAGTTCAGGGAATGTATTCTAGTTACTTATTTAAGGAGTGTTGACAGTGCAGCGTTATATTTTGCCTAGGACATCGTGAAATAATGGAGCGAGAAAACTGTTGATGAAATGAAAAAATCGAGTTAAAAATTCGTTTTTTTCAAAATTGTACGAAGGGTCCGCAAATTTTTTTGCTTAAATCGACTTGTTTTAAGGTAAGCTTCCTTCCTATATAAAAATTTTCCTAAAATTCGGAGTGAAGTATTCTCCACCAGAACCGCCGTGTCTTCAAGAACATTGAAAATGAAAATATATTCTACAGTGATGCTTTCAACCTACAAGTTGACCTATTCCTAATATTTTTATTTAAACCTAATGAGAAATTACCAGGCCCGGTGCATCCAAATATCAAATACTTCAGACTACGGCAGCAGCGAAAAGGCATTGACAAGGCTAACAGCGAGTATTATAACGGGTTATTGAACTTTTTAACGGGCTATTAAGTCCAAACGGGCTATTAAGCGTCTTATAAAGGTTTTGACAACTGAAATAGTTAACTTTTCTCATAAGGCTAATAGATCGTTAGGCTAATGGGCAGATTTTTTCATTAAGCGTCTTATAAAGGTATTTTTTACCATTTTTAGGTTAGAAGTAGCTCGTTAAGTCGGGGCAATAACTAATCACCAGAATTCTACCGATTAAGGAACTTAACGAAATGAAATGTCAAATGGATTGATATAATTTCATTCTAAATAAATACAATTTTGACTGAATCTAGTTTTTATTCAATAATCCACTAATTTAGAATACTTTTTGAATGATTATTTATAGGTTTAATGAGAAAAATAATGAAAATTGAATTTTTCATTCTTATCAATAGCACTACCTTTATTAAACCTATCTATTAATAGTATGTAGGTAGGTACCCATAGCTTGATAAAACCACACACCCACCCATTTAATTGATGAACTTTACTATAAGTAAGCCAAAATAATAATTTCAATACTTATACCTTACGTTTAGGTACTTCGTTATTACTCAAATTACACCTACCTACTTCTTGGCAAAAAAGCTAGGAAGGTAATAAATGTGTTTCAAAAATAAATAAATAAAAAATAATTATCACTACTCTCGCAGGAGCCAATTCAAGTAGGTAATAACACAATCAGCCAATGTATTCTTAACTTCTTTTCTTTACTTTGCTACAGTATCTACTATTATTAAATGGTAAAACCAGCTAAGATTAAACAACTTAATTATGCATTACAGATTGACATTACATTGAAATAAAATAATAAATAGGTATGAAATGGTGTTTTCAGAATGTCTGAGCTCTCATTCATTTCTCTCATCTTCTGACAAAGAGGAACAGCACCGGGTGAGTCTCAGAAGTCCTAGAGACAGGTGGTCTAGTCCTGTTGTCACTTTCGAACTATTCACTCACATTTAAATTATTGTCTGTTTAGTTTTTAACACAATAATAACACAAAACACAACACACAACAGCAGCTTGCAGTTAGCGCGGGCTCATAGGTAGATATACGCACTGGCACTGACAACTAACCCAACTTATTATTTTTCACAGTGACAGAGACGCCTGGCCCGACCGCGTGACGTGGAGTATTCTATTATTTCACCAGCATCGGAACCTTTCGGTCCGTAGCCTCTCGTAGGCACAGCCATTCGTTTGAATTCGGCCCAAAAGTTCATTAAATTTCTCATTAAATATGACGACTTCCGTCTTTAACTAATAGCCCGTTAGGATCTGGAATGTTTTGCTTTATAATACCCGATCGAAACTTAATTTTTCATTAAGACTAATAACCCGTTTGTTAACGAGCTACTTAATGAGTCTTTATAATATTGGCTGTTACAGCCAATATTATAAGTAACTGCAAGCTGCTGTTGTGTGTTGTGTTTTGTGTTATTATTGTGTTAAAAACTAAACAGACAATAATTTAAATGTGAGTGAATAGTTCGAAAGTGTCAACAGGACTAGACCACCTGTCTCTAGGACTTCTGAGACTCACCCGGTGCTGTTCCTCTTTGTCAGAAGATGAGAGAAATGAATGAGAGCTCAGACATTCTGAAAACACCATTTCATACCTATTTATTATTTTATTTCAATGTAATGTCAATCTGTAATGCATAATAAAGTTGTTTAATCTTAGCTGGTTTTACCATTTAATAATAGTAGATACTGTAGCAAAGTAAAGAAAAGAAGTTAAGAATACATTGGCTGATTGTGTTATTACCTACTTGAATTGGCTCCTGCGGGAGTAATGATAATTATTTTTTATTTATTTATTTTTGAAACACATTTATTACCTTCCTAGCTTTTTTGCCAAGAAGTAGGTAGGTGTAATTTGAGTAATAACGAAGTACCTAAACGTAAGGTATAAGTATTGAAATTATTATTTTGGCTTACTTATAGTAAAGTTCATCAATTAAATGGGTGGGTGTGTGGTTTTATCAAGCTATGGGTACCTACCTACATACTATTAATAGATAGGTTTAATAAAGGTAGTGCTATTGATAAGAATGAAAAATTCAATTTTCATTATTTTTCTCATTAAACCTATAAATAATCATTCAAAAAGTATTCTAAATTGTGGATTATTGGATAAAAACTAGATTCAGTCAAAATTGTATTTATTTAGAATGAAAATATATCAATCCATTTGACATTTCATTTCGTTAAGTCCCTTAATCGGTAGAATTCTGGTGATTAGTTATTGCCCCGACTTAACGAGCTACTTCTAACCTAAAAATGGTAAAAAATACCTTTATAAGACGCTTAATTAAGAAATCTGCCCATTAGCCTAACGATCTATTAGCATAATGAGAAAAGTTAACGATTTCAGTTGTCAAAACCTTTATAAGACGCTTAATAGCCCGTTTGGACTTAATAGCCCGTTAAAAAGTTCATTAACCCGTTATAATAATTACGGCGAGTATTATAACGGCTTAATGAACTTTTTAACGGGCTATTAAGTCCAAACGGGCTATTAAGCGTCTTATGAAGGTTTTGACAACTGAAATCGTTAACTTTTCTCATTAGGCTAATAGATCGTTAGGCTAATGGGCAGATTTCTTAATTAAGCGTCTTATAAAGGTATTTTTTACCATTTTTAGGTTAGAAGTAGCTCGTTAAGTCGGGGCAATAACTAATCACCAGAATTCTACCGATTAAGGAACTTAACGAAATGAAATGTCAAATGAATTGATATAATTTAATTCTAAATAAATACAATTTTGACTGAATCTAGTTTTTATTCAATAATCCACTAATTTAGAATACTTTTTGAATGATTACTTATAGGTTTAATGAGAAAAAATAATGAAAATTGAATTTTTCATTCTTATCAATAGCACTACCTTTATTATACCTATCTATTAATAGTATGTAGGTAGGTACCTACCCATAGCTTGATAAAACCACACACCCACCCATTTCATTGATGAACTTTACTATAAGTAAGCCAAAATAATAATTTCAATACTTACCTTACGTTTAGATACTTCGTTATTACTCAAATTACACCTACCTACTTCTTGGTAAAAAAGCTAGGAAGGTAATGTGTTTCAAAAATAAATAAATAAAAAACAATTATCATTACTCCCGCAGGAGCCAATTCAAGTAGGTAATAGCACAATCAGCCAATGTATTCTTAACTTCTTTTCTTTACTTTGCTACAGTATCTAAGTACTATTATTAAATAATAAAACCAGCTAAGATTAAACAACTTTATTATGCATTACAGATTGACATTACATTGAAATAAAATAATAAATAGGTATGAAATGGTGTTTTCAGAATGTCTGAGCTCTCATTCATTTCTCTCATCTTCCTCAGAAGTCCTAGAGACAGGTGATCTAGTCCTGTTGACACTTTCGAACTATTCACTCGCATTTAAATTATTGTCTGTTTAGTTTTTAACACAATATTAACACAAAACACAACACACAACTAACAGCAGCTTGCAGTTAGCGCGGGCTCATAGGTAGATATACGCACTGGCAGTACTGGCACTGACACTACTAACCCAACTTATTATTATTCACAGTGACAGAGACGCCTCGCGTGACCGCGTGACGTGGAGTATTCTATTATTTCACCAGCATCGGAACCTTTCGGTCCGTAGCCTCTCGTAGGCACAGCCATTCGTTTGAATTCGGCACAAAAACTCATTAAATTTTTCATTAAATATGGCGACTTCCGTCTTTAACTAATAGCCCGTTAGTATCTGGAATGTTTTGCTTTATAATACCCGATCGAAACTTAATTTTTCATTAAGACTAATAGCCCGTTTGTTAACGAGCTACTTAATGAGCCTTTATAATATTGGCTGTTACCCAAAAATTAGTGGATTATTGAATCAAAACTAGATTCAGTCAAAATTGTATTTATTTAGAATGAAAATATATCAATCCATTTGACATTTCATTTCGTTAAGTCCCTTAATCGGTAGAATTCTGGTGATTAGTTATTGCCCCGACTTAACGAGCTACTTCTAACCTAAAAATGGTAAAAAATACCTTTATAAGACGCTTAATGAAAAAATCTGCCCATTAGCCTAACGATCTATTAGCCTAATGAGAAAAGTTAACGATTTCAGTTGTCAAAACCTTTATAAGGAGCTTAATAGCCCGTTTGGACTTAATAGCCCGTTAAAAAGTTCATTAACCCGTTATAATACTCGCCGTCAATAAATTGCAATCAACGTGGATTTGTCGCCGGTTTACCTGGCTGTCACATCAACACGAGGTTAATCAATGGTTGTTTCAAGAATGCTAAATTGAACAAACGCGACTGTGTTGTATCATTCCTTGACATTTCAAAAGCATTCGACCGAATTGGTCACGATCATATTCAGCGAAGTCTGTCAGCAAGTGGAGCCTCAAACAACTTGTCAAGTTTAGTGATGTGCCTGCTTTCGCAAAACAGTGTTAAGGTGAACGTAGCCAAAAATGAAAGTGAACGCATACGTGTATTAAAAGGTGTGCCACAAGGTGGACCGATGTCACCGATGCTTTTCAACATTGCAATTAACAGATGACAATATAGAGCCACCAAAGTATTTGAGTTTTGATGACTTCCATGAAATAATAGGAAATCAAAAGTTGGAAGAACTTCGAAATCAACAAAGTGACAATGAAGATTTCCAATTTCTACAAAAAGTTTTATATAGATTACGACCAGGTAGTATTACTGGTGGAGAAAGAGAACCATGAGAATATTGGAAACAATTCAATAGTCAAAGTAGCCAATTCCAATGTTCTTATCGAAATTGAAAATATTATTGATATACCTCTTCCTTCCAGTAATATGAACATTGAAGATGTAGAGGATATTGATCCGGTTTTGTTGAGCAATAATGAAAATCCTATCGCAACAACATCAGGTGAAAACTCAATTTTTAACAGTTCATTAGAAAATTATTTACTGCGGCCTAAAACACCTGAAAGAAAGGGAAAGAGACAAACAGAAAGGTTACCATTTGTTATAACTTCAAGTACCTGGAAAAAAATTCATGAAGAAAAAGAAAAGGAGAAGGAATTGAAAGCGAAATTAAAGGAAGAAAATTAAAAAAAATAAAGCATATTAGAAAAATCTGTGATATCAATGATAAAAGCAGCACCGTCTCAAAAGTTGAGGTAATTCCCTCTGAAAATAATGAATTACAAAAAGAAAAAAAGAATGCAGCGAAGAGTATTAGAAAGAGTATTGACACTATAACTACTAACTTAAATAGTGTAGAAGCTTCTCCACCTAAGAACAATAAAGTACAAAATAAACGCATTTGCTTTATGTGCTCAAACAAATTTTCAGTTTTAAGATATGGAATTCAGTGTCAAGTATATCACAGAGCCTATCATTATACATGTTTGAAAAAAACAAATACATATCAAGAATGTTACAAATGCAAGCTTTGCAAACTTAAGGGAAAGTTAAATTAATAGAAAGTGGAGAAATCACCCTGATGTTTTAGTTTCATTAGAATGTTTTTTATTTTTTTATTGTTGGATAATTTATTTAATTGTTTATACGTATAAATCTTTCATAAAAATTGCAATTTCTATTATTAACCTACTATTCCCAATCACTATATGTAGTTAAATAAAGTTACTATGAAAGTAACTTGGAAATAATTATTGTGGTCTTCCCCTTTACTTGTATGCCAATGACTAGCAAATTGTGCATGCCAATAATTGGCGCGGAGTGCCAATAACTAGAAAATTTGTTGATTCTTATGTAAAATTTTATTTAAGAAAACCACAAGTTATTATCATTTATTTAATTATTACACACATATTCTACACACATTCAATAAATAAATGGCTATATTCGCCATGCCAAATTATATGACTGAATCATTTTTATTGTCTATTATCAACTGCAGTGTCCCTTAATGTGCCAATAATTGGGTACCTTACCCTATATGAAGGTTGGAAAGAATGGGGTTTACCAGGCTCAGAATATAATATCTCCAAGAGTGGTTGGTTTGATAGCGCAGTTTTTGAGCATTGGTTTTTTTACGATCATGCTCCCATTTTTCCGAAGGTTGGAAGGTCCAAAAATTCTCATTGGGGACAACCAAAGAAGTAATTTAACGGCCAGCGTCATTCAAGCGTGCGAGAGAAACAACATACGATTTGTATTGCTGTCTTCGAATTCGACCCAGATACTGCAACCGCTGGACGTGTGTTATTTTAGGACGCTAAAAGGAGCATGGAAATCGGTCATCGAACAATGGGAATTAAAAAATCGGGGTCTTCTTCTCAAAACTTCGATTCTCGATCTGCTAATAATTAATACTCATATTATTATAATAGGTCAGTCAGGTCCAAGTCCAGGTCAGCGTTTATTTAATTCAACGTACCTAAATTCGCGTTTGTGTTATCTAACAGAGAGGTGCCTTATTCTTTACTTCAATCAATCGACGTACTGCTGCGGCTGTGACCGGACGTGTTTTGTTCGGTTGCGGTTGTCTGTGTGTTTTGTGTTGTTTTTAAACGTTGTTCTTGTCCTTGTTTGCCATCAGTTTTGATTGTCAGGATGGCGGGAGACGTGAGAAGTAAACAAAAAGACATTTCCAATCAAATGATTTCTATTCCCATTGATGACTTCAGAGGTATTCTTCTTGATGTCCTCACTGCAGGGATGGGCGTCGACACGTCGACTTTGATTGTCGACACCGTATGTGTCAACTATGTCATCAATGTGTAAACAATGCCAGCAATGTAAACTATGTCGTCTTTGTGTCGACAATGAAAACAAAATACACGGTTGTGACATTGATGACACTTGACACTGACAATATGAAGCTAATTTGTGTTTTTTTTTCAATTATTAATATTAATAATATTAAATGATTGTTTGTTTGTGAAATGAGTAGTCGCAAGAAAAATAGTGACTTTAGCAAATTAAAAATTCTGCAAGTGCTGATAAATCGACAGGAATAATCTCCATAAATTTGGAAGTTTTATAATTCTTTAGGTTTTAAAGCATTAGGTATGTTTTAAAATAGGTTAGGTAGGTATACTGTATATTGAAAAAAACCTGAAGGCAGAATAAAATTTTATTCGTGATTCTATTAACCTAACTTCAAACTTTCATACAAAACAGTGTTTTTCTTTCCGATTATTCTTTTTCTTCTCCTAATTATGGATCGTTGGCTATTCTGTGCTCACTTATGACATGATTTATGACTTCTTATAGGCTATAAAACATGTTAAATACATAACACATCCTAAAATAATTCAAAAAGTGATATCAATAATTATTGTCGACATTGTTGACATTGTCTACATGAGAAAACTTCTCAAAAGTTGTCTACATCGACACGATAGTCGACATGTAGACAATGTAATTGTCTACATGCTATTGTCTACACCGCCCATCCCTGCTGATCACACCAAACCCCTTATTGAAGAAATACGTGTTCTTCGTACCATTGTGTTTGAGCTGAATGAAATAGTTAAAAAATCATTTAATAGTGCGACTGAGTTCGTGAGTACTTCTATCAACCAAAGACAAATTAGTAAAAAATCGAAGAATTCCGAGTCGAGAAATGAATTAAATATTTTAAAGGATGGTTATAATTTGCCTTTATCAACTGGTCGTGCAAACATAGTCGGCGATGCTGATTTGAAACCTGAAAAAAATCCGATAAACAGTCAGCCTCTGATAAACAATCAGCCGTTGGGAAATCCACCAAGTGCAATGACCCCAATGATGTGGGTATGATTGAATACGTATGAGATCTAAGGATTCTAATCTCAGAAAACATGTCCCACATAAAGCAACATCACGTGGTCCCCAAGAAGGTTGGAAAATTTTAGAACGACGTAAAAAACGAAATCTGATTATGGGTGAGTCTACTAATCTAGGTAATGACCTGATCAAGTCTGCTCCAAAATTCAATGATGCCCATGTATTTAGGCTTGATAAAGTCACTACTGCTGAAGACATTCTTCAATTTTTGAAACAGGATTTTCCAGAGGTAAAATGCCTCCCACTGGCTGCTAAACATCCAGAGGAATACGCGTCCTTCAAGATATCGGTCCATCAGAGTAATTTTGATAAATTGCTCTCTCCTGCCCGTTGGCCGATCGGTACGTGCGTACAGAGGTTTTTTGCCCCCAGGCCTCGTCAGCCGACTGTGAAGTAGCTCGTGATAGTGGAGTGACCTGTGATGGTGAGGTGTCTCGTGGCACCTTGTCATTCCTTTTTGCCAATGTCCAATCGATTCGGAATAAGACTGATGAACTGGACGTCTTGTTGAACGGAGTTGACAGTGATTTTTCTCTTGTGTGTCTTGTCGAGCACTGGCTATCTTCTGATGAGGCGAAGTGTGTAAATATAACTAATTATCAAGTTTCCTCTTGCTTTTCACGCGCCTCGTCTGAACATGGCGGGTCTTTGATCTGTGCTCGCCGGGACTTGAACGTATCCGACAGCTCCGATTACTCTTGTAGGTCCTTGGAGGGTGATTGTAAGATTTCTTCCGTATATTTGTCGGCTGTGAGTACTATTGTTTTGTCTATTTATCGTCCACCAACTGGTGATTTTAATTATTCGTTTTTTAGAGTATTATCTGAGATTTTCGAATCGGTGAACTTGCTCAGAGATTACATATTCGTTTTTGGTGATTTTAATGTTGTATTTAATTCTGACGACTCTAGAGCTAAACAACTATGTGACTTTATGACCGGCTATGGTCTTGCAAAACTTGTCAATTTTCCTACTCGAGGTAGAAATTGCCTTGAGAATGTTTTTCCAATGTTAATGATAAGTTTGTTCATGTCAGTTCTCTGAATACAGGTTTTTCGGACCACCTTGGTTTAAACCTTCAATTCAAATTGGACACCTTTGTTCAAAAGCAATGTAAGCCGAATATTCAAAAACATGCTGACTCTACTGGCAAGTTTTCTCAGAGAACTGATTGTTTTCCCCAGCCAAGAAAATATTCGACTGAGAATGCCGATTCCATTCCGAGCAAGATATGGCAAGGTGGCGGCTCTAATTGACTGTCTAGAAATTCAAATAGAAAAATCCGGCAATCCAGTGCACCAGGCATTGACGTGGTCACAGTACAAGGGATGTAATACTATGAAGTATCTCATCTCTTGTACTCCTGATGCCCTAGTCAATTACATATCTGAGGGTTCCTTTCATTGACCGGCGTGCGGTGTGGTCGCATTTCTTGTGCTCCGTTGAGCAACGTGTGTGTTGTGCTGTTGACCTTTGTCACATTTCTGCTGAATTTACAGAAGAGAGTCGTTCCTCGCGGAAGATACGGGCCTCTAGAGCGAAGACGGGTGCCTGATATTTGCTGAACTTCCAAATTTCAGCATAACAAAAGGTCAGTCAAATCAGTGCGTTTGTTTGTGAACAGCGTAATTTGTGCTACATGCAATAATCTTATTGCTGAGTAGACAAGGTCCTGGCTGATTTAATAACCAACGAGACTGTCAACTAAGCAAGGTCGAGTGCTGAAACGTTTCCATATCATAACAGATATTGAAAACAATAATAATGGTTTCCTGCAATGTTTGCAACAACAAACTTGACTCTTCAATAGATCGATATAAGGTCATTTGTGCCGGTGAATGTCGTCGTATAATTTGCCAAAAATGTTCTGAATTGCCTAAAGAACTACACAAGAGCATCGCAAAGACTAACAACAGTTCCGTTCAGTTCATCTGTAAAATCTGCAATACTCAAAATCTAAAATATTTACATGGAACTGTTAAGAAGATCTCCGATTCTATGATCGACAGGGATGAATTCAACGCACTTGCGAGAAGTGTAAAAGACATGACAAACCTAAAACCAATGCTCGAGGAAATATATGATATGTGTCATAAGACGGAGCATTCGGTAAACAGATGTGAACATTCAGATCGCTCACGAACGTCCTTTCATCAATTTGACATCGAACCACAATCACTCGTTAATATGTTAGCTAGAATTCAGTCTGAAGTGTCTACCATCATGTCTGTATTCTACAAGGGTGAAGATCAAGACTCATCCTTTAAGGTTGAAATCTACGATCCTGCGACTAAACAACTGGAAAATTCATTAATGATGGTGCAGAAGGAGCTTAATACTATAAGCTCAAACATGTCATCGATAGCAGGGGATGTGAAAGCCCTACAGAGTTCAACAAATAAAACATCAAATAGGATTACATACACCTGCCATGCATCAACCCAGACTGTTGATTCAGACAACACTCTGTATCGGCCTTCTACAGTTCCACCCAACAGAGACGAAAACATTCAATTTGTCCGTGGAGAAAAAGCATGTACTGCGGAGACCGACAGTCGATTGGACCAAGCTAGGCGATATCGGTATGTGCATGTCGGAAATGTTCCCATCTCATTTAGCAAGCAGGCCATCATTAAATTTATAAAATATAAGACTCGTGATACTGAATTCATAAGAATCGAATCCCTGTCGTCATCTCACGGAAATCAAAATCAAAATTTTAAAAATTACAAAATAGGCATCCGCAACCATATAGCAGATATGCTATTAGAGTCGGGATTCTGGCCTCACAATATTTACGCTCGCAGATTTGTCGATTTTGCTGGAAACAAAAACATACTTCCAGACCCACCTCTGGTCACCCCTATTTGCCACATTCCTCATTCATTCTACCCGTCATCTGAGGACTCGATGCCCGAAAGTTTGGTGAAGGCCGGAACTACAGCGTTGTCAGCGGAGGAGTCAGCATCCAGCGGCAGTGGTACCATGGTGGAGCGGTCCTTCAGCTCAGGTGAGCAATACATGACGAACGAGATGGATGTCCCCTGCCCTGTGGAGCGGACGCCAGCCTTGGAGACAGCACCAACCAATTCGACCTCAGAGCAGACTATACAAAGACCCACATCTACGTATATAAACTTCGTAGCTGAACAGTCTCCTGACAATCCTGGGAAATCGAAGAATTGCATCGAGCATGGTCAACAAACCACTCTTGACCCTCCACCATGGCTTAATGCACTTTGGCCACCTCAGGCCAGACTAACGAAAACATCCGCTGAAACTGAGGGAGTTTACCTGCTTTCAAGATTGCGACAACCTGAGCTACTCCGTAACATTAGGCTATACTTAGCCTATCTTCATGACAGACCTGAGTCAACATGCCTTCATGGTGAAACGAAGAACAGCGTCAGATTGCTACTTGCTTCTGAGGGTTTCCCTACTGAGAGAAATGCCCTGATGGCGTATTATAAACGTTTCTACGAGAGCTATGGATTAACCGGAAGTGACGCCGAGGATGATCTTAAGGCCCTTAGATCACACCTTGCGGCTGAAAACACGAACTACCTCGTGAAAGCAAGGGAAAACTCAAGATCATACAATACCCCTTTTCAGAGGAAGTGACGCGACGGGAGCAAGAACTCTCCTACAAACCACTCTCACCTTCTCCTAGCGTACCTTCCCTTCCATACAGCCATCGAATTGTGAGGAGTCAAAACAATTCAACATCTACCTCTCTCACATCAACTGTGCTCTCACCCCATCATTCCAGACATGACTTCCGGGTCCTACACATAAACATTCAGTCCCTTAACAACTCCGTGGATGGTCTGGGTATCATGATCTCTGATCTGGGATTTCCCGAGTTTGTTTGCTTAAACGAACATTTCTTAACATCTGACAACATTCAAAAGATCAAAATCGATCATTACAACCTTTCTTCTTCCTTCTGCAGGCAGTCAGATTACGGGGGCTCGACTATCTATGGCAGGTCCGACATTCAGTGTAGGGTTGTTCATAGCCTCTGCTCTCTTTCGCAGCCACTCGTGTGTGAAATATCGGCAACCGAAACCAAATTTCGGTCTCAGAAAGCACTAATTATATCTATATATCGATCACCTGCCTGCCCTGTAAGAGATTTCATTCGTCACCTAGACGGATTGCTTGACGCGGCCATCCGGATCACAAATAACGTGGTTCTGGCTGCAGACTTCACTATTGACGTACTCTGTGAGAACGCCAACACCTCCAGCCTGACCGAGACTCTCTTCTCTTATGGTTTTCGACTTTGTTTTAGGGACCCAACAAGAGTTACCAACACCTCGTCAACATGCATCGATAACGTCGCGATTTCTGGTATTTTTCAGTTGCTCGATAGTCAAATCTTGCCAACTTTTCTATCAGACCACTTTGGACTGCATGTGGCCCTTGGAGTTTCTGAGACGGCCTACACCCGCGGTCTCGCCGACAAACCCCTGATGACATGGAAGAGAGATATAAAAGACCCCCTTCTCCTTGCACAGCTGCAAAACGAACTCCGGCGTTTGGGCTGGCACAAAGTTCTGGATGCCCCTGATACGAATTCGAAATACTCCTGCTTCTCTGACACTCTTTCATTCTACTTCGACAAATACTTCGCACTCAGGAGATGTAAAGTTCATGGGCCTAGACTCTCCAGTCCCAAGTGGCTCACCTCTGAAATTCGTCAACTATACGACACGATTAATCTCCTAAATCCTTTAATAAACACGTCCAACCAGCTGTTCAGAACTCAGCTGTGCAGCCAAAGCGACGGTTTGGGTACCTGGTGAGGCAGGAGACCAAGCGCTGTAACGACGTCTTTATCAGTGAATCTGAGAATCCCATCAAAGCAGGATGGACCCTCATAAACAACCAATGCAAGTCAATAAACACTTCTCATAAAATCTTAGAACTTGAGTACCGAAGCAAGGTGACGACTGATCCTGAAGAAATGACAGAGATGCTCAATTCCGTCTTTCTTTCAAATGACTCCCCCACATATAGTCACACCCACGGATCCAACATGTCAACACACGCCTCTTCTTCCTTCGTATTTTTTCCGACGTCACCTCGGGAAATTATAGGAATAGTTTCTAGGTTTAAAAGTAAGAAGTCTTCGGGCTTGGACGAGATTCCCTCCTTTGTTGCCAGGTATTGCATTGCTGAGCTTGCTCAGCCATTATCAGAAATTTACAACAGCTCCTTTCAGACTGGTGTATTCCCCGAAGATCTCAAAGCAGCGTTAGTTAAGCCTATTTTTAAAAAGGGCGACGTCAAAAACCCTGAAAACTACCGACCGATTAGTCTACTATCGGTTTTTGATAAAATTCTTGAATCTCTTGTCTCATCTCGTCTTATTGACTTTCTAGACAAAACAAAGATCCTTTCCCGCTCCCAGCATGGTTTTCTTAAAAACAGATCTACCCAGACGGCTCTTGTAGAGCTTACGGACTTCATATCTCAGGGTTTGGAGGAGGGGATGCGCACTGTGGGCTGGCTTTTGGATCTCTCCAAGGCCTTCGACAGTGTGTGCCACGAGTGCCTCCTTCGGAAACTGGAGAATGTCGGAGTTCGTGGATTGCCCCTTTCTTGGTTTACCAGCTACCTACAGGGAAGAACACAGGCGGTTCAGATTACTGGGTCTGATGGCCGACCTGTGCGATCACCCTTTGCTCCGGTCTCCTCTGGGGTGCCACAGGGTAGTGTTCTCGGTCCACTTCTTTTTCTAATCTTCATTAACGATCTGGGCCCCAAAATTACCTCCCCAAATTCACTCTGTGTTAACTATGCTGATGATACAACAATTCTTATTAGGATAAAACCAGGCGACCCTCCTAGTCTGATAGATACCATTCAACTCCCGTTGAAAAGAGTGAGTTTATGGCTCGGGGCCAATGAACTAAGACTTAACTTAGACAAAACTGAACTGATTGATTTTCACTCTAGCCGATCACGTCTTCCACCTTTACCCTCCATACCCACCGATGGTGCCTTGATCGAGCCGAAGGGCGTGGTGAAGTTTTTGGGCTTCCACATCGACCAGAACCTAAACTGGTCGGCTCACACAGATCATTTGTGCCGTCGTCTTGCTAGTGTCTGCTTCCTTCTTAGACGCCTTCAGCACACGGTGTCCCCTGAGGTTCTTCTCTTTGCTTATTATGGGCATTTCATCAGCCACGTGAACTATGGGCTGGCCGTCTGGGGTGGGTCTGAAAGATCTCTGCGAAGGGTTTTCCTTCTTCAAAAGAGAGCGATTAGGATCCTGACAGGCTTGTCAATGCAGCAGTCATGCAGAGGCCATTTCAGGCGGCTTGGACTTCTTACCGTGCCTGCTTTGTATGTCTTCTCTCTGCTCAAACTGATCCACAAAAATCAGGATAGACTTTTACCTTACCGATTCACACATCACTACAGTACCAGGTTCAATTTGTTTAAACCTCCTACACACCATCTGTCGTCTTCAGAAAGGACATTCACGTACGCATCTATCAAATACCTGAACCACTTCAAAATAGATCCTGCAACTGTTGGGTTCTCAGCGTACAGTGCGTATCTCCGGAAACATCTCACGGAGTTGGAACCCTACACTACCTCTGATATACTGTCCTTCCACCCCCCATCCCTACCTGCAGTCTGATATTAAAACACCTAAAACTCAAAGCCTTGATCCATCCTTATCATAGAGATGGAACTATGCCTCGATCGAGAACTGATTTCTTTTGTGTCTCTGCGCGTCTCGACCCTCACTGTTCCCGGCGTTATGCTGACATGCTGTGTGTTTTAAAAATTTTTACTGTTTGTCTTTATGTTTGTTTTTATAATTTCTGTAATGACGCTGTTGTACTGAGCAATGACTGTTGTAATTCAAGTACAATAAAGAAATTTGTAATTGTAATTGTAATGGTTATGGAGGGCGAGCCAGTGATGTAGTTATTGTTGAAGACTCTGGATTCATTGAAGAACTGGAACCAGGTCAGGTCAGGTCAGGTCATGTCATGTCAGGTGGGGGCCAAAGGGTGGCATGGGGTCCCAAGGTACCGCAGCGGCCGTCGGGGTACCGCTGCGGTTACACAAATCTTGCGGCGAGCCCACTGAAGGTGTACAATGCTCAATTCAACGAGGGTACACACAGCTCTGCCACCAAATCCTACTCTCACGTCCACGTCGTGGTCCCTGGAAACGCCACCGATTCAAAGATAAGCGGCTAACGAGAGAGGGTGAAAGGCGAACACCAGCGCCTCTAAACTGGTAAATCCCGACCCCCAAAGGACGCACATCTGGTGTGGAAGGGAATGGCAACCCCTGGGTACCTAGCTGAAGCTCGCTCCACTCAATCTTCTTCCTGATCTTGGACGAGCCTCCTAAACTTTCAACTTCCTTACTCTTTGGCCTTCGGTGAAGTCGGCAACCTCGCCAAGATCTCTTTAAATTTCCTTTCGCCTCACCTCAGGGTTCATACTTTTGTATGAAACGGGAATGGCAAACCCGAGGTACCTCAGCCACAACCACGATTGGAATGGAAATGGAAAAAACAGAAAAACAAACTACGGAGCAGGGGAGGGATACCCCAGTTCCGGTCGGCAGCGTGGGTGGTGGAGCAGGCCCTGGTCGACCGTCAGCAAGCGACTGTGATGCAAGAGAGGTGGAAGCCCAGGCCTCCTTGCGAGCAGCTACTGGACCAAACACCCCGAGGGAAACTACCGGGGAAAGAAAAAGGACTTCCTTCTACGATCTGGACTCTCCAGATCCCTTCAAGAGGGCTTCGGCTCTGAAGAGGTCACCCGTCATAGGTCAGAACGAACAGGCAAACCAGGTTGAAATACAGACGGATGCAGATCCAGGGATAGAGGATGAAGAGACTGAGATGGATGTCAACTCGGAGGTAACTCCAGAAGGGCTGGTGAGGCCATTACAACCAGCACTTATAGACCTAACGACACCAATAGGTAGAAAAACCAAAAGGAAGAAATGGAGCTCCTCACCTGACATCACAGAACAGGATGCAGACAACGCTGAAAGTAATGAGGCAATAACAAACGAAGCCATAGAAGAAATGAAAGAGATAAAACAGGAGATCCGGAAGCTGATGGGTATGAACAGGGAAATGATGCAACTAACGGCAGAAAACCCTAATACAAAACGGGAAATTAAAAGACAAGCCGAAGACATGAACAGAGCCATAACAACCTTAAACAGGAAATGGAACGAAAAGGAAAACCGGATTGAAACTTATGAAAAGAAGCTTGCCTCCTTGAATAAAGAGGCTCAACAAATTGAGACGGCGAAAGGAAATACCATGAAAAGTGCAGGAACCCAGGCTACCCCAGAGGACATCGAAAGGGAGACAAAAGAAAAATTACGGAAACAGCAAATTGAAATTGAAGCTGCCATTAACGGTGAAAAAACGCTGCAAAAAATTGAAAACTTACTGGACATAGAGTGGCCGGAGGGTGTCTACAAAAACACGAAAATGACTAGGACAAGATGGAGTGAAAAGGACAGCGACCGGAATGTTGTACTGATCTTCGATCGAGCGAGACAGGGTGAAGTGGAGCAACACATCACAGACAAATTCCCGCAACTAAAAATGCTGCTAGAAGAAAAACTCGAGAAAGATAGAGTGGAACACACCACTTCAAAAATAGAACAAACCTTTAGTAAAGGAAGGTACACAGTGAAAACAAATACAGCGTTTGTGCTGCCAATAGATATAGATCAGGAAGAGCCTGATGAAGTTAAAACGATGTATCAAATGATCAAAAAGCTTGGAGAAAAAACTACCGAAATGGAGATAAAGGACATACTTCTGCTGACCAGCGGCCAGCTAGAAACAAAATACATGAGGAAATGCACAGAGCAAATATTCAGGGGTACAGACACTACCGTAGAGGTAGATGATCAAAGGAGCAAAACAAGACACCAGAGCACTGGGGGAGGGATCCCACAGAGGAAGAAAACGGACAGCAACAAGCTGGTAATAAAGAGTGACGGAAGAAATTATGCTGACATCATTAAAATAATGAAAAAAGATGTCGATATACAAAAAAAAAAGAATTAAAATAAGATCAATGAAGTCGACAGTAGCCGGACACCTTCTGGTGGAGGTAGACGGAGACAAGAAAAACCTGATGAAACTCAAAGAACAAATTGATAAAAACTCACAAAACCTGAAAGCCTTTGAAGCTAGAAACAGCGAAACGCTATACATATACGACATCGAACCAGACATAGATGAAGAAACACTAATGATAGAACTTGCTAGAAATCAACCAAACGTTGCAAATAGCGACGCGAAGGTGGTATCTCTGAAAGAGGCCAGAAATGGCAACAAAACTGCCATAATCACGATGCGAAAGCACACGGCAGAAGAAATCGCGAAACTGGGAAAGGTGCAGATAGGGTGGACGAGTGTGAGAGTTAGGAAGAGGGTGAATATTCTGAGGTGCTATAGGTGCCTGGAATATGGCCACCATGTTTCCACCTGCAGCGGAACTGATAGGACGGGTAATTGCTTAAATTGCATGCAACCGGGACACAGGGCGAAAGACTACAAGAATACACCATACTGCAACAAATGCGAAAAAAACGATCACAGGGCGGATTCTGCCAAATGTCCGATATTTAGGAGACTCTTCCGGACGACAAGCAACACAGGGCAGGAAGTGAGAAGAAGAGTAAATACGGGCTCTACATCAGCATCAACATCAGCATAAACACGACAATAAACATCCTACAAACGAACTTAGGACGTTCCAGGGCGGCTCACGACATGGCATATTCTATGGCACTCGAAAGAGGAGTGGATATCATCGCCATTAGCGAACCCAACAAGACACTACTAAAGAATCCCTCCTATGTAGCAGACAAGACCGGGAATGTGGCAATACAGGTGATTAACAGGAGCGTAGGGATAACGGAACATAGGCAAAGGGACTCCTATCTGGTGGTCTCCCTTGACAAATGGAAAATATACTGCTTGTACCTCTCACCGAACATAGCAATCCAACAATTTAGGGATACAATAGACCGTATGTTTTTGGAAGTGGAGAGAAATAGAACACAGGAAGCAATCATCATGGGAGACTTCAACGCGAAGTCACCATTATGGGGAGCACCGATCACAGATAGGAGAGGGGAGTATCTGGCCGAATGGGTATCCAAATTAAACCTGACAGTTATGAATACCGGCGAGGCCACATTCGTGAGAGGGGCAACTAGAACACACATAGATGTAACGATGGCGACCTCCAAGATCGCAAAGCGAATAAAAGACTGGAGGGTACTGGATGAGGAGTGCTTCACACAACACAAGCACATATTCGTGAGCGTGCTGGAGCGTCCAGTAAGAGACCGAAATAAAGACCGACAAGCCGAAGTAACAGATATGGGAAAACTAGCAAGGAATCTTAAGATCTTGAAACGAGGAAACTATAACGCAAAAACCCTGACAAATACTATCCAGAAATGCATCAAAGACAGCAGCGTCCAGAAACAGCCAGAAAGAAGAATACCATATTGTTGGAATAAGGAGATCGAGGCGGCCAAAACAAAATACCTGAAAGCAAGGCGGAAATCCACTAGAGGCAACAGAGGAAACCGAAATCAAAACACCGAAGAAGATAACACCGGAAATCTGAGGGAACAAGACGAGCTGAAGAAGGACCTCAGGAAGAGGATAAGACAGGCAAAGAGAGACTGCTGGAAGGGGCTTTGCAGAGAACTGGAGAATGATTTGTGGGGAAGGGGATACCGAATAGTAACCAAGTACTTTGATAAACAGGGCGGACTTCCCTATGACCCAACCAGCGACCAAAAAATAAAATGGTGTAAGGAACTATTTCCATCAGGAAGAGGGAGAGCCACGAAATGGAAAGAGGAAAGGACCAAACCCGCTTTGTTCACGAGAGAAGAACTGGAAGTAGCGGCGGGCAATATGAAGATAAAAAAGGCCCCTGGCCCTGATCATATATCCCCTGAAGTGATAAAGATGGCCGTTAAAGTATCACCAGATACCTTCCTGGCGGTATTTAATAAACTCCTGTTGGAACAAAGCTTCCCGCTCGAATGGAAGGAGGCAAAGGTGGTGCTGGTGTGGAAGGGAAAAGACATGCTGAAACCGACATCATATAGACCGATCTGTCTACTAAATACTACGGCGAAACTCTATGAGACGATGATTAGAAACAGATTGGAGGTGGAGATGAATGAAAGGGGTGGACTCTCAACAGAACAATACGTTTTCCGCAAGGGAAAATCTACCATAATGGCGGTTGAAAGACTACTGAGGAAGGTTGGGACATCGAAGGAAGTATGGGTCACAGCTGTGACCTTCGACATAAGGAACGCCTTCAACACTGCCTCATGGACACACATAATCGATGCTCTGGAAAGAAAGCGAATCCCTACCTATATGGTCAACATCTTGGACAGCTACCTCACGAACAGGAACATTCTGATAGGAGCAAACAAAAGCATGAGTATCACAGCGGGAGTACCACAGAGTTCCATATTGGGTCCGACGTTGTGGAACATAATGGGTGGAGTGCTAGAAGGCTAATTAAAGATTTGTCAGATAATTATTGATTTTAAATTGCAAATTGTGAAAATAGGGTGAATATTTTGAATGGTCTTTCATTTTTTATCAGTAATTAACTCTTCTAAAAGGGGGTAGAGTTTATTTCCAGCAATATCAGACCAACATTTTGACAATACAGGGCATTTTAAAATCAGTAATTATCTGACAGATCTGTAATTAACGTTCTAGCACTCCACCGAATATATGATGAACTGCTGCGACAAGAACTGATAACAGGCAGCTCAATGCTCGCCTTCGCAGATGATCTAGTCATAATCACCGAGGCACCGGATGCAAGGGAGCTGCGACACAGGGTGGAGGAATCTGCAAGACAGATCGAGGGGTGGTTGAGAGAACACGACCTCAAGCTAGCGGAGGAAAAAACAGAGGCGATAATTCTAAAGGGGCCCAGAAAAAGGGATTTTCTCAAATTTACTATTGCGGGCAAACTGATCACACCAGTGAAGAAATTGAAGTACCTAGGGGTCGTCATAGACGACCAGCTGATCTTCGGCCAACATGTCAGACACGTGGTTAAGAAGGCGGAAGAAAGACTGGCGACACTATCGAGGATGATGCCAAATATTGACGGACCAGGAAACATCAAGAGGAAACTACTGTACAACGTAATTGAGTCTGTCGTCCTGTATGCGGCGCCCATATGGAAAGGGGTAACCCGGATAAAAAGATATAGCAGTATGCTTGACGGAATACAAAGGAAAGAACTCCTGAGAGTGGCTAATGGTTACCGAACGGTATCCACAGCGGCGATCAGGGTCATTACCGGAGTACCCCCGATTAGCCTCATAATAGATGAACGAGCGAGACTGCACAGAATAGAAGGAGGAATAAAGAGAGCGGATCGACTGACGCAACGGACGGAGACAATAAAGAGATGGCAGAACGAGTGGGAGACGGAGACGCATGGCGAGTGGACGAGGAGATTAATAGGGAAGATAGAGGACTGGGTCAATTGTGGTTTTCGCAGAGTGGACTACCACCTGACGCAATTCCTGTCAGGCCATGGTAGCTTCGGCAACTACCTTAAGAGAATAGGAAAAAGAGCAGATGATAATTGCCCCCACTGTACGGAAAAAGACGATCCGGAGCACGCAGTGCTCGGATGTGATAGATGGCTAAGGGAAAGACGGGAGGTGGAGGAAAAGATCGGAGAGGAACTCAGCGTGAGAGGACTGGTGGAATCAATGACAAGATCCGAAGAAAGCTGGAAAACAATTCATGAGTTCATAACCTGGGTAGGTTATGAAAGAATGGAAGAGGCGAGAGCAAACCAGAGAAAGCTGAGGAAATTAACAACGACACTGGCACCGAGGCAAACCACATCCATGGTGTTTCCGGTGTCAGTGAGAGCGACGAGGAGGGGGTTTAGCCGGTAGGTACCCTAGCCGAAAGACTGGGTAAGTCCGGCACTACCCGGGGAGGGAGGAACCACCCCGGGTGTCCATGAGATTCCCCCTCCACCACAAAAAAAAAAGGTCATGTCAGGTCAGATCAGGTCGAGCTAGGGGAGGCAAACCTGGTCGACCAGATGCTGGAATCCCCCAGAAGATGGTCAGCTATATCCAACTTTCTCAAGGAGATACTGCGAGAGAAGGAAACGGAAGAAAGGAGAAGAGAATCGGAAAGGATGGATGATATCTAAGGAGACAACCGGTCCTATCCCGAAGTAATGTCTTAGACGGTTCCGGGATAGGATGGCAGGTTAGAGGAGGGGGTTTAGTGAGTAGGTCCTCCCTGGATGGGAGGGAACCTCATACACCCTCTGCGAAGTTCAGGGCAGCCTATGAAGGTTCCCCCTCTTCAGGACAAAAAAAGTCAGGTCAGGTCAGAACGGAATCGTTCAAACACGGTGTAAACGAAATCGCCATACCAAGAATGAAGAACATAGAATTATACAAAATGAGGAAGCTGCTACAAGCGGACTTTAGAAGCTCACCGACAAAGATCCATATCTACACAAAGAAACAGGAACCAGCCAAAGCAGATAAGACAACCAAGGGAAACAAGACAAATCCACCAAAGAAGACGGGATCAGCGGTACACATATCCAAAGAATGAACATGTTATTCAGACCTTCTTAAATCCCTTAAGAACCAAAAAGATCCAAAACAGCTGAATATTGAAGTAAAAAACATCAGGAAGACACGTGACGGGGATTTGCTGGTGACAAGAAGCAACAGGACCCAGTCAGAAAACAAAAATGATCCAGAATAAAATGGAAGGAACGAAAACAAGGGTCCTAGGACGCGAGGGGACGACCCTAATGATAAAAGGGCTGGACGAAGTTAGCTAAAATAAACGATATATTCCAAACAGACAATAGGAGCTACAGAATACTATCCCTAAAAACGGCATGGGGAGGCAAACATAACCTGACATTGATAGCCGAAGACACGATTGGGAAGAAAATGATTGAGAAGGGTCACATCGATATTGGTTGGCTAAGGTGCCAAATCGAAAGGAAATTTGACCTCCGCAGGTGCTACAGATGCTGGGCATATGGACACAAAGCCTCCAATTGGTCAGGAGAAAATAGAGAGGGGAAATGCCTCAAATGTAGCAAAGAAGGCCATAAGGCCAGCGAATGCAGTGGCAGTCCATTCTGGCCCCTATGCCAAAAGCATGGCCACCAAGCAGGTAACGCTAGGTGTGAAGCCTATAAGAAGGCGGAGGCCCAAGCAAGGAAATAAAAATGCCCCACAAACGTCCGGCCGATAGGGTATCGAAATTCAAGATACTTCAGATAAACGTGGACAGGACCAGGGCGGCACAAGACCTGCTGCAAAACATAGTAATTGAAGAAAAAATCGACTTGATCTTGACAAACGAACCAAATAAGAAGATGACGGACAACACAACGTGGATAAGGGACGAAGATGCAGACGTGGCGGTAAAAGTTGTAAACAAGAACTTACAAATTAACGAAACAGGAAGATGTAAAGGCTTTGTATTCGTGAAGATTGGCGACCTGAGAGTTTACTGCTGCTATGCATCACCTAACAAGCAACCCGCAGAATATGAGAAACTACTGGATGAAATAACGAAACACAACAAACATCGGAAGTGCCTGATAGCCGGTGACTGGATGGCAGCAAATCACCTGGAGGTAGCCAACTTGGGGGACACGCCTACTTTTGTAAGGGGAGCAGCAAAATCCTGTATAGACGTGACCGCCATATCGGAGGGCGCTAAGGAGCGGATCCAAAACTGGAGGGTGATGGACACCGAATCGTTGAGCGGACACAGGTACATCACCTACGAGGTGGAGGAAAAAGGATATCACACACGAGAGAAGGTAAAGGTAGTAACAACAAACAGCTCACAAATCAGACGGGAACTAGAAATACTACTAGACCGTCACAGGAATACAGGGTGAAAAGCGTCCGGGAATTCACTCTCGAGGACCTTAATAACGCGATGAAGACGATTAAAACAAAGAAGGCTCCGGGACCCGACGGGATCACGGCCAGCACGATAAAGCTAGCTTTGGAAATAAGCCCTGACAATTTCCTAACCATGTTTAATAACCTACACAGAAAAGGCCACTTCCCCAGACAATGGAAAAGAGCAAAGCTCGTGCTTATATGGAAGGGCAAGGGGGAAATAAGCGACCCAAAATCCTACAGGTCGATCTGCCTACTGGACGTGCTAGGGAAAATATACGAGAAACTAATACTGGCACATCTAACAGAGGAACTAAACAACAAAAGCGCCATATCAGAGAACCAATACGGCTTCCGCAAGGGAAAGTCGACGACAGACGCCATAGAAGCAGTACTCCGAGAGGCAACGAAAGCGAAATACGGCCACAGGGGCAGACCCGGCCTGTGCGCTCTCATCACGATAGATGTGCGCAACGTCTTTAACAGTGCATCGTGCGGCGCTTCATCGAGGAGGCACTCGGCGAAGGCCAGGTTCCGCTGCACCTACGGAAAGTCATCGGTAGCTACTTCCACGATAGATGCATCCTGGAGGATGCGAGAGAAATAAAGGTTACAAGGGGGGTTCCACAGCGGTCAATACTGGGTCTTACACTGTGGAACGTCATGTACGACGGCGTTCTGAAGAGCAAAATGCCACATGGCGTTAAATTAGTGGCATTCGCAGACGATCTGGCGGTGATCGTCAGCGCACCCAACGAAGGGCCGCTAATGGAAAGAGGAAATGCCGCACTGAAAAAAATCGAAAAATGGATGGAGAGCAGATGCCTGACCCTGGCTCCTCACAAGACAGAAGTCATCCTATTTACAAACTCAAATAGGCAAATAGATGTAAATTTTGCAGTGGGAGGTGCCGAAATACGGGCGGGAAAATCCCTAAAGTATCTAGGCGTGACCTTCGATAGAAAGATGGTGTTTGGGAGTCAGGTGGAAGCCAATTCACACTCGAAGAGATAGAAAGGGCAAGCAAAAAAATCAAGACCAAAAAGGCCCCAGGTCCGGATGGCATAACCCCCGAGACCCTAAAAATGGCGATAAGCATCAACCCGGAAGGATTCAGGACAGTTTTCAGCAAACTGATAACTAACGGCTGTTTCCCGAGGATCTGAAAGAGGTGCAAGGTCAGCCTGATATGGAAGGGGAAGACGGACTTGGAGAGCCCGTCCTCGTGCAGACCCATCTGTCTGCTGAACACTTGCGGGAAGCTGTATGAAAGACTCATCCTTCACCGAATCGAGGAGGAACTTGAAGAGCGAGGCGGAATATCCGACGCTCAGTACGGCTTTCGGGGAGGCAGGTCCACTACGGATGCGATCTTAAGAGTAACGACCACGATCAAGGAAAAAAAGGTAACCTTTCAGATAGGAGACGAAAAGATTGAGGCTGGAAGGACTCTCCGCTACTTGGGAGTGGTCTTGGATCAGAGACAAATATTTGGAGACCACATAAAATCCGTTACGAAGAAAGCCAGAAAAACCTCAGCCCTCAATGACATACTGCCAAGGATCGGGGGAATGAGATCCCAAAAGAGAAGGGTCGTAGGGGGAGTCCTCAGTTCGATCCTGCTATACGCCGCACCGGTGTGGCACAGCGTGCTGGGGGTGAAGAAATACAAAGAGATGCTTGAGAAGGTCCAGAGGCAAGCGCTGATCGGGATAACCTCTGCTTATAGGACCGTTTCAGGGGAAGCCTTGAGTGTGCTGGCGGGAGTGCTACCAATTGTAGAGCAGGTGAGGATGAGGGTCGAGACCTATGAACAGAGAAATTTATTGGAAAAAATACCCCAAAAATAAAAAAAAAATAAAAAATGCCACAATGAGAAGATGGCAGGACGCCTGGAACAAGGGGAAAACGGCGAGTGGACTCGAACCCTCATCCCTAACATAGAGGAGTGGCGAAATAGGCAGCACGGAAGCGTCGATTTCTATATAACGCAGTGATTCACGGGCCATGGATGCTTCGGCACATACCTGAAACGGATCAAGAAGAGCCCAACGGACGATTGCGTATACTGCGGCCAAAAGGACACCTCTGCCCACACAATCTTTGTTTGCAAGAGGTGGGAAACAGAGAGAAGAGAGACCGAGAGGGCGGCAGGATGCAGACTGAGTGCGGACACACTAGTGGGGCTGATGTTAGAAACCAGCGAAAACTGGGAGATCTTAACGGGCCTCATGAGAAGTATCATGGGGGAAAAGACAAACGAAGAAAGGATGAGACAGGCTTAACATGCTAAGACAGACCTCTGGCACGACGGAAGCCAGTAAAATGGCAATACCGTGCCTCTGGTCGCAGAATAGGAGGGGTTTTAGCCGGTAGGAGTCCGGCACTACCTCGGGTGGGGGGAACCATGCCCGAGGTGTCCATGATGGATTTCCCCTCCTCCACAAATAAAAAGAAAAAGGTCAGGTCAGGTCAGGTCAGGCCTAGTTAATTACATATCTGAGGGTTATGGAGGGCGAGCCAGTGATGTAGTTATTGTTGAAGACTCTGGATTCATTGAAGAACCTGGAACCAGGTATGTTTAATTTCTTAAGGATCGTCAGATCCAAATTATCCATATTTATGCTTATGCATCTTTTCGATTTTCAGGTATGTCAGTCATGACTGACATAGGCTTCAAAAACATTAGTCACCTGCTTGAAACCAGGCAATGTACCCTGGTACGACCACCGTCAGTGTCGTCCAGCAGTACCGTCCACCCGAGAAGAGGTGAAACAGTCCAAGAGAATAGCTGCATTGAGTAGGAGAGACCGGGTCACAGTGGTCATAGGGGCACAGTTGCCAGTTAGCAATACGTTCTATAATAACCTTCATAACAAGTGTATGGGTCCATCTATGTTTGGGAAGGTTACAACAAAGCTGATGTATGCCTGTACTTTCACTACTTACAGTTTGCAAGTTTGATCAGTACCTGGCCGTTTGTGTTTCAGTACACATGTAGTAAAATTTTGGTAAGTAAGAATTATTCTATTATACAGATTATTTGAAGATAAATTCATAAAATGAGTAGTGTCACGTTATTTAATACATTCATTTAATAGCATGTAAAGAAAAAATATAAACATTTATTTATTACTTTACTTTTAAATTTAAGAAAATATATTGCAGTTACCACTGGGGCACAGTGGTCACTTGTTTACTGAGGTACAGAAGCCCCTATGCTATTAATCATGGATTTTTTTTTAACAGGGGGAGCATCGGTCTTCCCTATGTAGGTAAGACAAAGTCGCTCCACACCGGTAATATGGGTTTGGAGTCTCTTGCTCATACACCCAGCCTCAAGTATACCAAATAAATAGTAGAAACAACACAGACACCCAGAGCCTTCACTGAGAATCGAACTCAGTCCGACGGATCCAACGATCAAGCAGTTCTCGCTACTTAACCGCGAGGCCACGCCAGGCTCTATTAATCATGGATAATCATGATTCCCATATATATTTGAAAGCAATTGACTACGCAAAAGCTAATCATGTGATTTCATGTGATTTTACTTACGTTCCCTCCTCATACCACTCATCGATTGCAACCATTAGATCGATGCATTTACGGTCCCCTGAAAAAGTATTACATTAATGGTTATAGATCTTGGTTGCTTCACCACCCTGGACAACGGATCACAATATACGACATTTCGGAAATACTTGGAGAAGTTTATCCTATGGCGTTCACCTCAAAGAATATTTTAGCCGCCTTCCAGAAAACATGCCTTTACCCATAACTAGTGATGTGGATTGGGTATTAACCCAACGAGTAGGTAAATATAAATTGGGTATTTACCCGAAGGATATTTACCTACCCGAATAAATACCCAAAGTAATACTGCCTAAGTTAGCAACAAGTCCTAGTGCCACTAGCAGCTGAACTAAAAAACGAAAAAGAAGAACAGAACCGATTCTGTTCTGACTCTGAATTGACATATCAGAAGTACAGAACACCTGTCAACTTGTTATAACCAACATAACTTGCATTGCAACCAACAACAAAATCAAAAAAACAAAAGTAGAGTTGCTTTTTTTTATAAGCAGAAGCTGAGGTTAATAAGTAATAATTCGATTTGCATTTTAATAAACAAAATTGGTAGAAATATAGGCCCTGCCTGGCAATTCTTAAAGGTTAAAGACAAAGGCGCAATTTGCAAATATTGTGATATATTTACCGACTTTTGGGTAAATACCCCGGGTATTTACCCGAATCTTAACCTAAAAAATAGATACCCGGGTATTTTACATCACTACCCATAACACGTTGAGCGCCGCATCGACAATAGTAGAAATCCCGCACAGACCAAACTATTTTCCAGCTTATTTCAAACCAAATTTTCAAGATATTTGCTTCATTTGTGTTTTTTCTAATGTTATCACAAATTTTTATTACCTTTTAGGGTGAACACCGGTGGACACGCGGTCCCAGTCAATAAATTGGCATCGTGGGACCGCGTGCCCACCGTCAGCAATAACTGTTTTTCGTTTCAGGTATAAATAAGACTAATTAATTGTGTAACAAAGTGAACAGGAATATATTTACATAATAATAGAAAGTGACAAAGTGACATAACTGACTAATAAAAATAAAATCATCAAAAGTGAAGTACTAACACCAAAAGTGAAAGATGGATAGCAGACCACTCACCCAAAAGGAACTCGAGATAGCAGCAAATGAAAATAAATCATGGAGCAAAATATCTTTGATGAGCCTCATGAAGATAAAAGGAGTCAGGAAATCAATGAAGATATCAGAATTAATGAACATAAAGAAGACATCGTAATGAATGAGGAAAAACAAGAAGCAAGCACTAGTAAAATAAATATGAAACAGAAGGTGATAGAATTGAAGTGGATGATGTAGAAGATACATCGGTAGTCAGAATGGATGACAATGATACATCAGATGATGAGGGAAATCTTGCCATGGATGATGAAGATTCTGATGATGAAAACTATGTAGTGGATGATGAAGAAATGATGAAAAGAAAGTTCTTCTGAAGCAAATGAAAGCGATGAGGATGGAGAAGATGATGAGCTACCAATATTAATTTGGGCAGGACGATCTGCACTTGGCAAGAAGTGGTAGGCGATAGAAACCAGTTTAACTTTGATATTCCACGAACCTGGCCAGTTCCTGAGGTGATTCGCGACTTGAGAGGAAAAGATCCTGCTGATTTTTTTCTCTATTTTATAGATGAGGCCATAATAAATTTACTTTTTCAGGAAACGAATCACTTTGCGTCAATGAAAATGAGAGCACAGAGACAGGCTTTTGAAAATAATTCTAGAAGAAAATCCCGACTGACTACATGGACCCCGACGAACCCCTCAAAAATGAAAAAAATTATTGGCCTCATCATTTGGATGGGCTTAGTTAGAGATTATTTAATGCCTAAACTTAGAGATTATTGGTCAAGAAATGATCTGTATAAGAACAACATGTCTCAACTAATAAGTCGTAATCGGTTCGAGATACTCTTAACGATGTTTCATGTGTCCAGAGATGCTGAGGCGGCCCAAGAAGATAAACTAAGAAAAATTTCTGCATTCATAGATGCATTGCAAGAAAAATTCAAACAAGCATAATATGTACCCGAAGCAAACGTCTGCATTGATGAAAGTAATGTGCCCTTTCGTGGTCGAATCTTCTTCCGACAATAATATATCCCAAATAAAAGACACCGTTATGGGATTAAAGTTTTCAAACTTTGTGTAGAAGGTGGATACACTTGGGTCTTCAAAATCTATACAGTAAAAGAGACAAACCACACAGTTTCTGTTTCAGAAAATGTAGTGTGTCATCTAATGGAAGAGCTATTGGATCACGGAAGGACCTTTTATGTTGACAACTGGTACACAAGTGTTAGTTTAGCAGCAACGATGATCCAACGAAATACTCATCCGGTAGGAACTCTTCGTTGAAATCGAAAAAATAATCCCGTTGATGTGACCGAAGCCAAACTTAGAAAAAGAGAAATAATAGCACTCCAAAATCATGACAGAATAGTCCTTCTGAAATGGAAAGACAAAAGAGATGTACTCATGCTGAGCACCAAGCATGATAGCTCCTCAACAGAATATCGCATAGGGGAAGAGACATTGCAAACCCTACCATGATTCTGGACTATAATAAAAATAAATCCTATATTGATTTGTCCGATCAAATGGCCGCCTACTCTCTTTATGTGACGCGCACTGTCAAATGGTGGAAAAGAGTTATTTTTCATTTGATAACCGCCACAACAGTCACTAATGCTCTTCATTTATATAATAAAGTAAACAACAGCAAAATAAACATAACAGCTTTCAGAGAAAATCACTAATAATTCAGTACTTGTTTAACAAGCCGGAGTACAAAAAGCAGATTACATTGATAAAGAATCTGAGCCTTAACCCGAAACATCAGAACCAGAGTCAGACACTGACTTCGGTAATAATACTGGTAGTCCGCAATCGACCTGCGATAACATACAATATGACAGTGATTACAAAAACCACATGAGAACGGAAACTCTCCAAAGTATCGAAAGGGAACCAAAATTATTTCTGGGTTTACCCGTTAAGACGTATTTCCTTATGAAAATACTGTCAGCGAAGATTCCCGCTCCAGTTGTGAATATTTTAATTACTTTGAAGAAGATTCGCCTGAAAGATTCCTTCGTCATTTTGGGAATCCATTTCGGGATGTCGGCCAGCAATGTAAGCCGAATCTTCAAAAACATGCTGACTCTACTGGCAAGTTTTCTCAGAGAACTGATTGTTTTCCCCAGGCAAGAAAATATTCGGCTGAGAATGCCGATTCCATTCCGAGCAAGATATGGCAAGGTGGCGGCTCTAATTGACTGTCTAGAAATTCAAATAGAAAAACCCGGCAATCCAGTACACCAGGCATTGACGTGGTCACAGTACAAGGGATGTAATACTATGAAGTATCTCATCTCTTGTACTCCTGATGGCCTAGTCAGTTACATATCTGAGGGTTATGGAGGGCGAGCCAGTGATGTAGTTATTGTTGAAGACTCTGGATTCATTGAAGAACTGGAACCAGGTATGTTTAATTTCTTAAGGATCGTCAGATCCAAATTATCCATATTTATGCTTATGCATCTTTTCGATTTTCAGGTATGTCAGTCATGACTGACAGGCTTCAAAAACATTAAAGTCATCTGTTTGAAACCAGGTAATGTACCCTGGTATGACCACCGTCAGTGTCGTCAGTACCTTCCACCCGAGAAGAGGTGAAACAGTCCAAGAGAATAGCTGCATTGAGGATACATGTCGAACGAGTGATTGGCAGACTACGGGAATTCCACATGTTAATGCCTCATTCTTGTGTCGATAGTCATTACATCAATTTGCTTGATTACATAATAATTATAGCTTGTGGTATTATCAACTTACAAGATTACTTGATTAAAGTATAATAGCTTTAGCTTTTACTTTCAAGGTACATGTACCGTAAACAGTTTTAATTTTTCCATTTTTTAGATTTATATTTTATTATATTTTTTCAGTTGATTATAGGTTTCATTTTAGTATCAGATTGGGTTTTTACCTTAGAAAGCCTTTCCTAAAGAACTATTGAAAATGCTTTTGGCATATTGCAAGCTAGATGGAGAATATTTTCAAGAAGCATTTGCGCCAAGTTAGAAACAGTTGATGCAATAATAAAAAGCTGTGTGTGCTTGCACAATTTTTTAAAGCGAAAACAAGACAATTCATCACATGGAGAAAGAATTTATTGCCCACCAGGTTTCGTTGATGGGAATGATGTTTTGGGGGAATGGAGAGATGAAGTACAAACATCTCTTATTACCATAAACCATGTTGGAAGCAACAATTCTACACTTTGAGCAAAATATTTTCGAGATGAGCTGGCTCGATTCTTTCTGTCACCTCAAGGTTTTAAAGAAGGACAGGATAGAGTATGTAAAACGTACATATTGACGTATTATATGTAAAAGGCATGATACAATGACATACAAGATATGGAAGTTTTATTTTCGTCAATTCACTAAATACTCCATTGACATATTGAACTGTTCATTTAATTTTCAATAAATAAAAGATACTTTCCATCCAAGATATTTTATTCAGTAGCGTTCATGACTATAAGAAACAATTTTTTTATAGCCTGCTTTATACTTGTGTCTTTAATTTTTCTAACAACTCCTGCTGAAAATTGGACAGTTCAACACCTTCAATGGCAGGAATTTCGTCAACAGAATAAGACAGCTTTTCTACATTGGATTTTTTATTTAATTCCATTTCACTAAGTCGAACAATTGGAACTTCTGATATTTTTGGAACGTTCCATGCTGCCGCAGCATCTGTACACGATGAGATGGTTTTTGTTCTGTGAATATGCTCCACTGTGAACAGCAAAGCAGCAACATGACTACAAACTTCAGAGAGCCCAGCCATGCAGGTGCAATGACCACAATTTATGGCACCGTCTTCTTCACAGATAATCCAAGCAAGTAAAGGCGGTTTTCATTCGTTGAGAATGCTTTACCTTAAAAAAAAATAATACATTAATAAAAACAAGTTAATGATCAAGATATTTTGGTTATCCTGTTGTTTAGTCTTCCAAAACACCCCTCACATGCCCATTCCACTTTTTCCACTCGCGTTGCTCACAGGGTTGCTGCATTAAATCAGCTCTTTGGTCAGGGAAGGTTTGTTTTTCAATTTTAGGGACATTTAAAGGAAAAAAAAACCTACCCCGACCAAAGACCTGATTTAATGCAGCAACCCTGTGAGCGACGCAAGTGGAATGGGCATGTGAGGGGTGTTTTGGAAGACTAAACAACAGGATAACCGATATTTTATTGCTATGGGTCATAGGATAGTATTTTCATTTTACCTTTCCAATGAAGATCACATGATTAGCAATTCGCTTCAATCCCATTAAATGCACAAAGCCAGCTTCAAAATACTTGTAGCCGCTTAAACTTTTATAAGCCTTCGTTTGTTCTTTTGTATAAAAACTGTGGCTCAACACTAAATACGACACGATGTCTAGTGCAGAAACAGGAGGTCCAGATCCTCTGGAGTTAAAGAAAATTGATCCACGCCGTTCAAGATCCTAATTTTTTCTTTATAGCAAACCATAATGTCGGAAGCACCACTTTCTAAAGATAACAGGTAATCACATTTCTTAGTAACATCACTGTTATTGTAACTGACAAGCACACACACTACTTAATAACAGTAAACTTAAAATACAGCTCGATGTTCGAATTGATTATTTCGAAATGTTATAAATAAAATAAAACTTCTCTAATTATTGCCGCGTGCTGCTAGTTCGATGATTTGCATTTGTGTCTGACAGCGACAGCCTTAATTCTCGATGGAAGGAGGTTATGTCATGTTTCTTCTTTTTCGAAAATATGGCCTCCCGCTTGGTAATGTCAAATTAACGTTTACGTTCAATGTAGACAGGGAGGTTAATATTACGGCTTCCGTTGCGCTTGCGTTTACGTTTACGTCGAATGTGAAGGGGCCTTAATAAAATGTTTCAAAAATATTAAAGTTACAGACATTTTATGATGATTTCGATTATCAACTAGTAGCAGACGAAGCAACTTATCATAATACTAAAATGTAAAGGTTTAGTATCCATGCTTAAGTATGAAATGCCCTTGTCAACCGTTGCTGTGAAATCTAATGTTGTGGAACGCGCCAGTCGACTAACAGTAGTGACAGTCAATGACATTCCAGACATTCTACTTCTACATTCTAATAACTGGTGGTGGTGAACCAATCAACTAACAAGTACCTAACCAAAAAATATGAAGATTAGAAGATTCATTCGCATTTATTTATTTGTTTTGTTCGCTTCGTTTATTTCATTGTCTAAAATAAATTAAAATTGAACGCAAAATAATTAAATAATAACATTTTCGCCGTATATTTAATAATATAAAATACATAATGTTTTGTGAAAAAAATATCTCACACACGCCACCTGACATAATAGAAAAAGCTACTTCTGCAATAAATGATTTATTGCCCGAAAAATCTAAGGTAAAATACGACGCAATATATAAAAAATTCACAGACTGGCAATCGAAGCAACAAACTACCTCTTTCTCAGAGAATGTACTTCTGGTTTATTTTACCGAATTATCTAAGGTATATAAATCGCCCTCATTATGGGCACATTATTCAATGCTTAAAAGCACACTTTATATTTACAATAACATTGCCATCGGAAAATATAAGAAGCTGCAAGCCTTTTTAAAACGAAAATCGGAGGGCCATCAGCCAAAGAAAGCCAAAACTTTCCTACCAGAAGAAATAAATAAATTTATTAACGAAGCACCAGATGAGAAATTTCTGCTAACAAAGGTAGGTAATAATGATTGTTCCTAACGGTTTTATGTAAGATAATGCAGTGTTGATATACAAAATCAACTCCTTAAAGCACCCTACTTTAGGTAATTGAACAATTATTTCTAATTTTGTTTGCTTTTATCAAGGTCGCACTAATCATGGGCCTGATGGGAGCCTGCCGTTCGAATGAATTATATGCGATGAAAATTGAAGATGTAAGAGAGTATAATGGAGCTCTCATTGTAAATGTACCCTTTACAAAGACAAAGACCCCAAGATCATTCACTGTAACAGGTGAATTTTACACCATCTGCAAGAAATATATGGAACTTCGGTTATTGCACGCTAAGTGTCCATCATTCTTTTTGAACTATCAGCACGGTAGATGCACGATTCAAAAAGTGGGGATAAATAAACTAGCAGCTATGGGAAAACAGATTGCCATGTACCTGAAGCTCGAAAATCCTGGGATGTATACAGGTCATTCATTCCGTAGGTCGTCCGCAACAATATGTGTTACTGGCGGAGGTGATATAACCGCTGTGAAACAAATTGGAGGCTGGAAATCAACTGCTGTTGCCGAAGGTTATGTTGATGACAACATTAACAATAAGTTAAAAAGAGGAGCGACTATTTTGCAAGAAATAAATAGGAATTCTAATAGTAATGATAAACCTTGTACTATTACAACTTCTTCTATTGAAAACTGTAATACAAAAAATACGACTATCACACAAAATTATGAAACACTTAAAAATACACCGCCATCAATATACATCACAAACTGTAGTGACATTACCATAAACTACAATTTTCATAAAAATTTAATGACATTATTAAAATTTAGGTATTGTGTAGTTGAGATAAAATTAAAACAATAAATTCCTGATTGCTGATTTTGTATCTTTTGTAATTCTAAGTTATTTTTCGAATTTTCAGTCGACATTTAATTTTATTAGTGATAGTTCCTGGTGAAGTAGTGTTTTTTATATTTTTGCAATATTTCAGTGAGTAAAATACTCGAAGAGAACCATCATTTTTACAAATAGAACTAAATTCCATAAAACTTTTCAACATAAGTTAATCCTAAGGTAAAACTTTTATAATATAAAAAAAATTAAAACTAAAAAAAAAATATACTCGTAGATAAAGTATAGTATTCCACTCACGCATAATGGCTATTATCCACTTACATGTTACAGCACTCGCCAGAGGCTCGTGCTGCAATTTTCATCTTCGTGGATAATAGCTATCATTATGCGCTTGTTGAATAATATACTATAATCTGTGTCGGTTCTTATTGTCTCACCCCATCTGATTACTCTTAATGTGCATTGCCATTCAGTAACATGTTGCTTATTTTTTACTTAATAATTTACAAATTTTATTGAAAATTTACTGGGAGCCTGCTGGCTGCTAAGTAACGTTCTTTCCCTCCCCGAAATTTGCTCGGGGTGGAACGGAAGGTTATATAATATACAGGGTGAGTTTTTTTCAATGTTTAGTACAAGGATCTCGTAAACTACTGTATGAAAATAGAAATACAATCACGAATAAAGAACTCATGGAGACAAATATGGCAGGAGCAATATACGCTACTAAGAACCATAGAACCCTCAATCTCACTAAGGCCTCTAAATTCATATAGTAGAAGAGAGGGAGTAATCCTCAGAAGACTTAGAATAGGACATATAGTCATAACATATGACCATATCCTGCAAAAAAAAACCACTGCACTCGCCTGCGAGCGTTGCATTAGACAGCTGACAGTGCGTCACCTCCTTAAGAACTGTCCTCGGTTTACCCAAGAGAGATCTCAATACAATATCGGCAAGAACCTAGAAGATGTCCTAAATATAGATTCGCCAACTGCCACCAAAAATTTACTACGATTCATAAGACAAATTGGAATATACAACCTTGTTTAAAAGAATTGTGTTATTATTTATTTAAAGAATGTTATTTATAATGAAACTTAAAATGTACCTGGTGCTAATGACCTGTGATATCGAAGAACCCTACTTCAACAACAAAAAAGCACGTGTTTTGTGACATCTGACCGGTCGTACGTATTTGAGGGATACGTATTCTTGTGCCCGAAAAATGTCTGTCTGTCTGTGACTTTGCTAGGAAACACTCTAGAGCCGCCAGTTTTCATGTGGGAAAGTTGAAATTTGGCTCGATTGAAGAGGCTTTTAAATTTTTGATAACTCATTGAACTACTTCACACCCTCATGCTCAAATATAATGATTCTTTTTAAATAATTTTGCCTTAGGAAAATCAAGGTGAATAAATCAATAGTACCTCGTCAGTTTTAGTTTATTAGTTGAACAATTTTATTTTTTTTGTCTTTATTATTTTCTCTTGGAATTTAGACTTTGACGATAACTAAAATTTATTTTCTAAATTTAATTTTTTATTTTATTTTTTTGTAATTTCGATATTTGGGTAAGGCATAATGAATTTTATATGTCCTGCTTATGTGGTTAAATGGCCAATGTGTTTAAAGATTGAAATAAATCTGAACAAACTACATTCAGATCTGTCGATGACTACCTCCTCTGTAGAGTTTGAGTAGTTCATTTTTTTTTGAGGTAGGAGAAAGGAGGTAGGTTCCAATGTTGAGAGAATGGAGTTCGACGCGGAACTGGAAATAATTCGTGGAACAGTACACGACAGCATGAAAAACAAAACCTATAGCGTTGAGGTAAGAATATCCTGCTAGCAAATTCAGCAGGTAGTGGCAATGGGTTAATTGTATTTGTTTTTTTTTTTAAATTTACAGATTGAATTGAAGGATGATTATCTCATAGGGAAAAGTTGTTGTTGTCCTAAGGGTATATAATGCCATCACATTGCAGCACTTTTGATATATGCACACTATAATATATCTACGACAGGTTAACAGTGCATGTGACGTACTTCAAAAAACACATCGAACCAAGCGATATCATGTGGCGATTTATATCCAACGACCACATATAGTGCTGTTGATCGAAAAATGACGGTAGATGAACTGCAGGACCTTCGGAGCCAGGTGAGTAGCTTAGGAGGTACAGTTGCTTATTTGTGGCTTGTACAGGAGGAACCTGTTCAAACAACGACCACACTACCTGTACCTCTTATTGAAAACCTATTATCTTTGGGAACTTCTTTTGACAGAGAATGTTCTGGTGAAGAGGTGAAGAGCTATTTAAAATTAAATGTTCTGTCACTGATGACATTGTAATCCAAGCTGCCGATTTGACGATTGGCCAATCAGAAAATGAGCATTGGCATGTGATACGGAAGTATCGTTTAATTGCCAGCAATTTTGGTCCGGTCTTGGCAGCAATTCGCATGCAACGTTTTCCAGAATCATTGTTCAAGAGTCTTTCAGGTTGGTTTATATTTCTTGTAAATTATCTTTGCATTAAAAAATCATGGAGTATCTATTCTTGATGGAAAGTTGTTCACTATTTTTGTTTTTCATTTAAGATGTGTATAATTTGGATAATGTGCGAGCAATCCAATGGGGAAAACTCCATGAACATGCAGCAATCCAGTCGCTTGAAGCCACGGCCAACCTTAATGTAATACCAGATGGCTTTTGGCTCTCAACAAGTGGGTTTTTAGAGGCCTCACCAGATGGACCTGTAGGTGATGATGCCATAATTGAAGTTAAATGCCTATATACATACCGTGATGATGTGCTGCAGGACAAATTAAAAGACAAAAATTATATAATTTATTTTGAAAACAATTTTGATCTTGTTGTTGACACAAATCAAAACTATTATGCCCAAATACAAGGTGATCTGCATTTAGTTAATAGAGTTTTATGTTACTTGGTTTTGTGGACATCAAAAAGTGCCATAGTAACAACTATTTATAAAGATGTTCAATAGAGAGACAATTTTGCATTATTGGAGGAGTTCTATATCAAACAATATGCGCCCAATACAGATCCCAATAAATTCGACTTACAAAATGTAGATATGGTCGAACTGGAAGCCTTCTTGGGACTTGTTTTCTATACAGCCGCTTTCAACTCAAATCATGAGAATTTCAAGAGACTATTTGCAACAGAACCAAAAGAGATTCGCTGTTCTTCTACACTGCCTTCGATTCGATAATCCAGAAAATCGTATTATGAAGCGTTTGGGTGATCCAGCTGCACCTATTTCTGAACTGTTTGAATTACTTATAAGCAACTCTCAAAGAGTGTGTGTGGCCCTGGGCCCTACTACTTGCATCGATGAAATGCCGGTGCCCTTCCAAGGAAGATGCAGGTTCAAAATTTACATGCCTAATAAGCCGGCCAAGTATGGGGTGAAAATAATGTGTCTAACTGGTTCCAGCAACCACTACTTATTCAATACTTATACAGGTGTCCCAGACTTAACTGACCAGGCCATATCTCATATACAGGAGATAATCGAGCCGAATAAAAGGCATATTATTATAATTTTTAAGCTGTATAACATGACAGCATGAAAACAACCCCCACTCCAACATCCCCTAATTTACAGCCCCCATCCTTTAAAAAATGAATAGCACCCTATACAATATATATTTTTGTATATTCAAAACCAGTATTCGATTCTCTATTCAGATGATTTTTCAGATTCAAAATTGGTTATACATACATTGAGGGTGGGGCATTTCCCAAATAATAAAATAGATACTGTTGTAAGAGTAGCAAGAAATAAAGAAAACGTCATAAATGTTTTGGCTTATGTACATTTTAATCCTCAATTTGGGGTGTGAATGTCTGGTGCGGAATATTTAACGGACGTATCCATAGGACCTCATTTCTTTGAAGGTAATTTAAGTGGTGAGCGATATTTACAGTTCTTGGAGAACATAATACCTGAACTATTAGACGATATACCAATTCAAGAAAGACAGCAATATGGTGGCAACAAGATGGTGCACCTGCACACAATGCAAACACTGTAATTAATTATCTACATAATCGATACGGTAATTCTGTCATAGCTAATGCATCTCTTGATATTAAATGGGCAGCCCGTTCACCCGACTCGTCTCCCCTTGATTTTTTCCTTCGGGGAAATGCTCGACTTTAAGTTAACATTAAAACGCAAATACTTTTTTGTTACATCACAAGAAACGTAACTTTTTGTAATTCAAGATGGTGCAAACACCCTCTGGCAGCCATCTTGGAAACTTGAAAATAATATCCAGCATTTTCCCTTGCCCACTTAACCTAAACATTTTTTACCGTAACTCTCTACGATTATTAGTTTCTGAGGTACAACCGCTTATATCGCTTATTTGCCCACCCTGTACTTCATCATCAGTCATACAGGCATAATCCGCATAGAAAAAGTTGATTTTGATCAAGGCCTTGGCCGGGGAAACTGGTATAACCCCACATGGAACGACGTCTACAGAATGGGAGAATATCTAGAGAGGTGAGATTTTGCATTCGACGTGTTTTGGGTTCCCATGAAGTAATAATTGCAAATATGGAAAAACCTGTTTGTGTGAAATGCTCGAGAATGTTTTGTACAGATTGTCGCTAAAATTTGTAATTTTATTTGTATTGCAGTTTTGTACAAAACGTGACCATCTGATACCCTTATGGCTTTTAGTGCCTTGAATTACTTATTTAGTTCCTTTATCGCCAAAGAAGTATTATTTTATTTTCATAGTTCCTTTTTTTGAATTAAATAACAAAAGAATATCATTTTCGTTGTAAAATAACAACACGAGGTGTTTTGTTATAAGTTTAAGTTGTTAGTTGTATTGAAAAAGGTTTTTTACGTTTTATTGCAAAAAATATGCACAAGTAACTATTCCTTCTTTAATTTTTATCCGATTTTCATTTTCTTTGCTTCAATGAGAAAAATTAATGCTCGATTAGTGACCGCATGTCTCCGCTTATGTATCATTTATCTCTCGTCTCCACTTAAGGGTTAAAATTACAAGATAAGGTATTTTCATTTGTTTCACAAACAACATGAGCGTCACCTCCGGTTTTGTTGGAAGTTGCTGAAATGGTGAGTCCATAATGCGTAATAAGTCACATGACCCTAGATCAACAAAACCCCTCGACGACGCTCGTACCGTGAGATTTTACTTCTTCTGTCTCTACAACGAACATCCGTGTAACACCGCCAATATTTATTGTCTTCAATAAACGTTGTTAATTAAATTGATGATTTTCACTTAAGCTCAATAACCACCTAAGAAATCACAACAACAATTCTGGTGTCAGGTGTGTGGGGTAGTCTTGGGTATATCGTGTTGAATAAAAATATGAGTCACTACAAAAATCTGGCGAATAAGGCTCAACTGAGTGTCAGAAAACCCTCGAATATTCGGCTGTGATTTAGTAAGAAGGTTGAAATTGAAACGGATCATCATCATTCTTATCGTCATTGGCCTTCATCATTATCCCAAGCAGCTCTGAAGAAGATTCTGGACGTTCGCCTTCACCTCCAAGTTTTGCAACCAAAGCTTAACATACCAAGATAAGAAGACGGAATTTCAAACAGGATTCCGGCGCAGTTCTTCTCCGGCCTCCAATAGCAGAATCTCGACTTCCGATCCTGCAGTAGGACAGCAGACAGCAGGAGGGACGAGGAAGGCAGAACGGCAGAAATTGCAGGTAATCCTACGGACAACCCGTAGGAAAACCCTTCATAGTCGGGAGATAGATGTAGTAAGTCTCGATACACCAAATCCTATTATTTCTCGTATCTCATTGCAACTTATGTATACCTATATTTTTATCTAAAATATTTTCGTGCTTCTTATATTGAGAATTTTTAATGTTATTTAATATATGATAGAATTTGACAATTCTGAAGTATTTCCTTTTGCTCATTTAGAAGACTTATTTTCCGATATGGTTTTCACGATGGACATTGCTTTAAAAATGATCCTTGAATTTTCTGGGAATCGGGATCAATTACATAAATTTATTTCGTGCTGTACAATAGTGGGAACTTTAGCTACCACAAAAGCAGAAAGGGAAATGCTTATGAATGGTATTAAGACGAAATTTTCTGGAGCAGCTTACAACATAATCAAATATAACGAATATGCAGATTGGGATGCATTAAAGGGTTAAATGAAAATTTCCTAGAAGAACGCACTATATCGCAAATTTTTGAATATATCTCAAGGAATTAAACTACTATGCGGCAACACTGTAAGCGATCATCATGCGTAGGCGCATGTTATACAGGGTGGCCAATTAGTGCGACAAAGGTCAATATCTCCTGTACCATTGAAGATAGCGGAAAACTTTTTCCAAGAAAGTTATTAAGGGTTAAGAGATGCATCTTTTAAAATTATTTTCGACTATACAGGGTGCTCCATAAAGGCGGGACGGTAAAAAGTTCATGTTTTTTAAATGGGACGCCCTGTATATTTTCACATATTCTAATTCACCGTGAAATTCTGTAGGTAGCAACACAATTATTTATGCACATTTTTGCAACGTTGCCAAATAGATTGGAAAATTCTTTAAATTTGTGAAAAAACATGGCTCAATGAAATGTGTAATATTTTTTAACTTATAATAATTGGGAAAAAAATAGTTTTTTAAAGCAAAGAAGAATGTTGACAGGAGCCGTCTAAGGTAACATAGAATAATGTTTTTGTACAGGGTGTTTTCTATGGGCGTGCCAACATTACGAACTTTAAACCTAATTTTCGTGATTTTCTTAAATGGAACACCCTGTATTTGATTACACTATCTTGTAGGGATTTTAATCTCCTTTAACTTTTGTAAAGGTCTTCCTATGCCTATCTTTACCAATTTTGGTGGTATTTCAATTTTTATTTAAACTCTAGCAAAAAACTAGATGTTTTTCAACCTTTTCGCTTTCCTAGTCACCTAGTAACACACTTGGTCACCTAGTAACACACCTGGTAACCTAGTAACACATAAAATAAAAACAAAATATTAAATTTTAAATAAAACGTCAGTTTGGTGGCAATTAGATGACAATTAAAGTGATTTGGTGGTTTGTTTGTACAAAAAGTATTAAATATGAATTTTTCAAATGCCGAAATGGTGGATATGGTATTTGTACTAGGAGCTAGCGACAAAAACTGCTTGTTAGCAACGCGGATATACAAAGAAAAATATCCAAACCGAAGACAACCTAATAGAAGGGCGCTTGAAAAGGTAATGGAGCGTTTTCAAAGAACGGGAAGTGTAGCCTATAATAAAAATGAAAGAAGAAAACGTGTTTTAATGGAAGAAAATCAATTAGACGTTCTTTTAACAGTAAATGAAAATCCACACATTGGCCAACGAAATATATCCAATCAATTAGATATTAGACGATCATCGATTCAGAACATACTGAAAGCCCACAAAATGCATCCTTATCATATCCAGTTGTTGCAGGAACTAAATGAAGAAGACTATCAGAGAAGAATAAATTTCTGTGAATGGGTACAGGAAAAAACGAGACAGCAAAGAAATTTTGCACATTTAGTATTCTTTTGTGATGAAGCAACATTTCATAAAAATGGAAACGTGAATAGGCACAATTTTCATTATTATGCTAACAGCAATCCCTATTTCGCAAGAACCCATTCACAAAACAGATGGTCCTTAAACGTTTGGGGAGGAGTTGTAGGAGACTATGTTATTGGACCGCATTTTTTTGAGGGCAGAGTAACAGGACAATTATACTTGGATTTTTTACGATTTAATTTACCGCAATTAATGGTTCAGATACCAAATGAAGTTCGTGAACGTCTTTGGTTTCTACATGATGGAGCCCCCGTGCATTATACAGGGCATATTACTAACTTCTTGAATGACAGGTATGGGCAGCAGTGAATTGGAAGAGGAGCTCCAGTACCATGGCCGGCTAGATCACCAGATCTAACAAAAATGGATTTTTGTATATGGGGATTTGTAAAAGATCAGGTATATAAAATACCCCCGACTACAAGAGATGATATGAAAATTCGTATTAGGAACTGTTTTCAAAGTGTTACTCGGGAAATGTGTAGAAACATGACTCAATCGTTTGAAAAACGTGTTGAATTGTGTATCCAAGTTAATGGGGGCCACTTTGAACAAATAATTACGTAATAATTTATTTTAGAAATTGTCCGCAAACTTGAGTCGCTAAAATATTTTTGTGACTTTTTTTTTTGTGTTACTTTTTTGTATTTTGTGAATGTATCCTCCAGTATGATTAAATTGTTTTGAGGTTAATTATTTATGGAAATCAATGGGAAAACTACCAAATTGACGTTTTATTTAAAATTACAACATTTTGTTTTTATTTTATGTGTTACAGGTGACTAGAAAAGCGAAAAGGTTGAAAAACATCTAGTTTTTTGCTAGAGTTTAAATAAAAATTGAAATACCACCAAAATTGGTAAAGATAGGCATAGGAAGACCTTTACAAAAGTTAAAGGAGATTAAAATCCCCACAAGATAGTGTAATCAAATACAGGGTGTTCCATTTAAGAAAATCACGAAAATTAGGTTTAAAGTTCGTAATGTTGGCACGCCCATAGAAAACACCCTGTACAAAAACATTATTCTATGTTACCTTAGACGGCTCCTGTCAACATTCTTCTTTGCTTTAAAAAACTATTTTTTTCCCAATTATTATAAGTTAAAAAATATTACACATTTCATTGAGCCATGTTTTTTCACAAATTTAAAGAATTTTCCAATCTATTTGGCAACGTTGCAAAAATGTGCATAAATAATTGTGTTGCTACCTACAGAATTTCACGGTGAATTAGAATATGTGAAAATATACAGGGCGTTCCATTTAGAAAACATGAACTTTTTACCGTCCCGCCTTTATGGAGCACCCTGTATAGTCGAAAATAATTTTAAAAGATGCATCTCTTAACCCTTAATAACTTTCTTGAAAAAAGTTTTCCGCTATCTTCAATGGTACAGGAGATATTGACCTTTGTCGCACTAATTGGCCACCCTGTATGTGTATTATTATTATTATTGAATATTGAATAAAGTTTTTGTATGCAGACGTTTCAACTGACACTGACATGGTGGTTATTTTATTAATTCTACCGATTTTACCCTCAAAATTTATTAGGTTATGGGCCCAGTTTACAGTTACCAATTAACGATAGTATAATCAGTATACTCAGTGCAGGTACTGCAGTTTCTTCTACAGAGTACCTAGAGTGGTGAATTAATAAAAAAAGGTGTTCTTTGTCTGAAGTTTGAACCCCTACAACAAAGGCTGTCAATTATTTAAATAGTATTCCGAAATTGGTTGGTAGAGAAAACTACGCAGATTGGGCATTTGCAGTGGAAAATGTATTTATCTTAGAGGGACTTTCGAAGTGTGTCGATGGTTCAGAGGAAGATACTGCTTTAGTGAGCAAAGCCAAAGCTAAGTTGACACTAACATTGGATCCTTCATTGTTTATCTATGTGAAGGAATTTAAATCCGCAAAAAAAATTTGGGATGGATTAAAAAAGCTCTATGAGGATACAGGTTTTGCACGAAAAATTGGTTTAAAAACGAATGCAACGCGGTGAAAATGCAGATACTAGTGGGCATGTTAAACACATGATGTTCCAGGGAGATGAAGAACCAGCTCGTTTAGTTGGAAAAGTGCAAGCGAGTATGAAAAAGCGAGAATATGAAGTTGAGGTAAAACCTTTTTTGATCATACTATTTTAAAGAATACTAATTTTAGTCTTTCTTCAGGTGTACGTTAATTTGAAGGAGGGAGTTTTTTCGACAAAATGTACCGGGCGTGCATCTAAGAATGAACAGCGGCCATATCTTGGGAAATATTGATCCTACAGTTTCAAAATGAAAATTTTCCAGACATAAGTGACTATGCGAAATGCAATGAAAATATTTTCAAGATGGCCGCGCTTCCGGAAATACCGGAAGTTGACACCTACTTCGTTATTTTAACGGGGACAGCCTTTATTTATTGTATTTTTAAATTGCCTGGCAAAATCGAATACCGGGTGGTCCATCACTTATGTCCACCCCCTAATTAGGGCCTAATTTTAAAGATAAAAAATTGAAACTTTGAGGATTTGTGTACTTGATATAGGACCACGGAATGGCATAATCAGTTTCATTAAAAAAAATTTAGTTCGGGCGCCAGCGATAAAAAACTGTAATATGGTGGTAAATTGTCGAAAAAAAAATCGATTTTTTTCAATACATAGGTAGAAATCGATTAATAAAATCAAAATCCCTTGAAAGAAATGTGAAAAAACTAATTATAAGGCTTTAATTAAATAAAATATAATTATATAGCAATGACAGGTAGAGATTTGATTTATGATGTGCTATTGGGTGACCGATATAATAGTAGGCCCAATAAAGTTTTATTACAAAGTAAACAAGCCCTAAATAAATATAGAAGAATGGCTCTTGGTGGACAAAGGGCACCTGCGGCACTGGACACAGTGTCGTATTATGGAGTCATCAAAAAGGTGATTATTAAAAATCTAAAATAAATATAATAATTTCAAAGTTATAGTAATACTTTAACTTATGTAATATTACATTAACGTGATTTTATGGACATCTATTATGATAATCATAAAACATTACGGAATTACAGATAGGCAGGTACCTACTCATACTCAAGAAGGTATATATGTGAGATATTATTCATCAACTAGGTAATTCTTCCGAGTACCTAATACTATTTACATATTCTTTTTAAATAATCTAATAATAAAAAATTAATTAAACAATTATAAATAAAATATGAATAAATGGCTCACCTAAAGCAAATATCCACCTCCGAAATTGAAGTTAATTTTATAGACAAAAAAATGAAACTTTGAGGATTTGTGTATTTGATGACCATGGAATGGCTTAATCAGTAAAAAAAATTTTTTGCTCGTGCAACATTGATAAAAATGCAATTTAGTAGTAAAGTTGCGAAAAAAATAGAGTTTTTCGCATACATCGGTAGAAATAGATTAATAAAATCAAAATGACTGAAAAAAAATTAAACAAAATGAGAATAAGTCTTAAATCAAATAAAACCCATAATTTAACAGGCTGTTGCTGTTGGGTAACTGATGGACAACCAAATAAAACGTCATGTATAAAATCTTATTTAAGCATAAAAGAGAGAATAACTTTGTTAAAGATCACCAGGCCCAAGGGGCGGCTTAAATATTCTTAGAATGAAAATTTTTCTCGTGAGTTGTTCGGCAATGAGTATAGGTATAATATAATATTACGAGGGTCGTTTGATAAGTCCGTGACTTTTGGAATTTCCCGCGCAGTAACTGTAAAGCAACTCCGCTCCCGTGAAGTGCCATCTGTCGGTGGACTACTGTACAATTTTGAGCAAGCTGTGACGTTTAGGTTATGTTTGACAGTGATTTAAAGCAGCCAACGTCGTCAATGTCCACAAAAATGGAAAAAAGTGAATTTCGTGTGCTGATGATAAAGCATTACTTTTTGCGCAAAAAAACCGTCAACGAAACCAAGCAGAGGCTTGATAAATACTATGGGGACTCTGTCTGCACCATCAATTTCAATGGTTAAAAAGTGGTTTACTGAGTTCCGCTGTGGCCGCACCAGTACAAGTGATGCCGAACGTTCAGGTCGTCCAAAAGACGTCGTTACGCCAGAAATTGTTGACAAAATCCATGAAATGATATTGGATGATCGAAGATTAAAAGTGCGTGAGTTGGCTGAGGCTGTAGGCATCTCAACTGAACGGGTGCACCACATTTTGCACGAATATTTGGACATGAGAAAGCTGTCCGCGCGATGGGTGCCGCGATTGCTCACGATCGACCATAAATTTAACCGTGTGAAAAGTTCAAAGGAGTGTTTGGAGATGTACAAACGCAATCCAAAAGAGTTTTTGCGCCGTTTCGTTACCGTGGATGAGACGTGGATCCATCACGCCACACCAGAGACAAAGCAACAATCGAAGCAATGGGTTGTTAAAGGTGAACGTGCACCGAAGAAGGCTAAGATGGGTCTTTCTGCTAACAAAGTCATGACTACAGTTTTCTGGGATTCGCGCGGAGTAATTCATATCGATTACCTTGAAAAGGGTAAAACCATCAATGGCAAATACTACTCAGAGCTGCTGGATACATTTGACACTGTTTTGAAGCAGAAACGACCGCATTTAAAGAAGAAAAAAGTGTTTTTTCATCAGGACAATGCACGAGTGCACACGTGTGCAGTCACTATGGCAAAATTTCACCAACTGGGCTACGAACTGCTACAACATCCACCGTATTCTCCGGATTTAGCTCCCTCCGACTATTTCCTGTTTCCAAACCTGAAAAAATGGCTGGCTGGCAAAAGATTTGGGTCGAATGAAGAGGTCATCACGGAAACAAACGCTTATTTTGAGGGCCTTGACGGATCTTATTATTTAGAAGGAATAAAAAAGTTAGAAACACGTTGGACTAAATGTATCGACCTGAAAGGAGATTATGTAGAAAAATAAAATGATTTTTTGCCCAAAAAACAATGTTTTCCTTTAAAAGTCACGGACTTATCAAACCACCCTCGTATTATAAACCTCATATTTACAACCTGTTTAACCGGACAGGTCGTAAATAATGAACTATTAAATCTATTTCTTCCGCATTATTCTGTTCTCCATAGGCCTTATTTTTCTAGATTTCAAGTTTCTTTTTCTACCTTAATCCAACTTTAGAAGGACAATGAAAATAGATGTCTGTTGATAGGTAAGAAATATTTAAATTATGCAGCTTGGAAATCATACCGTACCTAAAAGGATTTAAAAAATCTCCCAAAGTGGAAGGTTTCCTTCTGGAATTCACTAATAGCTTTATTCCTGGAATTCCCTAATACCAAACTTAAGTACCTATTATTTGTTGACATTTCTTGCCAATACCCATGCGTAGCATAATGCCTTTCAGGAGTTTATGGTGTTAGTAGGTGTTTATAGATTTATTTATTTATGCCTACTATTATTTTCCTAGTTCAGTCAAAGTTTTACTTTGAAACTAGAAAGGTCTTGTACGAATCTAAACGTTTCAGCTTTGTGTTTAATTGTCAAATTATCGTGCGCATTCGGGTGTTGTTCAAGTGTTTTGGAGAAGTGCTTTGAAGGAACCCAATAATTATTTGACTTTATTATAAAATTTTGCAATAAATTTTTTTTGATAATAATTTTGTGGCCTGTGTTTCTTTGGTAAGTTTTAAAACAATTACTTATATTCTTTTAACACTTACTTTTTTATAAAATCTTCTACTCTTTTCTAGTTGGTTTGCTTTTATTGATTGAATCTATTATATCATATTACGAAAATGCCTTTTTCATTTTCTTTTGAAGAGAAAGTGGACATGCTATTAATTTATGGTGAATGTCTACAAAATTCTGTTCAAGCGGAGCAATTATACTCCCAAAGATATCCAGATAGGCCACATCCGAACAGAAAAATTTTCCCTCGGCTTGTCAACACATTAAGGACTACTGGATCCCTGAAAGCCAAAACAAAAGAAGTGACTAATCAAGTAACAACGCATGAAGTCAATCAAGGAATTGTATTGAACCACGTTGAAAACAATCCCCAAATTAGCACGAGAAGATTACACGAAATCACCGATATAAGTCTTACATCAATCAAGAGAATCTTAAAGAAGCATAAATATCATCCATATCATATCGAGTTGCATCAAGAGTTACATGGTCTAGATTTTGAAAATCGGGTTCTTTTTTGTCAGTGGGCTCAACAAAAAATTTTAGAAAATCCTGACTTTTTTCAGCAAGTTCTTTTTACAGATGAATGTTCATTCAAGAGCAACGGGAGCATCAACAAACACAATTTACACTACTGGGCAACTGAGAACCCACACTGGATGAGGGAACAAAGAAATCAGGATCATTGGTCTATAAACGTTTGGGGCGGCATAATCGGGAACATTTTGATCGGCCCATTTTTTTTCGACGTTCACTTGAATGGGGAAGTATACTTTAACTTTTTGCAACATAATTTACCGTTACTCTTAGAAAACCTACCCTTGAATGTTTTAGGTTTGTGGTTTCAGCAAGACGGGGCGCCAGCACATTATGCTCAACGAGTTCGGGAACATCTCAATCAACAGTATCCTCAAAGATGGATTGGACGTGGGGGACCAATTGCATGGCCTGCGCGATCTCCTGACCTGACCCCTATGGACTTTTTCACGTGGGGATCTGTGAAAGAGATAGTTTACAATGATCCTGTAACTACGAGGGAAGATATGCAACAAAGAATCACGAACGCGTTTGCGTTGATAAACAACAGAGGTATAGCAGCAACAGTCGGCAATTCATTTCAGCGGAGAATCCAAAAATGCATCGAACAAGGAGGCCACCATTTTGAACATTTGCTTTAGGTGAACCATTTAATCATATTTTATTTATAATTTTTTAGAGATTTTTTTTGTTTTTTTTTAAGTTTTATGATTATCCATAATAGATGTCCATAAAATCACGTTAATGTAATATTAACGATAAGAGCCCATAAATTTGAAATAATTATATTTATTTTGGATTTTTAATAATCACCTTTTTCATGACTCCATATACGACACTGCGTCCAGTGCCTCAGGTTCACAGCATGTTCCCTGCTTAGTCCAGAAAGAGCCATTCTTCTATATTTATTTAGGTCTTGTTTACTTTGTAATAAAACTTTACTATTGTTGGGCCTACTATTATTATATTGATGACTCTATTGCACATCATAAATCAAATCTCTACCTGTCATTGCTATATAATTATATTTTATTTAATTAAAGCCTTATAATTAGTTTTTTCACATTTCTTTCAAGGGATTTTGATTTTATTAATCGATTTCTACCTATGTATTGAAAAAAATCGATTTTTTTTTCGACAATTTACCACCATATTACAGTTTTTTATCGCTGGCGCCCGAACTAAATTTTTTTTAATGAAACTGATTATGCCATTCCGTGGTCCTATATCAAGTACACAAATCCTCAAAGTTTCAATTTTTTATCTTTAAAATTAAGCCCTAATTAGGGGGTGGACATAAGTGATGGACCACCCGGTACAGGTGGTTTTCACAATTGGAATTTAGGTTGAGTAGTTTATGAGTTATAAACAAGTTAAAATCGTAATTTTCAATTTTCAAAGCATCTCACAAAAAAAAAGGCTCAAGATATTTAAAAACGGCTTACATGTCCCTATCTTAACTTTTTACAAGGTATTCTATTATGTAGTTTAGATTTTTCTACAGGGTGATGAAAAATATGTTAATTTTCATTGCCGTATCTTATCGCCGTATTCATTGCCGTATCGTATTCTCCACACTGCCGTAGCTGGAGAAATAGACGATTCTAAAATCGAGGAATTTCGTCAAAGGTTAGGGCAGAGTAATGTAGTGTGTTCAACCAAATCCTGCAAAAATTGAGGCAATAATCAAATTCCCGCAACCTATAAATCCAAAAGAAATCAGACAATTTCTCGGATTGAGAGGTTACTATCGCAGGTTCGTTGATAACTATGCCAAAATTATTAAACCTTTAACGAATCTCCTCAAAAAGTAAACCAACTTCATATTCGACCATTTCTGCAAAATTGCTTTCGAAACTTGCAAACAATTTCTGACCCAAGACCCAATTCTGCAATTTCCCGACTTTGAAAAGGAATTTTTGCTTACTACGGATGCTAGTGCCTTTGCAATAGGTGCCGTACTCTCCCAGGGTCCTCATGGTAGAGACCTACCAATAATTGCTTACGCATCAAGGACACTCAATCCTGCGGAGACCAGATATTCAGTTATTCAAAGAGATTTACTAGCTATTGTGTGGGCCGTCAGACATTTCAGACCTTATACAGGGTGTATTGTAACGTCCGCATAATATTAGCACCACGTGATTCTACATCAAAAACAGAACATAAAGTTTTATATTTAGAGCTTAATATTGGGGATATAGGCGCAGCAAATGAGCTAGCTTTGAGGCGATTACTAGCACATAAAGCTGTCTGTTTTTCACAAGGCGAGGCGGATCTCGGGTTAACTCATTTAGGCGAGATGAAAATTGAATTGGTAAAGGCGGGCACAGTTTATTTCCGACCCTACCGATTTCGCAAGTCCTATCATTTTAATAGGCAAGAAGGACGGCGGTGTGCGACTCTGCGTGGATTACAGGGCGTTAAATTCAATTACGGTGAAGGATAGGTATCCCCTTCCCCTAATTACCGATCAGTTGGATCGTTTGGCTGATAAGCGATTCTTCACAACCCTTGACCTGGCGCAGGGGTATCACCAGGTGCCTATGCATCCGGAGTCTATTCATAAGACGGCGTTTATTACTCCTGATGGTCAGTTCGAATATCTGAGGGTGCCATTTGAGCTGGCAAATGCACCGGCGGTGTTCCAGATAATCATTAACAAGATGTTGGGCGACCTGCGGCATGATCAAGTGTTAGCATATATGGATGACTTGTTAATCCCATCGGCGACTATAAAGGATGGGTTGGCGGTGTTGGAGCAAGTTCTTAATCTCATAGAGCAGGCCGGTTTTAAATTAAATATGGCAAAATGCTCCTTTTTGCAGGGATTAATCGAATACTTGGGTCACGAAGTAAGCGGTGAAGGCGTTCGACCGGGGCAACGCAAAATAAAGGCGGTGACTGAATTCCCAATACCTGCAGACGTACATGGCGTTAGGTAATTCCTTGGGTTGGCGGGGTATTTTAGGAAATTTGTCAAGGACTTCACTGTATTGGCTAGGCCTCTGTCTCAGTTAACAGCGAAAGATTGTGAGTGGAAATGGGGAGAAGTCGAGCAGAATTCATTTGACAAACTGAGGCGTATATTGGCGGAGCGACCCATCTTGGGGTTGTATTGCAGTGAGGCGTATACGGAATTGCACACTGATGCTAGTAAATTAGGCCTGGGTGGCATCCTTCTTCAAAGGCGATGTGATGGAAGAATGCAGGCAATTGCGTACTTTAGTAGGGCAACAACTACGGCTGAAGTAAATTATCATAGCTACGAACTGGAAACCTTGGCGGTGGTTGAATCTATTAAGCGTTTTAGGGTATATCTGATAGGTATCCACTTTAAGGTGATTACTGATTACTCGGCGGTTAGAGGAACCCTACTCAAGCGAGATCTTGTACCTCGTATAGCTAGGTGGTGGCTTACAATACAGGAATATGATATGGAGGTAGAAAACAGACCAGGCGATAAAATGCAACATGTCGATGCTCTTAGTCGTAATCCGGTGAGGGTCAATTTGATACAGATGGCGGAAGATGATTGGTTTTTGACAATACAATTACAGGACGATAAAGCACAGGCGATTGTAAAGGCCTTATCAGAAGGAATAGCTGACGCAGATATAAAACGCGACTTCAAAATTAAAGACGGGCAACTCTGGAGGCGAACTGGGAACGGTGACAGATTATACGTGCCTGCAATGGCCAAATTTAATCTACTGAGCCGACATCATGATTTCGACATTGGCCACCCTGGGTATAAGAGGTGTTACGAACTGCTTCGGCAGCAGTATTGGTTTCCTTGCATGAGGCGTTTTGTGCAGAAGTATACAGCGGCTTGCATGAATTGTGCTTTTGCTAAGGGAGACTATGGGAAGGGTGAAGGTCTTTTACACCCCATCAAGAAACCAACAACACCTTTTGACACAATACATATTGATCATGTGGGCCCTTTCACTAAAACAACAAAACATCACAATTATATCTTGATGGTGGTGGATGCATTCACCAAGTTCCTAATAGCAGTCCCCATGCGCACCCTTAGTACAGCCGAAACAATAGACAGGCTTAGGTGGGTGTTTGGTGAATTTGGGTATCCAAGGCGAATTATTTCCGATCGGGGGCGGGCGTTTATTAGCACGGAGTTCGCTAATTATATGGCGGAAAGGGGGATAAGGCATGTGCTCAATGCCATCGCTACCCCAAAGGCGAATGGCCAGGTAGAACGGCCGAACCGTACAATTATCGAGGCGCTAACGGCGAGTACGGAAGGTGAGGCGCGGTGGGATGAGCGGCTACCTGAAGTTATGTGGGGTATTAATCATACTGAAAATACTAGCACCAAGTTTTCTCCATCTAAATTGCTGTTCTCCTATCGTGGCGGGGCGATTGCAGACTTGGCAGGCGGTTCTCAAGTCTCCCACAATACAGAGGTGGATAGACTGCGGGCGGCTAGGCGAAAAGCATCTGATAATTTGGCGGAGACGTCTCGGCGAATGAAGGCGAGATATGATAAGAGGCGGAAAATGGCGACTGAGTATAAAGAAGGTCATTTAGTCTTGTAGAAACAGGCGGCTACCACTACTAATCAAAAAGAAGTTAGTCGAAAATTGGCCAATAAGTATGATGGTCCTTATAAGGTAGTTAAGGCATTAGGGAATGATCGTTTTGTCATTGCGTCACTACCTAGTGTTAGGGGATACAAACGATTCAAGACAGTTGCGGCAGCAGATATCAAAGTGGCGCTTTGTATAGTGAAAGTGGTGACTGCGCTACCAGCGACGATGAGTAGCTGTCTAATCATTACTTCAACTAATTTTAAGGCGATGTAAATTCTTTGCATTAATGAGGACATTAATTTTGCATGACGGCCGAATGTTACACCAATGAGGCGATAATGATAGGCAACCAGGCATACATCTCTGGTGCAGGCCTACATGAGGTGAGGCGTAAGAAGGCGCAAGACAGGAGACAGGAGCAATTGGCGTATGGCGGATGGCAGCTGACAGATGACACTGCCAGGTGACAGATACCGGCGTCAGGCCTTCCTCTGATTTTGCGGTGGAAGGAGTGGGAGGCAGGGCGGTTTAGACGACGGTACCTGTGACCTGGTAGCTACGTCGTACTTTTGCGTCAGGAATTTGTCTGTCCTTTCTAAGGACTAGAACCTAGAAGGACTGCTATTCCAGCTTTAATTTTTATCGATAACATAATAAAAGTTTGCAAAATGAAAGACGATCCAGACTTCAATATACGTTTTGTGTCACTAACTGAGGGTAATCCATGTATTTATGACCACACACGTTCTGATTATTCAAATAGAAATAAACATGACTTGGCATGGGAACGAATTGCGAAAGAATTGAAAGCAACAGGTGAGCACAACTGTAATTTCTGATAAAATTTATTATTAAATTTTACATATCTGCATTATTAGGATTAGAATAAATGTAATAAAAAGGATATGCTAGGTACAGTGTTGATTCTGCCAGGGCAAGGGATAATTTAAGCAGAAATTACAAAGCCGATTTCTTAACGCCAGTGCATTATTGGTGGGCCTTTGATGTCTCCCTTGTGGTATATCTGTAGTTTTCTCTGCATTATTAGCAGGATATTTATCTGCCTGCATTGTTGGATTAGTGAAAATTCCATCAGAAATACGAATAAATTGTGTCATGCACAGACAGGTTGAATGATCGTATTAATTTTGTCAACATCACAACATATCCGCGTTTCCAGTACTCTAAACTTGGATGCTAATAAACCAAAGGCACATTAAACAGACTTTCGTCCTCTAGAAAGTCTGTAATTAAATATTCTTTTGTCATTTGTTAACTGTCGTCAAGGATAGAGTTTCATGACATGATCTAACAAAGGAAAGGCTGCGTCTGATACAAAATAATATGGAAAGCCAGAAGTTTCGTTCTCTCCTGGCAAAAACGTTGGTTCTGGTAGGTCAAGTTGGTTGTGGGTTAGAGCTTTTCCAAACGCACTCTCTCGGAAGATTCTGCCATCGCTGTTTCTTCCATACTCTCCAATATCGACGGAAAGAAACAACCGTCTGCATCTGACACAGCTAAGAGTACAACCGAAAAAAATCCTTTGTAATTATAATATGCTGATTCTGATTTAAAAGGAGCTTTAATTCTGATATGTTTTCCACCAATACTGCCGCAACAGTTAGGTAAATTCCACAGTTCCCAATACCTAGCTGCCGTCTTGAGCCATAACGTTCTTGAAGGTTTTGGAATATATTCTGGTTGTAGTGCTTTCCAAATTTCTGCAGATGTTTCAAACACAATCCTTCGAATTGTAGTATGTCCCCGCAAAAAATAATAGGATAATGCTTTAAATGAACAGCCCGTTGCAAAATATCTGAAACCAAAATCGAATAGATGTTTTTTTTTCCAGTTGCTGATTGCAAAGAGAGATGGAAAAATTTGCTAGGCTCGTATACACGGCATTTAAAGTGCAGTTATGAGCCTTCAGTCCTTTGCAATCACCGAGCATAAGTAACCAGTTAACAAGAGATTCTCACCAAAGATCATCGCACGATGCAGAAAATGATACCAGCCAGCGTATATTTACACCTTTTCTACCAAGGCAAAAAAAAACTGCAGCCGTTCTAATCAGCCTGCAGTGTCTCTCGAAGATGTCAACAAATCTGCAATGCAATACTTCCAGAGCAAGCACGCATCTATGCAAAAGGAGGTGACTAAGCAAAGCCAGTATGAAGACCCCGATAAAGCATTTTTGATGAGTGTGATACCGGATATGAAGAAAATGGACGATGGTCAAAAAAGGCGCTTCAAGATAATGATTTTATCGACAGCGGATATTTTAAATGAAAATCGAAAGGAATTCTCGTATCCCTCAATCCTCATCCATGAACAGGGAAACAAGACATCCTCGAGTTCATGTGAATGGAGCGATCGTTCCCATGCAAACTTCCCATTGGAACGCAGCCCACTACCTTGATCGCATTCTTAAACACGCGCGAGCTCGAACCATCGACTAGTTCCAGCGGGAACCGTACCAGCAAAGTTGCCAAGCTTCTGTTTAGATTTTGACCAATAGCAGAGCGCATTATAGAAGGAGACGGCGCACGCGCGATATTTGAAATAAATTCAATTTTCGTCAATGGTCGTATTCTCACGTTTTTTATTGTCCTTTATTACTATTTATTTAATATAGTCATATGGCAATAGGGACAAGGAGATTTTGGCACAAAGACAAGATTCCTTAGTTATTTGACTCGCAACAGTAAGCTGTGTTGGATGTTATTCTGAGTAGTGTGTTTTCATTGTGTTTTTGGTAGTTTTTTGTGCTTTATTTTAGTGTGTAAAATTTATTTCAATTATTATTCATAGTGGTAAGTACCCATTGTACTTTATAATTTATTGAATTTTTATTAAATGTAGATATACCCATAATATATCTGCCCATTTAAAACTGTTGCACCCGTTTTACACATTTTACATTCCAAGACTAAAAATTAAGTTTCATTTTTACTATTAATTTAAACAGAAAAGAATTAGCATGCATGCTGTATCATTATTAAACTAAAAATGAAAACCTATACCAAGTTAAGCTAGAAAAAGCACAGCTTAATCACAAATTGAAAAAACCAAATTTGTTTAACTTTTTAAGCAATATGGGAGACGAGCCACGTAGATGTACCCCCCTCAATAGAAGCCAAAAGCTAATGTTGGTGGAGTTTCTGGCTGAAGATCCGGAAATTTCAGCCAGACCTTCACCAAAAAAATTGCTCAGCAGCGGTGGGAGCATATAGCAGGAATGCTCAATAGCGTTCCGAATGGGGCCAGGAAGAATTGGACACAGTGGCGAAGGGTAAGATGATGCCTACTGATTAACATTATTTCAGACATAGTACTAAATACATCACCTTCTTTCAGACTTGGCAAGATCAAAAAAAGAACACAAAGACAAAAATTAGCCGCATTAGAAATCACCCTCGTATTACTCGGGGTGGGAGTCCCACCCACGAAACTCTCACGGAATAGGGATTGAGGAGTCGACGGTTTTTGATCGGCAGGAAGATCAGGCTACGGTGAATGAACAATAAATGACAATAAAATTTATTCGATGTTCGGTACTCAACTAAATTTGAAATACACTCATGGCCTAAAGTCTAAACGCTTTCAACACAAAAAAAAACTCATAAAAGTAATATCAGTATCTATAAGTTTCCATGTAATTTAACATATATTTCTCATGAATACAGGTAACGAACACTGAGGATGAGGAAAGGGCAAACTCGCCGCCGCCACGGATATTTGCCTCGACCATGGAATCGGTAAGTTTAATGCAATTTCATTCTTTAAAAAAATTGTAACAATACATTTTTAGATCAACGACAGCAATCCCCCCATTGCGATGTTAGTAGCCGGACCAAGTAAAATGAGTTCATGATTGCTTATTATTAACAATTTTGTAGTTTAAAAAAATTGTAACAAATTTTTTTTTAGGTTTAAGGCCATGTTTCAGCCTCGACTTCTTCCAAAAAACTTGCTGGGCCAATCACACTAATCACAGTAAGTTTCGCTACTACAAAGTATTTATTCGAAATATTGAAGTTTTTCTCTTTCTATAGGGAAAAAAAGCAAGGAAGGATGTGCGCCAAGAAATGTTAGAAACGTCCAGCAGCCGCAGCAGAAACCTTCTGGAGTACCAGAAGGCCAAGCTGCAGCACTTCAAGAGGGAGAGGCTGCGGAGGAACAAATTTGGTTAATGTTGATAACGTTTACAAGGGCTAACATATCGTCTTCTGATGAGGACATGCTTCAAGCCACTGTCATGCTACTCTGGTTTGCGTTCAACTGAAAATCATGCAACGCCACTGTCACGCTATTAGCTAGGAATAGACGAAGCGATTTGCTTGCCGATTTGATCGCCACGAACAAATTCGGCGGATTTGCTCGTGGCGAGCAGCGTCGACAATTTTTTCAAGTCACACCATAAACGTCCACGCTAATCGTACGAATTATCCGTCAGAGTGGCTCATCACATGCAAATGTGTACGTTTATGGGGAAACTACACGATTTATCGGTCGGATTTGCGTGGCTCGTGATCTGTAGAAAATTTCAAGACGTTGTGACGAACTCCGGCTTCTGGGAATCTTCACGGTTACGGTTACGTCGGTGTTACCACGTGTTGCTCGGGCGCCAGCTTTTTTCTGGAGGTGTGCTCCCCCGGGGAATTCTTCTCGCTAATTTGTATTCCCAATTACCTGAGGTCACATAAAACGATACGTTGCCGTATCTTGGTCCCTAGGATAGCTCAGTGAAGAAGAGAGGAAAGCCAGGGGTCGTTTGGAGTTATCGCCGGTACAATGGTGTTCGGGAGAGCGGTCTTTAGGCGCCCCCTCGAAGAAATGCCGGGCTTCCCTTTATACGAGCGTAGCTGTAAGCGAGTTGATGCGAGATCGGTGCTGGTGCTGGTGGTAGTCAGTCGAGATACCTACCTACGTATTCCTGCCGGCGGTCCGTGCCGTGCGCTCGGCTCGCCGGGCGGTTGGAGCGTCAGTTACACGGTACTGGTGTTGGTGCTGGGGCCGACGGTAGGCACAGATGAGCGAGGCTTATTTATGAGAATGCGGTGGTGCGGGGATCTCGGGATATGGCAGGTTCATTAAATAAAATATAATTATGAGGATCGGTGTGAAATAATGATGAACTCGTTCAGGTATAAGCAATAACAAGTCTTTATTTACATAAAATAATATTATTTCGAATAATAAATTAATGTTAACGCAATTCGAGAAAAGTAAATTAATATCCCTCGGAATAGTAAAATAACGGTGATTAAATGCAAAAAAAATGAACAATGAAATTAATATATACACTTCCCTAACCCAAATAATTATGGAGGGTGACTTAATGCTCTGAAGGGCTGCGGTAAAAATCAAGCTTTATCGGGGGTCAACGGTCATGAGCGAGTGAATGAGATCAACGGGGCTAGTTTGACAAAATAGTAATTGAATGCATAGGACTAGATGCCTCTAATTGGGATATGGTTACCTAATTACACGGATTATGGTGCGGGGGTGTGGGGAGAGATCTGGGAGAGTCGGTTATGATGGAAATCAATTAGGTACGGGGTTAATCGCCGGTCTCAGCTTCCCAGTCACAGGGGGAACCGCTTTTACTGCCTATCTTACGTCTAGAAGTACTAGCGGACCTTTCTATGACCTTCGAGGGTGGCGATGGGCGTCGGGAATAACCGGAGAGCGGGTATGAACAGGATTAGGATGTCTACGGTGAATTATTAGAATCAAATCGGGCACCTACCTCGGTTTCGGTTGATCGGCGGTTATAAGTTGTACTGGGGCTCTTTAAACACTTCAAAATTCACTTATTTCTTAGCGGGACTCTATTCTGGCTTCAACGGTACAGCAACTAGCGGGAACGTCGTCGGAGAAAAAGAGAGGCTGAGCGTTCAAAATCCGCCCGTATTTATACTCTCCCTATCTTATTTTTCGGTGGCTATCGCGAAGAAAAAATGGTAATCGGCGTTTTTACGTTGACTCTGGGTTGATTACTGTCGTGAATTGACTCTAAAATGCACCGAATTAGGAACCACTAAAATTTGCGAATGCATAAAAAATCTCAAAACTTCGTGAATTTAAACAACAACCGGGCTTATCTATAAAATTTAATGCGTCTTTGATTTTACAGGATTGATCGGAAATAATTATTATTGGGTTTTCATAAAATTGAATCTATTTCTAATTGCTAATTATTGTAAAATTAAGGCGAAATTACACGACTTCATTACATCACCCCTCCCTCGGTAAAACGAAAGCCACCGGTTTTCGTTTTGACTGCAAAGAAAATGAAATTACTGCGGGGTTGATCTCCTAACTCTCACAACTACTGGTCAACGGATAGACGTTAATTAACGCAAATAAACTCAGCCCATCAGAACATATCACAATTCACCCTTACCCTTGACCACGGTGGTAGAAGTATAGGTGAGCCGACTGCCGTCTTATAAGCAGGCCTCTCGCTGTCCTCAAACCTGTAACAGCTCACGTGCGAGAGAGAACGCGCAGAACGGCCCAGATCTCCCAGTCTAGTGCACTGTGCTGAATATGCTGAACGTTACTCTTCGTTGCATTTTGATGATTTTTTATAGTTTTCTGTTTTATTTCGTGATCTGTTGTTCGTGATATTTCAACATGGGATGGAAATGCTGTGTTCCTAATTGTAATTCGGGTTATAAAAGCTGCAAAGAAAAGTTTTCCCTATTTAAAATACCCGCAAATAGAGTAGAACAGTTCAATAACGCTATCCCGCGAAAAGACAGAAGGTTGACTGCTGGAGATCATGTGTGTTCAAGACATTTTAAAGAAGATGACATTATAACAGAATTAAAAACTGATGCCTACACGGTAAGTAAACAAAATATACCCAGATTAAAGAAGTCAGCTTTCTATTTTAAAAAATTTCAGATTAAATTGATAAAACCAAAATTGGCTGACACAGCAATACCGACTCAATTTCCGGGTTGTCCAAAATATTTTTCAAAACCTGATAAGAAAAAGCGCGCAATTCACAGAGATGAAAATGTAATTGCTAAAAAAAAAAAGAAACCAATTATTGATGGGGAAACCATTTCTTCTGAAATAATATTACAACCTGGTAATTTATTTCACATTCAATTTCTTAATAATAGGTTATATGATATATTTTTCTTTTTTATATAATATTTATGCTAATTCCAGAATATGGACCAACAGCTAGTACAAGTTCAGGCGACTTAATATTTGATGCTATTTGGAATAAGACGACATTTAAATTACCTTCTAAAGCATGGGCCGTGCATTTTATTTCAGCCTCTTATAAAAAAATTATTTGTGTATCCGAAATGATTATAGTGAAAGACGATATTGTAGAACGAAAAAAAGTTATATTAAGCAAAAATGATGTGAAGTTTTATGTATTCGGTAGGTTACTTAAAAATGCTAGTAATGAATCATTCGTCCTTAATGATGCTAATTTGGAGAAAGCAGTTAGTGAATTCGATTTAACTGATTGTTGCGAGGGTGGTATGGATGTGATACATTCGCCCCTTAATTGGACAAGTGCCAATTATATAAAAGATAATCAGCTACAAGTATGGCGGCATGTTAAATGCACAATAATGACTAAAAATAAAAATAAAAACTTAGTTATGTCAACCGAAGGGCGGTTAAGCTGTGAATATTGCAAGAAAATTAAGCAAGCTGTTCGCTCTTTTAACTATCGAATTAATAAATCTTTTTCCAAGCATCTGTGTTCAAAAGTCCAATTGAAGCGTAAAGACAAAAATAGAAAATTAAAAGCCCATTTTAGACTGAAAGAAAAGTTTTCACTTCTTGCGGCAGAATTAAGGTCATTAAAGAAGAAATTTAAAACCATCGATGAAGAATCTGTGTTAGAAAGAGTCGAAAACATGGAAAATATCCATCCTTCTCAAAGACTACTTATTTCAGAATGTATTCGCCAGTGCAAATATGAGAGGAAAACTTCACGGCGATATACTTCGGATTGGCTGTTGCTGTGCTTACTGTTGCACATAAGAAATCCAGCAAGTTATAATTTTTTGAGAACTAACGAAATATTGCCGCTCCCTTCTTTGTCAACTATAAGACGGTATCTCTCAAGAGTAAATATAAAATGCGGATTAGACGAAAGTTTCTTTGCAGCTCTTGGTGAAAAGTTGAAGGAGAAAGATCAACGCGGACGTCATGGACTTTTAATTTTTGATGAGATGCAAGTTAAAGAAAGCATTAACTTGAATGTAAAAACAATGAAGCTTGTTGGGGTGCAAGATTTTGGCTCAGAAAACAAATTTACCTCTAAATCAACCGATATGCGAGCAAACCATGCTTTAGTATTTATGTTTTCATCACTGGGTGTTAAGTTTACACAGCCTGTTGCTGTGTTTGCAGCAAAAGGAGCTACAAAAGGAACGTGTTTGGCACGATTACTACTGGCAATAATAAAAAAGCTGGAAAAATATGGCGCAATAGTAGATGGAGTAGTATCTGATGGAGCAACTACTAATAGAAAAATGTGGTCAGAATTCGGCATCTCTGGGAAAATTAAGGAAACCTCTCATAAGGTCTTGCATCCAATGGATGAAAACCGGTATTTATACTTTTTCTCAGATGCGCCTCATCTGATCAAATGTATTAGGAACAGGCTTTTAAATAAACCTAAGCTAGTGGTGAGTATTTAAAAAATTGTATGTGTTAATAACTTCGTTGGAAATTGTTGACTCGTCACTGTTGAAAATTCTAGACTCCAGAGGGCATTGTTAAATGGCAGTTCTACACAAAGTTGTATGAATTAGATACAAAACTTCCTGGAAACTTGCGAATTTGTCCGAAAATATCAGAAATGCACGTTCGTCCGTCAAACCTTTTGAAAATGCGGGTAAAATTGGCGACACAGGTTTAAAAAATAAATGTTTTATTAACGTCTTTACCTACTATATTTTTTACATTTTAGATATTCAGCAATGCAGTTGTACATGGACTAAAATTTTACCAAACAAAAAGCGATGAATTGACGCACTCTAATACCACAATAATATTTACGAAAAGACTAAATGATCTTTTTGATGCACTTAATCGTCGATATTCTGCTGAAGGAATCCGTAAAAACAGCCACGATTTTGAGGTTTGCAGAACTTAATATAATTCGATGTCTTTTTCCTTAACGTTTATTTCTTACTAAGATTTTGAAAGAAACTTTGGATTGGCTGAATGCATGGGAGACTATGTTAATTGATGGTAAAATTGATAAAGAAGAATTTTTAACATCTAGTACCGCAGAAGGCTTGCGTGTTACCATTATGTCAACCTTGGATTTGTCCAATTATTTACTAAAAAATTGCAGTTTCCGCTACGTTTTGAGTGGAAAAATGAATCAGGACCCTTTGGAGGTACCATCCGATATAATTTAAGGCAGCTTACATTTTGTGTTTGATTTTTTTATTTGCTTTGCTTTTTTTCAGAATTTTATTTAATTTGCATTATTTAATTTACAGATTTATTTAAACGCGAAACTCAATCAATAATTATTATGAATATATAAACACTTTTTTTAATTTCCAGCAATTTTTTGGTATTATTCGTCAGGCCGGAGGTGCTAATGATCATCCAACTTTTTACACTTTCTTGCAAATTTACCGTTTGCTCTCGGTATATAAGATTTTGAAACCACCAAGATTTGGAAATTGCACAGTGTTAGAAAAAACTTCAGCTTCAAAAATTAATTTACAAGATTTTAAAGCTTTATTTCAGGATGACGGAACTGGGCGGCAAAGTCATTTAAACACAATAAAACAAAACCTTGAATCAATACACCAAGAAATGGGTGGAGAAGTATCTGAAGATATTTTGGAAGAATTGGATTTAAATTTTAGTAACACATCTACAGTATGCTCCATAATCTATTACTTAGCGGATTTTATTTCCAAAAAAATATATAAACTTAGTAACTGCTCAACTTGCAAACAATATCTGTACTCGAAAGATGCTACTGTGGAATCTGAAGAAACTCAGTTGACAAAATTAAAATCTATGGGATTTTTAAACCACCCTATTGCGAATATCGTCGATTATTTGAAGAAAGTCGAGGTAATTCTCATTAAAAATATAAACTTGGTAGACGTTTTTGAATTAACCGTTGCGGAAGTTTATGAAAAAAAAATGTATTTCAAGTTTAACTGTCCGGAACACGAAAATGATATCGTCTCACAAACTCTATATTTTTATATAATGATGAGAATAAAACAATTTTATAAACAAGAAGAGAAAAGTTACATTAGACGTTCTGCAATGAAGAAAAAAGAATCGCGGCTTCAATCGCATTGAATGGTGCCATGTACAAGTATCAGTGGGCCTGATCTTGAAAAAAGTTATTCTTTGTTGAACAGTCGAATGAAACGTCATGTAGAAAATCGTATTTTAGGCATAAAACAAAAAATATCTTTTTTGAACAAAGCCACCATTTTGAACATTTGATTTAGATGAGTAATCTACTTAAATTTTATTTGTAATTTTTATTAAAAAAAATAATTAATATAAATAAATAAATAAATAAATAGTATTACGTAGTTGGAAGTATTAATTAGGGAATAATAACTCACAAACCTTGAGTACTATCTGTTTTTAAAATAATGTGTTACAAAAATTACATCACTGTTATTCTGTCACGTCTCTCTAATTCTGTAATGTTTTATGATTATCGTAATATTAAGTTCATAAAATCACATTAATGTAATATTACATAAGTTGGAGGATAAGGGCATAAATTTGTAATAATTATATTTATTTTACCATTTTAATACACTTTTTTTCATGAAATCCATAATGCGACACTGTCCATTATGGTTGTTTAGATTGTTTATTTAGGACTGTTGTTGTCATAAAGATTTATTGGACCTACCGTTTTATTACACTGATATTTTCATTATCTCCCATAAATAGCAATCGTTCTAACTGTTATTGCTATTTAATTGTTTTTATTTAATTAAAGCCTTCTGATTAGTTTTTTGATATTTCTTTTAAGCGATTTTGATTTTATTAATCTCGATGCATTGAAAAAAAAGTCGAATTTTTTCGGCCATTTTAGCACCATATTACAGTTTTTTATCGCTGGCGCCCGAACTAATTTTTATTTATGAAACTGATTATACCATTCCGTGGTATAATATAATATCAATTACACAAATCCTCAAAGTTTCAATTTTTTATCTTTAAAATTAACCTCTATTTCGGGGGTGGACACGAGTGATGGACCAGCCTGTAGAGATGATGTCATATACCTAGGCATGCAACTTTTTATTTCATAAAATTGTTATTAGATTAATACATAAATATTATACCTATACAATAGATGGGTAGATAGGTATTTATTATAATTATTGCCAATAAACGATTATTATGTAGACTAATTAGGTAACGAGTTTCTTTAAAAAACACCTTCAAAGAATTCCCTATCGACGGACGCGCTGCTATAGTTTATGCGTTCATTTTCTCTGGCATATTTGGCATGTATTTATTTAATAGAGAAAAAATATCTTACAAGTATCATATCTAGAATTATTATAATGAAGAATGACATAGTTCCTTTCCATAAAAAAACTCGTGAACATTAAGGCTGAAAATTGTCAAAAATAATCAAAATACAATACAGCATTCCATTGCAGCTGTAGGTAGATACAGTGCGCTAGACTGAACCGATCGGCCGCTTGACGCTTTCTCTGTCGCACAGTAGCGTTGCACGTTCGAGGACAATTTCACAGCAGCGTTGGAGTACCTGTGTATCTTTTACCGTGCCCTTGACTTAATTCATCGACGGCGGGTCCTCTTCATTTCCCGAGCCGGGCTGCGCTCGCGGCGGGTCGTCTCTCGTCCGGCTTTCCGGGGCAGTACGTAGGAGTGTCGGCCACGGAGCATGTCTCGCAGATCCTGGGAGGGCTCGCGGTTCGGGGAGCGCAGCAACGTACATTGGACGGCCTTATCGGCCGTTTTAGCGGCTGCCCGTGGTCGAGCGGACGGGCCATCCGTCCGGCGGCTCCTGGTGGTTTCCCCCTGCGTCCTCCGGCGTCTGGGCGGCGCCGATCCGTCAGGACACGGGCAAAACCGTGACAACACGCCTTCTCGTCGACAGCGTGAACAAAACAGCCTGGATACCCTGTCACAGGCGCTCCGGTAGTGGCCGATACCCCCGCAGCGCCAACAAAGCACGGCGTCCTTCGCAGACGTCCCTAGGGGTGGTCGGGCCTCTCTACGGTGGGCCCCTGTCCTCGGTGGTGGGCGACCTTGTGCGGTCGACGTCTCGGGTGCCCGTGGCGGAGAATAGCAAACCGGTGGCCCGGGTTCTGGGGACGGGGTGTCGGTGAACGTATAGCTCACCGACGGAGGAGTACTGAACTCATAAGTGAGCTCAAATTCCGAGTCGGACATCTCTCCGGCAGCTCGGCACCTTGGTTTCTGTAACAGAATAAAACTTTTTATTGTCGGGCTGACGGTTACCTGGGTAGGTTGCGTGCCTCACGGCTCTCTTCGGTCGGCGGGTATCCGAATGCGGATACATTTCCCCGATTCGGTTCGGAACCGGACTTGTACCGCTACGTCCGAGCGGGCGTTGGCGGGGCGGAGTTGGCGGATACGGTCGCGGACCTCTTCCGTCCGGGGAAGGGTCGACCACAGCTGCTCCAGGCTGCGGCTGATAGTCGGGAGTTCCAGGGACGGTCCTGGAGGCGGATGCGGGTCCTCGGTCGGGAGTTCCAGGGACGGTCCTGGAGGCGGATGCGGGTCCTCGGTCGATGCCGGCGGTTCTAGTAGTGGTCCCGGAGACGTTGTCGGGTCGGCGAGCGATGCTGGTAGTTCTTCTGGCACGGCCCAGGGCATGATCGTCCTTATTTCCGGGAACTCCGTCGGTGGAGTGGGTCCGGAGTCCAGCACTGTGTCCGGGCGGCGCGCAGGGTCCACGAGCAGCATTTGCCGCATCCACTGGACCACGCCGGGCTCGTCCTCGGGGGATTCTGAGGGCGCGGGGTGGTCCGGATGGTCACCCTCCCACGGCTCCCAATAAGGGGGCCGCATGAATCCGGCGATGATGTTCCCCCCGGTTGCGGCAAACAGCAGGGTTGCCCCGCAGGACCAGACGTCGGCGAGGTGGTCGTATGGCCGTCCCTGGACTACTTCGGGGGCCGTAAATCCCGGGGTCCCGGCGGGCCCGTGCCAGTGTGGCGCGCAAGGCTGGACCCACGCGGTGTCGCTGAAGCCGTCCAGCTTCACCACCATGGACGGTCCTTGTCCACTTACCAGGACGTTCGCCGGCTTGACATCCCGATGCAGCACGCCCGTCACGTGACAGAACGCCAGGGCTCGCATCAATCCTGCCGCTACGGCGCCCAGCTCTATCAGGGTCACCGCGCCGCGCATTGCCACTCGCTGATGGAGATCGGATTCGGCCAACTCCTTGACGATTACGGCGACCTGCCGATATCGATGGGCCTCGAGTAATTTATTGACGTGGGGATGCCGAAGAAGCAACCCGCACACCTGCTCCCTGAGGACGGGGACCTCGTGGCCGAGGCGGAGACGCATCATCTTCACTGCCACCTCTTCGCCGTCTCCCTTCCGGGTACAGCGTCGCACGCAGCCAAAGGCTCCTCCTCCAAGTACGGCACCCGCGGTAAAACGGTTGCTGAACGGCGGGGATTCCCACTCGGGGTCGGCGCTCATCGGCACCGGCGCTGAGGCAGATGCGGACATAGTATACCTAAGACGTAAAAAATACTTAAATACGCTCAGTTCACGGGGTCAATCGTTTAAACGGTTACGGGCGTGAAGGGGAAAGGACGGCGAGGGTTACTCCTCGGGCCTCTGTACGGGGTCGGCGTCGGCGTCGTTGTACGGTTTCAGGTCCTTAACGTGAATTCTATGGAGGCGGCGGCCGGACTCGTCCTTCAGGTCATATATTACGGGTGATCTCACCTTGATGACAGTATACGGGCCGGCGAACTTGGGTGCTAATTTGGCGGCAAAACCTTTCTCCCCTGAAGAGAGGTGGTGCTCCTTGCGCATGACTCTGTCCCCCACATGACATCTCCAGTCGCGATGTCTAAGGTCATAGTACTTTTTCTGCTCGGTACTTGCCTGATTCAGGTGTAAACGCACCAGCTGATAGAGTTCTCGCAGCTCCTGTAGGCGTTGTAGTCGGGGGGCATGATCGCACCCGGTTTGTTCGGTAGCGGTCTCTTCGACGGAGGGGAAAATCACGCTCGGTACTCTCGGTTCTCTTCCCAAGTTCAAAAACGCCGGGCTATACCCGGTGGACTCGTGCTTCGCCGTATTGTACGCCATAGATAGTTCAGGGATGCGTACGTCCCACTTGCGGTGGTCGGCCCCGCAGAACTGAGCGATCATCGTCTTCAGCGTTCGGTTTTGGCGCTCGACCGGGTTGCACTGCGGGGAGTAGACGGGAGTCAGTCGGTGTTTAATATCCCAGTCCTCCAAGAATTCTTCAAACGGTCGTCCGACGAACTGGCGCCCGTTGTCCGAGATCAGCGTCTTCGGGCAGCCAAATTTAACTATCACGGTTTCTAATAACATTCGGATGATCGGGGCGGACGTTGCGGCTCGGATGGGGCGGCATTCCATCCACTTAGTGAAGCGGTCCTGCACTACCACGGCGTAGTTGTTCCCTTTTGCTGTCCGGGGTAAAGGGCCGATCAGGTCTACGGAAACCACCTCCCACGGGTTGCTGATTGGGGTCGGCTGCATGAGTCCGGGGGCTTTTTGCTGTGAAGGTTTGAAGCGCTGGCAATGCTGGCAGCCCCGGACATACCTAGCGGCGTCCCGAAACATTGCAGGCCAATAATACCTGCCGGCGAGACGTGCGCATGTCTTGGCAACCCCCAGGTGCCCTGCGGTAGGCGCGTCGTGGTTTTCTTCCAGGACCTGATTTCGCAGCGAGGCTGGTACACACAGCTTCCACTCTGCGTCGGTTCCTGCTTCGAACGGACGGCTGAGGTCGGGCAGGCGGCGCTGCAATCGGTCCTCCTGAATCCGGTAGTCCGGGAAGCTTCCTGGGTCCCGTACGACTGCTTCCCGCTTCTTCACATACCAGGCATCCATTTTCTCACGCCTCTCGGTCTCTGCGACGCAGACCTCGTCTTCGGTGATCGGTTTATCGGTAGCAGAACGGGACAAGAAGTCAGCCACCTTGTTAGATGCGCCCTTCCGGTAGACAACCTCGAAATCATAGGCCTGCAAGCCTAGCGCCCATCGGGCCACACGCCCAGAGGGCGACTGCATTGAGTGTAAGTACCGGAGGGCCTGGTGGTCAGTAATGATGGTGAATCGGTATCCCTCCAGGTAGGGGCGCATTTTCTGCACCCCCCAGACAATCGCTAGGCACTCCTTCTCGGCCACGGTGTACTTGAGTTCGGCACCGTGCAGGGTCCTGCTGGCATACGCGATTACCTTCTCGCCATCGTCGGTCTGCTGAGTGAGGGCAGCACCTATCCCCGTATCCGATGCATCAGTCTGTAACGTGAATGGCTGGCTGAAATCCGGACACGTCAGGACGGGGGCCTCAGTCAGTTGTTCCTTCAGGGCGGTGAATGCGGCGTCTTGATCGGCTCCCCAGTTCCACCGCTGCGTTTTCTTGAGTAACCGGGTCAGGGGTGTCGCAATTTGGGCGTAATTGGGGATGAAGCGGCGATACCACCCTGCCATACCCAAAAATCGACGGAGCTGGCGCACGGTCTTGGGGGCGGGTACATCCCGGATGCACTGCACCTTGTCCGGGTCGGTGGAGATCCCTTCGGCCGTGACGACGTGCCCCAAATATTTCAGCGACCGTAGGCAGAAATGGCACTTCTCGGGGTTCAATTGCAGGTTCGCTTGCTTTAGACGACGGAAAACTTCTTGCAAATTGTCTAGGTGTTCTTCGAAAGTCCTCCCTAGCACGATTATATCGTCCAGGTAAGCAAAGGCGAACGGGTCGGTCTCCGGTCCCAAAATTCTGTCGAGGCAGCGCTGAAAGGTCGCTCCGGCGGAATGCAGCCCGAAGGCCATGACTCGAAATTGGAATAGGCCGCGCCCTGGCACCGTGAAAGCCGTAACGGGGCGGCTATCGGGGGTCAGAGGTATCTGCCAGTACCCCTGCTTCAGATCCAGGCTGGAAATATACCGTGCCTCTCGCAACTTATCCAAGATCGCTGAAATATACGGCAACGGGTAAGCATCTTTTTCCGAGGCGTCGTTTACTTTTCGGAAGTCTATGCAGAATCGGGGCGTCCCATCCTTTTTGCGGACTATCACCACGGGGGAGTTCCAGGGGCTGTCAGATGGTTCAATAACTCTGTCGGCGAGCATACGGTCGACTTCGGCGTTGACTACGGACAGGAGCTTCGGGTTCATAGGACGGTACCGTTGCTTGATGGGCTCAGACGTTTTCAGTTTAATGCGGTGACTAGCCATGTCAGTGGTGCCTCGTATCTTTGCAAATTCGGCCATTTCCCTTTTCAGAAACTCGTCCAACTGGCAACGTTGCGGTGGTGAGAGATCGCAGACTAGCGCCGGCGTTGGCGCTACAGACGCCATATCGGCCGGCTGCACTGCTGCTACCGAAGCGCCGAGTAAGGGCGATGCGTTCGCCGGTTGTCTACGCGCCGCGTCCGAGCGGGCGCGGGGTCGCTTGCGTCGCCTGCGCCGCGTTGATGTCGGCTGCTCGCCGAACGCAGGCTCCGTTTGCTCGCCGGGCACGGTTACGGCAGCAGTCTGTGAACGTCGAACCTGGAACAGCTGACTCGGGGCTGCGGCAGGCCCAGACATCTTTATCGATCGACGAGGTCGATGACCTTTCCTGCCGGCGATCGAGCGGTCGCGCGTTCCCTCGGCAGTGCTGGTAAGTTGGAGCGGCTGCGGCACAGTGTTCTCGCCGGTCGTCGGCGGTCGGTGTCGGTGCACTGGAGCGGTCACTGCGTGGTTGCCAGACGTGGCGATAACTCCGGACTCGGCCGTGCGAAATTGGGTGACGCAACTCGTCCTTCGGCGGTTGTTTACCATCGGTGGGGCGCGGAGAGGATATCTTTGGCCTTTGACACGCACCTCCCGCGTACCCAAGTCCAGCGAAAAATCGGTATGGCCCAATGTGTCCATACCTAGGACTAAGTCCACCGGCAACGTCGGCAATGCCAGGCCTGCTACCTGCAACTTCTCTTGGCCAATGGTTAGGTCTAGCAGGAACGTCTCTCGGATCGGCACAGAGGTGCCGTCGGCGACTCGTGCCGATGTCCCTTGGTACTTACGGACACGGACTCCGTTCTCTCGGCAATGTTGTATCACCCTCTGGCCTATAAATGAGCGAGTCGCCCCGGTGTCGATGAGCGCTTCGAACTCTTTCCCCTTTATGCTCACCATCAAGAACGGTCTGGTCTCTGGATCTAAGTTGTTGGTGGCGGCGGTACCGGGGGTGGCTATGGAGGCGGCGGCGGCGACGGGGGCGGCGACTATATGGGCGGCGGCGGCGGTGTCGATGGGGGCGGCGGTGGCGGCGGTGTTGTTGGCGGTAATGTCAATGGGGGTGGCGGTGGCGGCGGCGAAGACGACGGCGGCGGGGGCTTTTCGGTTATTCGGGGCGGGTATCCGTTGTATCGGCGTGTTTACCCGCCCCGCACCTCGTTTCCCGGATGCGGACAGTCGCACTCCCTAGACAATATTCCGGGCCGCTCACAACGGGAGCAGAACAGCTTCGGTTGCCCCGTACACTGGCTGCGGTAGTGGCCAGCCTCCCCACAGCGCCAGCAGATCGTGCGGGAGTTGTCTCGACCTGGGGAAGGCGCGGTGAATCGGACGATCTCCCTTTCCGTGGGTACGAGAGCGGTTTTGCTGTCCTCGATTGCCCGCCGAGGTGGTGGAGGTGTTCGTTCCTGGCGGCTGCGCGGTCGCCACTCTTCCCTTGCCTGCCGGGAGCGGTTGGCGGCGGCAGTGCCGGGGGCGGCAGTGTCGGGGGCGGCGGCGACAGGGGCGACGGCGTCGGGGGCGGCGATGCTGTGGGCGGCGGCGGAGGAGGCGGAGCGGAGCTCGGCCAGGACCTCTTGTGCAGTTTTGGCGTCCTCCATCAAGGCTCGGACGTCTTCGTATCTTCGGCTCCAGAGCAGCTGTTTGAGTTCCGGCCTGAGGTTCCGCTTAACCCAGTCGAGCTCGCGATGAGGCGAGATGGCTCCGTGACGCCTACACAGCGTCTGCATCGCGGTGATATACTGGAGCACATCTTCGCAGGGCCCCTGGACACGGTGGCTGATCTCGGTCTCCAGGTGGAATAAATAGTCGTTCCTCTGAAAATAATTACGGAACGCCTGGAGAAAGCCGGACCACGTTGTCATCACCATCGAGTTGTTGCGGTACCAGGCTAAACACTCGCCTTCTAATAGGAGGGGCATGGCGTGGAGCATGCGTGCTTCACTCACCCCGTATATCTCCCGGAGTTCTTCTAACCTTTCCAGGAAATCGGCGGCGTTGCTTCGCCCGTCGTATCTCAGGTTCCAGGCCGACAGGTTCGGGGGGTCCAACGGCTCGGTACGACTTTGAATTGACGGTGTGGGGGCGGGGACTAAAGGCGTCGTCATTGTGAAGAATGTCGAAGTGGGCGGCGCATACGTCTGCGCGCCGGAGGGCGGAAGCACGGTCGGAAACGGCGACTGTTGACTGCGAGGCACGGCTCCGAGGAGGGAGTAGGTCGTTGCTGAGGCCGGCACGAACTTGGGAGGTGCCCAAGTCATCACATTCGGCGGCGAGACGGTGGCTGGGGGCGGATGGGCGGTGCTCCCGGCTGCGGTCTCACTCTTGGCCGGTGGATTCGGGCGGGGCTTCGTGATCGACCTAAACCAATTTACCAGCAGACGGCGCTTCTCGTCGACGGTTCCCTCGACTGGGGGTCCCAATTTTGCCAACTCTCGGTCCAGGTCTTCCTTCTTCAGTCGGTATATCCAGGACGTGCGGACTTCGGGGGCTTCGGGATCAGCCAGGCGATTGAACGGGTCGTTTTCGGAGCTGGTTTCAACGGTGGTCCCACAGGCGCCTAGTTGGTCTTCTTCTCCTTCGTTCTTCGACATCTCCGACGGACTTTATTATTGCCTTTCAAAAAAATAAACAAGCGGACGAAACGGGAAACGGGTGAAAGAAATCGCCCAACTAACAATTTTCTGATTTATAAATGCTGTAAGAACATTTACAGAACCATTTTTATAAAACAAGAGTGTCTCTATAAACATTTTAACAACGTTTATACAATGCTTATAAACCCAAAAAGGGCGCACTTTTGTGCAACAATTTAGTTCTTTAATGTATTTTATTATGGCGTCCACGGCTTCTACCGGATTGTATAAACATTTACAAAATTATTATAAAACTTAGTTTGCAACAGTTATAAAACTATTTTATTGGAAACAGTTATAGAAATTAATATTATTTTAAAATTACGACAATTATAGAACATCTATCTAGCTAGAATAAAACAGTTTTATAACAGTTGTTTTGTTATACCGGAGGCAGCTTTTTTGTTTTGGCTAACGCCATAAAAGTAACCTTTTGTTATTTAATTATCCCGACTGGGAATGATTTATTTTTTAATGGTCCTTGATATAACAAACAAGTTAGACATCTAATTTTATGATAAAATATATAATATGGCTGCGTAACTACATCCCACAATAGTTTATATTTACACCTGAAAACAAGAAAAACAGAAAATCGATTCTGAGTCTCAGAGTCGATATTTAACTGCGAACGAAATTTTTTCGTATAATATATAGGACATAAAGAACAAAATTTTCAAGCGCCATGAAAATATTAATTATTTTTGAGTTTTAAGAGAAAAAGTCAAAAACATAATTTTCGGGTTTTTCTTTTATTTTGCTTATATGGTAATAAAATGGTCCAAATGATCTCTCTTTTGCCATTATATAAGCCCTTAAGTAGCTAGTTACCGTATTTTTATTACTAAAATGATTTTTTTTATTACATTTAAAGATGGCCATCGTAAAGTCAAGTGAGAGAAACCAAAAATATGGCTTCCATGTTATAAAATATTTTTATCATCTTGCTAATTCCTATAAAATATTTTAGTTCTTTGAGAGATTTTTATAAAATATTTAAATTATAAGGTATATATTTTAGTAAAACAGAGGCAAGCAAAATAGAATTCATATTCGTTAAAAAAAAACTTCACTTTATCAAAGGGCAAAATTAACTATATGTGTAACTTAACTACAGTTCACTTTATAACAAATTTGTGACACTTTATTTAAATTTGAGTACTTTCCAGGATTTAAGATATGCACTTTGTAATTATATACAGCAGGTGACCACTGGTCATATATTTTGACACATGTTGATCTTGAACAACTCATTGATACGAGTAGAGATATCCAGATAAGGGTTTCATGGAAATAGGTTAAGAGTTTAGTTTTTTTAAGCCCAATGCCAAATTATTGATGTATCATATTCTATCGTGCTTTCAAGTTTAATTGTTTTTGAAACAATTTCGGGGTGATCCAGAAATAGTGATTTCTGGGGCGAGTGAATTTTTTAACTTTTAATGCTTAGGTAAGCTCATAACTGTGATATTCACGCCGATACTTTTGCTAGGATATTTTCTTATTGTATTATTAGGTAGGTACTTTAGATATTCATTTAGGTGATTATTTTGAATTATTTTTTCATTGTATTGTACCTATACTGCTAAACTCATATAGTGCATGGTGTCTAGTCTAAAAGCCAAACTCTTGTACATTTCTCTAAGTAAGCTACAAACTAATTGGGTGTAAATCTGTTGGAATTATTAAATATTATTATTATTTTGATAACTCAATCTGCGAATCCTCACCCTCCTCTGTTTATGATCATCTGTAAGCATTGAAATCCAGAAAATTCACTCACCCCAGAAATCACTAGTCAATATCTCTATTATGGTAAATGAATGAAAGTTAGAGTCAAGGCACAACAACTTTATTTAAAAAATGCTGCTACAAAATAAGCGGGTGCCCTCGCTACCCTGTTTCGACTTACAGAAACGCCATCCTCGGGGGCAAATGGGACTAAATCCGACTGAAAAGTAAGACTATATCAGTCTATAAAAGTAAAGACAGAAAAATGATGATTATTTGGATAAGAAAAAACTGTGTGAAAGTGTGGAGATCAAAGGGAGACATAAGATGAAATAAAAATTACAAATAAATCAATATAGTGTTTCGAAATAAAGGAATAATATTATGATATAGATAAACAAACTGTAATTTAAAATTGAAAAAATTTTTAAAATATAATATCCCTATTGACTGGATTATAACTACGCCTCTGAAGTGATGTTTATATCCGCTTCTAGTTATGATGCGTCCTCTAAGTGGCCCATACGCTCATGAAGCTAAGCAAGACCAAACTGTCGCCCACACGACGCTTACCCAACTTATTTATCGTGAATAGAGCATTAATATAACATTTATAGAAGGGTTCCTATCAATGCTATTTAAACGGTTCGGCTGCAACAGTTATAAAATAAATTTGTATCAAATTTGTCATCGATGCAGCAAGAACAGAACTGATTTGTGTTTAGTGCAACATCTTTTTATTGTTTTAAAACCTAACCTTAATTTTAATTCCTATTACTTTGTTTTAAAGCGAAGTAAAGCTAATGTAAAGATTGAAGTTGAAGTTGAAGTGAATTTTTTAAATTAATTGGACAAAGGTAAGTGTAAAATACGTTTTACACTGACGAAAATTATTTAAGGTATACCTCGGTGTTCTGTATTGAATGTTACATTATTTTTTAGCATGTTTAAAATAGTGGAAACAGTTGAAAAGGGATCAAAAAAATTAACAATCGTCCCATCTGGATGGGAGAAAAAGGGGGAGTTAGCATGGCCAAAATTTAAAGCCGACAAGTTAATTAAAGTAGCGGATTCATTACCAGAAGATTCCTGGTTTCGAATGCAATGCAAATTAAAAAGAAACCATTTATTTAATTATGACGTTGCTGAGGAAGAACTGTCACGCATGCTAGAAAACGATGACACGGAGCAAGAAGATTTAGCTTCTATGGAACGAAGTACGAAGCGACCTAAAATTTTATTGCCAAAGCAAACCGTTCAATATGGTGATGAAGATTTTAACGCCTTCGCGAATACTTACTCGGTAAGATAATACTTTCCTAATAATAGACACCTTTTGAACTTCGGAAATTGAGAGATTATGTTTTAATAAAATATGAATAAAAGGTTCCATTTGGCAACAGTGACATATATTTTTCCGAATATTTAAATGTCTTGCAAAAGGTCTCTAATAATTGAAACAATTAATTATTTATCAGTTACATATTTATTATATATCAAACAAATTGTTTCATAACTTGTTTTAATTACTTTTCGATTTCAGCAATTGAAGGCTACGCCTGAACAGTCGAGCCAAAACGTAAAAATTCTCTCTCAAAAAGTAATTGACATTAATGATTTTGCCCAATGTGATGACGATTTACTTGATGAAGCTGCTGACAATCCTGGACAAGTTTTAATTTTACAGTCAGATATTCAAGAAGGTTTGGGCCAAACTAACAGCTTACTCATTGGATCGTCAGGAGAACTAGAGAACAAACTTGATACGATTTTAGCCAATCAAGAGAAAATTATTCAAAATCAAAACTCTATTTTGAAATTACTAGAAACAACTGCAACCGAAGATAATCACTTGTCAATAATTCAGCAACTTGCTAAAAATGAGGCTACCTTAGACATGATGGGAAAAAAACTTATGATGAGTAACACTTCATGCGTTAAGGATTCACTTGAAAATGAGAATAAAAATATTAATATTGTTGTAGAAGAAATAAAAACAGTAGATGATTTAGAAAAACTTGAGAAGCTGTTACAGGACAAACAAACGGTAGAAGATTTTGTAGATAGGCTAAGCGTTGTGTGTGGCAAAAAAGGAAATGGAAACGGTTTAAATAACTGTTATTTACTAGTTGACAGAATCTTTTCGAGGCATTTCATGACTCTTTGTTCCTGGGCTGGAGGCGCTCGTGATGGAAAAGAAAAAATTCCATTCAAAATTTACAAAAATGTCTTACATTTATTTTTTAAAGTTATTCATTTGTCAGATTCTAGTTTTACCTTAAAAGATTGCGAGGAATTTTTCAAAAATGTAATACGAAACTCGACGAGAAGAAGTCAAAGTAACATGATCAGAAATTCAGCTATAAAAAGAAGACCAAAAGAGCTGTCATATACAAAAGGAATAAAAGTGAGAACAGATGTCGACAATGAGGAGACAGTGCAAGAAAATTTAACCGATCACATAGAAATAACAGACCAACAAAAACTTGACGAAGAAGAAGAAACCGACGGAAACGAGGCGGATATTGAAGGCATATTATAAATATATTATAAATAAGTTTATAAAGTTTTGCAGAGTTCCTGTTTATTTTTACTATATGGTACTATTATAGGATTTAAGTGTTTTATAACTCAGAAATTTTTTTTATTTATGAACTGAATTAAATGGACTACTTTAGTATAGACTACATTTTATTTTCAAAAATACAAATAAATGACATCATTTTATTAATACATATATATTGAAAACTTATAAAGTATGAACCAATGGAAAAAAGAACATTACATTATCATATTCTATAGCAACTAATTTGCATTTGATACTTGTTATTGGATATAAATTAAAAACTTCCCTATTCTCAGAATCTGCCTTAAAAATGTTTAAATAGAAAGATTTTATGGGCGTCTCAAAAGCATTATTTAAATTATTAACTTTACTTCCAGAAATATTAGGCGTTCCATTCTCTAACATTACATATTTCATAGCAATAACTTGATTATCTTTGGTTAGAAACCATTTATTACATTTATCATCGGTCAAAGCAAAAGTTTCAAATTCAATTTTATAAAAAAAGCCATCAGACTTTTTGTTTTTTAAAACAGGAAAATGAAAATTATGGCGGTTAAAATTATTTGGTAGTAAACTTATTTCACTTTGCATAATTTCGCTCATTCTTTTCGCACTTTGGCTCAGTGGCAAATTGCCATTTCTTAATAAATTTTTTATCTGATATACCTAATCTGTTTTCAAATGGATACGAGTTAAAACTTTGCAAAGGACCAAATTTCCTAACTTCGTCAACAAGATGAGCTAAATTATGAATATTACTACTCATATAGTCTTCTCCGTAAAAATCACGAAAATATTCTATGTAGGAATTTAATAAAAGTTCAGCCAGGTCAAGAAACTTAGTGTAGACATTAGATGAGCATATAGTTATTGCACAAAACAATTTTAAATAATGTTGGTATACATCTTTGGGCAAGACTTTATCAAGAATAACAACTCCTAAATAATATAAGAAAGTACGAAATTCTGTTCCTTTCCAATAACACAAGACATCGAGCCCTCGTACAGATCTATGAATTTCTAATGGCATTTTACAATTCTCTAAAAATTTAGAAACCGTAGCTATGTCTTTTGCGCACCATTTTGACTTATATTTACCAAAACTACCTTCTCTCCAACCTAGAAGACATCTCTTTATGATTCCCAAATCAATTAGATGCAGCGAATCACCAATGGGGAAGTCTTCTATCATATCAATTGGCAGTGAGGTCAATGGAGAATCTCGATTGTGGTGACTTCCATATAATTTAGCCCTAAAACCTGCATCCGTTCGTCTCTGACATCCTGTTCTTGGAAAATATACTGTATGAGAAACATGAGAATACTCTCCAACAGTGGTACATTTCAGACATCCTTGTTTGCCATTGAAGTTTTTCACACCTTAAAAAGAATTATTCATTATACAGGGTGTCCCAAGATTTCTTTATCAAGGGATATCCGCGTTATTTCAAAAAATAAACAAATGAAATTCGGGAAATTTCAACCATACCCCTAAAGCTTTGCAGCTGTACCCTCAATGCTCCTTTACGCCTTTCCACCCCTAAGTAATCATCCCCTACTTTTTTTTTTCAAATGACACCCCCATATTTTTTTTGCTCGGCAGGATTGTTGACTTCTTTCTGCATACAATGTCACACGATTTTTTAAATCGAGACATATCTAGCACGCCGAAAACAATATAATATCATAACAAACGAGGGTTGTCAAGGAATAACAATTAACATTTAATATGACATTAAAATCACAGAAGCAATTATTATTATTAACGCCTATACCAGTAACACCAGTATTACTAGGTAAGGTGGTTGGAGGAAACATTAACACAAAAAACAAGCAATTACAACTCCTTGACAACCCTCGTTTGTTATGATATTATATTTTTTTCGGCGTGCTAGATATGTCTCAATTTGAAAAAATCGTGTGAAATTGTATTTAGAAAGAAGTCAACAATCCTGTCGAGCAAAAAAAATATGGGGGTGTCATTTGAAAAAAAAAGTAGGGGATGATTACTAAGGGGTGGAAAGGCGTAAAGAGGCATTGAGGGGGCAGCTGCAAAGCCTTAGGGGTATGGTAGAAATTTCCCGAATTTCATTTGTTTATTTTTTGAAATAACGCGGATATCCCTTGATAAAGAAATCTTGGGACACCCTGTATATACATATTACGTTTTTAAAGTTACATGATAGAAAATAGTGAAGTGCATGGATTCGTAGGACTTGCTTTGTCTTTACTTTTAAGCTAATGATATGGTTTGTAAATTGGTGAGTACCTTTGTGAGTACCGTTATCAAGTATAAACTATTTACACTTTGCTTTCTAGTGTATACTTGATACCTATTTTTACAAACTGAAACGGGGCATCAGCGTAAAAAGAAGACAATGCAAGTCCGACAAACCTCTTGTATTGTAAACTTTTTTGTATCGAGCATATTCCGATAAAACATTGTTTATAAAAGTTATTTATAAATATTTTCCTACCTTTAATAAATGCCCTGGCTGGAGAATCACATATAAAACATCTCAATTTTAAGTTTATCACTTTATTATTAAAGTTTAATCCTTCTTCAAGCAAAATTTTGGCTTCTTCAACGAATGGCTGTAAGTAGGCGGATAGATCTGAAGGCTTTCCTTTTCCACAATATAGTCCAATGATCATGGGTTTTAAGCTAGGTATCTCATGAATGTTGAAAAGGATCGGCCAAAACTCAAGCTTGCTACTTCTGTATATTGGCAAACCATCCATATTTACATTAATAGAAAAAAAATTAGGTATGTAGGATATTTCAGCAAATATTTGCCTTAAACTTAATTCAAACCCATGATGCCAATAACTACCGTTGCCAACTTTTGTAATCAGAACTGTTTGGTAAGTTTTTAAAAGAGTTCTAGGGTCTCTGGGAAGTGTGCTTGGAAAGCGACTATTTATATTTTGAAATAAAGCCTTTAGCGCGACATGTGGTACATTGAAAGATACAGCCCACAATCTAATACTCTTTCTAAACTCTGCATTTTTTTCAGCTTTGATTATGTTGAAGGAAATTTCCTCATCCTCATCTAATTCTACCTCCCAATTATTTACTACATCTTCTTCCTCTTTTATATCTTCGATATACCTCTAATAAAACAATTTTACAATAAAATAGTACTGCCAGTTGAAAATTATAAAACAACTTTGCTAGTTGGGCGGGCTCCACCAATAATCGGATAAACTATTACGGTACTGGTTGGCTTCAAAAACGGCAAAAAAAAAACGGAAACTTCTTCAGGTCTCTGCTCTATGTCTTCGGAATCTTCAGGTCTGCTCTGTTTTTGAAAACTTCTGTCCCTGCTCGGGCGCCAGAGTTTATGTGACGAACTCCGGCTTCTGGGAATCTTCACGGTTACGGTTACGTCGGTGTTACCACGGGTTGCTCGGGCGCCAGCTTTTTTCTGGAGGTGTGCTCCCCCGGGGAATTCTTCTCGCTAATTTGTATTCCCAATTACCTGAGGTCACATAAAACGATACGTTGCCGTATCTTGGTCCCTAGGATAGCTCAGTGAAGAAGAGAGGAAAGCCAGGGGTCGTTTGGAGTTATCGCCGGTACAATGGTGTTCGGGAGAGCGGTCTTTAGGCGCCCCCTCGAAGAAATGCCGGGCTTCCCTTTATACGAGCGTAGCTGTAAGCGAGTTGATGCGAGATCGGTGCTGGTGCTGGTGGTAGTCAGTCGAGATACCTACCTACGTATTCCTGCCGGCGGTCCGTGCCGTGCGCTCGGCTCGCCGGGCGGTTGGAGCGTCAGTTACGGTACTGGTGTTGGTGCTGGGGCCGACGGTAGGCACAGATGAGCGAGGCTTATTTATGAGAATGCGGTGGTGCGGGGATCTCGGGATATGGCAGGTTCATTAAATAAAATATAATTATGAGGATCGGTGTGAAATAATGATGAACTCGTTCAGATATAAGCAATAACAAGTCTTTATTTACATAAAATAATATTATTTCGAATAATAAATTAATGTTAACGCAATTCGAGAAAAGTAAATTAATATCCCTCGGAATAGTAAAATAACGGTGATTAAATGCAAAAAAAAATGAACAATGAAATTAATATAATACACTTCCCTAACCCAAATAATTATGGAGGGTGACTTAATGCTCTGAAGGGCTGCGGTAAAAATCAAGCTTTATCGGGGGTCAACGGTCATGAGCGAGTGAATGAGATCAACGGGGCTAGTTTGACAAAATAGTAATTGAATGCATAGGACTAGATGCCTCTAATTGGGATATGGTTACCTAACTACACGGATTATGGTGCGGGGGTGTGGGGAGAGATCTGGGAGAGTCGGTTATGATGGAAATCAATTAGGTACGGGGTTAATCGCCGGTCTCAGCTTCCCAGTCACAGGGGGAACCGCTTTTACTGCATATCTTACGTCTAGAAGTACTAGCGGACCTTTCTATGACCTTCGAGGGTGGCGATGGGCGTCGGGAATAACCGGAGAGCGGGTATGAACAGGATTAGGATGTCTACGGTGAATTATTAGAATCAAATCGGGCACCTACCTCGGTTTCGGTTGATCGGCGGTTATAAGTTGTACTGGGGCTCTTTAAACACTTCCAAATTCACTTATTTCTTAGCGGGACTCTATTCTGGCTTCAACGGTACAGCAACTAGCGGGAACGTCGTCGGAGAAAAAGAGAGGCTGAGCGTTCAAAATCCGCCCGTATTTATACTCTCCCTATCTTATTTTTCGGTGGCTATCGCGAAGAAAAAATGGTAATCAGCGTTTTTACGTTGACTCTGGGTTGATTACTGTCGTGAATTGACTCTAAAATGCACCGAATTAGGAACCACTAAAATTTGCGAATGCATAAAAAATCTCAAAACTTCGTGAATTTAAACAACAACCGGGCTTATCTATAAAATTTAATGCGTCTTTGATTTTACAGGATTGATCGGAAATAATTATTATTGGGTTTTCATAAAATTGAATCTATTTCTAATTGCTAATTATTGTAAAATGAAGGCGAAATTACACGACTTCATTACAAGGTCGCGAGCCATGCCTAAATTTTTTTTTAACGCTTTATACCTAGTTGTAGTTAGTGTAGTTAGTAAATGGATATCATAATCTGTTGGGCAAATAAACGATTATTATTATTATTATTAATTAATATTTGATGATAATGTCAAAGTATAGTAATAATAACAAAAAGGGAAAACGAGCTGCTGTGAGCGTATCGCACCAGTCTGGCAGAAAAGTCTGTTCGTTTATGGCAGAAAATACTATCAAGCCGTGCCAGAGGCGTCTACGGTGCTGGCATGGCTCTTGGCATGGCGCGCTGACTTACCACAGACGAAGAGATTTATCTTCCGGGTTTGCTCGTGGCGATCAAATCGGCCAGCAAATCGCTTCGTCTATTCCTAGCTATTGTCGTGTTAAAGCTCGGGACAAATAACTTTGGGAATAGGGATGGATGCGCAGAGACGAGTTTTGGCTTGGCAACTCCACAACTAGTTTAGCTCCACCCCTTCACTTAAGCTCTACTACTTCAGAGTCGCGCGTACTTGAAACATTTAAGCCTTAAATGTTTCAAGTACGCGCTTTTAAGGATTGGAAATTTTCTATAATATACCTAGTGTCAGTGCGAGTGAAGTGTAGTAGTGTGGTATAGCGGTTTGCTGAAGATATTGGAAGTGTTTCTATTATACGTGTTTCCTTATCGATATTTTCTTTAATCGATAATTGTTTCTTTAAGTTTTGAAAATATTGCAAACATTTTCAATATATTGAAAAGTAAAATCAAAATATTGCAAATATTTTCAATACAGGGTGTCCAGGTATGAGTGTAAGAGCTACACGTGGCGACCTTCCTTGGACTATTTTGAGTAAAAAATCTTAATACAATAATGCTCTAAACCTCTTCACGGCGCCACACGAGGTCATCAAAGTTAGAAATTCTGGGTCACAAATATGCATATTATTGAACTTCTATTTCCTTTTGCAGTTACGGTTAACATTTTTAAAGGCTTTTGCAAAGTCTTATTTCATTTAATTTTCATAACAGTGCAATTATTAACTTTTTTAACATTTCCTAAATTTTTTTTTTTTTTAGAAATTTTTAGAACGAATCTAGTTGTAGATCATGAGCATAAGCGTACCTTTCATTCTGGCGCCCAGTGTACCTTATCTCATATTAGGCAAAAATATTGGCCAAGTAATGGCAAACAAGAAGTTAAATCGTTATTAAGGAAGTGTGTAACCTGTTTCAGGTGTAAACCTCATGCAAATGTCATTCCAAAGATGTGTGAGTTACCAAGCGTTCGTCTCATATAGGTTTGTTCACGTAAATCTGCCGGTTTTGCCAGGAGGATCCATGCTGCGACACACGCTGAGAGGACCTGACAGGTGCCAGTGGCACTAAACATTTTCTCCTTTATAATGTAGATAACTTATTATGCTTTCTCTATTTTTATTTTTTCTTCCCTAACTTATAAACTTTGACGTTTTTGAAGTAAAATTTGTAAAGTAATTTGGCATTTATTTGACAAATTATAACTAAATTAAAAAAAAAATCTGCTAGTTTCAGTCATCATTTCACATAATATACAAATAATTAAAACTGATTAATCAATTAAATAATACAGTATGTTCCATAAGTAATGGTCGGTGATGAATTGGAAAGATTCTTCGATTCGAAATATTACAATCTGACATAACTTGCTCCTTGCTCTAATAAATTATTAATAATTAAAAAGATTCAGGCTGGCAAAGTTACCATTTTAAAATTTATTTTTCGGAATAAGTTGAAAGATTGAAAATACACGAACGTAAAAATTTGGAAAAGGATGTTTTACGGTATGACAAATCTTAATTTGATATGCGTTAGTTAATACCATTTTAATAATTTCACGAGAACAGCTACCTGGGATGCAAATAAAAAAACCATAGTGTAAGCGAAAAATATGTTACGCCGTTTAGAATAAATTAAAAATTAATAATTTCTACATTTGAGTTACCGGGCCTATATTGTAGATAACAGAAGAGGGTAATATTTTCATGGACATTGGACACTAAATTTTAAACAACGCACCTTTCTTGGTAAACCTAATGATCTGTAATGGGATATTGCCGTATTCTCTGCCATTATGTATTTGAAGATCTGGAGAATAACTGAAAAGAGAGTCAATAATCATTAGGATCTCATACTGTGATGGATGTGTCATGGACCAATTAAGATTATTAGCGAGTAAATCTTACTTGCAATAAGTAAATATTTTAAAGTCAATTAATTAACTATCTTGTTATCAAAACAAGTAGTATTTGTAATATTATACTGACACACATAAATAATATGTTTAATAACAAGACTCTAACTCAACCTTGCAAGAAATGCTGAATAAGTGTAAGCAATGCCGTTGGCATTGACCCACCCATATACAGGGTGTTCTACAAGCTCTATGACAAACTTTGACAGATGGTAGGTTGCTTGATTTTAAACATATTTTTTTCAAAAAACATGGGTCCGATTCGTTTTTGTTTAGAAGTTACAAGCATTTAAAAAATCGTAATTTTTCAAGATCAAGGCCCTGTAAAAGGAAAACGGTTCAAGATAGAGAAAAACGGCTTACATGTCCCTATTTTAACTTTTCATGTACTATCCTATGGTATAGAAACATTTGTACTTTCTTTTATTTTTGTAAATGTGGAGAAATCTCAGATTTTTTCAAATTTTTTATCACCCTGTATAAACATTTCATCTACATCATTGGATAGTACATGAAAAGTTAAAATAGGGACATGTAAGCCGTTTTTCTCTATCTTGAACCGTTTTACTTTTACAGGGCCTTGAACTTGAAAAATTACGATTTTTTAAATGCTTGTAACTTCTAAACAAAAACGAATCGGACCTATGTTTATTAAAAAAAATACGTTTAAAATCAAGCAACCTACCATCTGTCAAAGTTTGTCATAGAGCTTGTAGAACACCCTGTATAATGGACAGACACACCATCCGATCGATTATTATCAATTATTATCAATGATTATCAATTATTATCAATTATTATAGTATTAGATATAATTATGTAAGTATTACTAGTCATAGACACCGTCGTTATGTAGTGTGTAAGTGTTACCTAATAAACCGGTCAAAACCCAATCAACTTTAATTATCCTGCAACCTCACTCATAGATAATCAAATGGCGATCCTGCAACATTACTCCTATTAGTTTATCACATGGCGATCCTGCCAGTTCTACAAACTTTACTATTAGTTTATCACAATACTTTTGGGATTAGATACACCTAAAGGGATTAACTCTCTGCTGCTTTTAGATTATAATTATATATAGCCTTTAAAGGGAACAACCTGTATATTTTGATATTTTTAAGTTGGCTGAGAAAATTGAATTACGGTGGTTTTCATAGATTCGCTTCAAACTTCAAGTAAGAAACAAGTGAATATCGCAATTTCGCGAAAATTGTGATGTTTTTATTTTAGATTTTACAAAAATTTTACAAAAAAAATACATGTATTTCCAGAATTAGGTACATCTTATGTAAACCAAATGAAAAATTTTTGGGCTTTAGTGTACTTAGTTCTTAAGTTATGACCCGTGACCAACCTTGACCAGACATACCCTGTATATTGATTGAAGAAAGCTGATATGTAATTTACCTTATGCAATAATTATTAATGATAACATTGACTAGAAATTTCTAGGCATTTATTTATTTATTTATTTATTTATTTATTTAATACTCCCATCAACAAGCCAATGGCTTATATCGGATGGGGAAAAGTACACAAATTAATATAAACTTACTACAATATGAAATAAGAAATGTAATTAAGAGTTTACAATATTAAAAAAAAAGCAGAACGACTACTTGTGACTGCTCGAACACCAGCTGGTGAGGCAGGCTACATCAGGTCAATGTGGTAAGTTAAAAGAAAAAGAAACAACAAAAAAAAAAGAAATAAATAAAAGTAAAGGCAACCTAAGGACTAGAAGAACTAGACGCCGCCAGTAAAAATCGTCTAAGTTGAAGTTCGCTACACGAAAACAGATCAAGGTTTCCATCAACCCTATTAGCAATGTCACACATGCGATTTAAAGGAGAAAACAAAAGAGTATTTGTCCTTGCGGTTTGAACTCGCAGAAGTTGTTGTTGCCTAAGTGTAACTTGGGGAGTATGGAAAGAAATCTGGGAAAGAATATCAGGAGAGTCAATGCGTCCATTCAATAAACCCCAAAGGAAACGCACAGCGGTGTACGTACGTCTCGCTTCAAGACTGTTGAAGTTAAACTCAGCAAGAAGTTTAGAGTGCGGGAAGCCTACAGGAGGATAAGTACCTGTGAATTTAAAATGAAGAAACTTCAAGAAACGTCGGTGTACTCTCTCCAGATCACTAACTTGACATCTATATACAGGCGACCAGATAATCGAACCGTATTCCAGCTTGGGTAGAATGAAAGCACGAAATAGAGTTGCGAGGGTAGTAACATTTCTAAAATCCCAAGTATTACGAATAATGTAACCTAGTGCCCTAAACGCAGAGGAGCAAGTATTTTCAATATGTCTATTGAAAGAGAGTTTGGGAGTAAATATTATACCAAGGTCTTTGAATTCAGAGATCCTCTGGAGAGAGTGGTCCCCAATTGAGTATGACGCTTGGAGCATATTACACTTAAGGCTGTAGGACATAATATAGCACTTAGAAGTGTTTAATGGTAATTGGTTATTACTGCACCATGTGTTGAGACGGTCAAGGGAGCGCTGGAGCCGCTGGCAATCTTCAAGCGACTTCACTTCACAGTAAATTTTTAAATCGTCTGCATAGAGAAGATGATTGACCTCAAGACCATCGACGATGTCATTAATAAATAAATTGAAGAATAGCGGACCTAATTTAGAGCCTTGAAAAACACCCGACTCGACCGAATAATCGGGAGAGTTAGTGCCGTAATACGAAACATACTGAGATCGGTCGGATAAATAATTTGTGAAAAAGTTAACAAGGGCATCAGAAAAACCGAAATTTGAAAGTTTTAAAAGAAGTAAGTCATGGTTTACTCTATCGAAGGCCCTAGAAAAATCCATATATGCTACATCAACCTGGGAACGACAGTCGATAATCTCTGAGACGTATTGGGAGAAAGTAAACAGGTTGGTAATAGTGGACCGACCTTTCATGAAACCGTGCTGAGCCGAAGAGATAAGAAATCTAACGTGCGGGTATAACACTCTGTATAGAAGTTCCTCGAAAGCCTTCCCAAAGTTGGGTGCTATACAAATTTGCCTGTAGTTGCAGATCTCAGTTTTGTCGCCTTTTTTGAAGACGGGTATCACCTTGGAACGTTTCCATCGAGTCGGATACCTTCCAGAAGCAATTGAAAGGTTCAAAATTTTAGTGAGGGGGTAGGAGAATATTGAAGCACAGTCACGTAGGAGAAAAGAGGGAATGCCATCTGGACCGGTAGTTTTAGAGTTTTTGAAAGCTTTCAGAACACGGCATACTTCAGACTCGGTAAAAGATGACACGGTAAGCGTAGGAACATTTGATGTCGAGAATGTATTCACATACGTTTTTTTGTTCACAGCTACCGGCGGGGAATGATCGAAGAAGTCGCGGAAGGACATGAGAATATTGGGAAGACCAGTTACAGAGCTACCATTGCATTTCATAGGATCTGGAGGACCGGGAGGACCTCGACGATTATTGACAAACGACCAAAATTTTTTTGGATCACTAACTAAGTGTTCTTCAGTCTGGGAAATGAAGTTCTGATACGAATGTGCAATATCACGCTTAAGTGATGACCTCAGGTGTTTGAATTCTCTATGTGCGTTACAGTTACCGAACCTTTTAAAAGAACGATGAAGAACGGCTTTCCTTTTTAAGTCAGTTATAATTGAATCTGTAAACCAAGGTGGATATCTATACTTAGGAGCAGGTTTTGTTTTGGGGACGAATAATTCAAATGCATTAAACAGTGCTGAATAAAACAGATCACAGGCCGCGTCTACATCCGTACAAGCATCAAGTATCGAGCTCCAACCAACACCAGAGAGATGTTCATACAAGCCCTGAAAATTTGCCAGTTTAAAATTGAACGAAGGGACAGAAGACTTTGTGTTCTTAGTGTTGGTAGGTAAATCTACCGAGTCAGATGGGAAATGAATTTCTAGAGCAGGATGGTGATTATCCTCCCTAACCAGAGGATCCTCAGCTCTAAGGGAATCAAGAGGGAAATCCGAGAGAACGAGGTCCAGAATACAATTGTTGAAGTTCTTCACAGAGTTAAGCTGAACAAGATTTAGTGCTTCAAATGTTTGATATAAATGTCTAGCGTTGGAATCAGTTGCACAACCTGAAGAGGTTTGAATAGTAGCCAGCCTAGGACAATTGAAATCGCCTAATATTATTACGCGGTTATTGGTGTAAAGGGCCTCAAGATCGATGAGATAGTCACAGAAGGACAGATACTCATGCGAAGATAAACTAGGTGGAATGTACACAGATAATATGAGGGTGGGGCTACGAGAAAATTTAACAGAAACACACACAATATCAATAGATGGAACACACAGCTCACGTGCTAAAGGCACACGGGTTGAATGAAATTTTGTATTTACCGCAATCAGAACCCCACCTCCGCGAGAAACCCCTAACGCTGAAAGATTCCTATCATTGTAACTTCATAATTGTAACTTCATCTCCATAAATAATTACAAGTACCTAATAAAGCAACCTTTACATCTTTGAACATTTTGGTAACTGCTGTAGCAGTACCTGCAACAATAGAAAAGGCATGGGGATATTCATTCAAACGGTGTTTACCGTGCAAATAACATCAACAAAAGGACAGGGTTGAGTTTTAAATTTATGACAGGAGAAAGCGGCAGATTTACGTGAACCGAAGTATACTCAAATTCCGTCTTGCTGGGTCTCAGAGATGTTTCACGTACAATGCAGTTAAAATATTTCACGCTATCCCTAGTTTTATGAGAACACGTACCCTAAATTTCTTGAAAAAATACTATAAAGTTTATTTACTGGAAATTCAGCAGCGGTTGTGAAGTGATTGTTATTATTGGTTAAAGTAAATAAGTTGTTAATTTTATTGGCTGGAGGTTAAGTAGAGTAGCTCAGGCTAGACTTCGCCTCCCAGTTTAATTTTGTATTGTAAAATGTACAGTACGCAAACAAATAAAGGCTCTTTATTATTATTATTAATATTATTATATATTTTTGGCGGTGTCAAAATAAAGGCATCACTCGCGACTCTCATTTGGCTATTCTGAAAAATATAAAATATCCTTATAGGTACTCGTAGTTATGTTAGTATTTGATTCTTGGAGTAGGTATGCAATTTTTAATTTAATTTTTTTTAATTTTTGACCTGCCTACATGATGATTGAAACATTACTGGGTGCTTTTTTGTATCAAGTTTCTGAAGTATGTGCAATAATTTCATTAGTATGGACGTATACGGTTGTGAAAAAAAAAGTGATTTATATCCTGAAAAAAATTAAGAATACCAGAACTTTGCAAAACGTAGCAACACTGCTTTGCCATTTTAAATTTTACATTTTTATTCAAAAAAAAAACTTAAAGAAGACTAATATAAAAATCTTTTGGTGAAAACGGCGTCCAAAAATGTCAGATAGCCATTTATACATTGTGCTTCTTCAAAGCTGAACTATTTTTTTCTGAAGAGGACCAATAAATCCGAAACATGAGGTCGTAGACTATTCTAAACTTTTTTCCTAACATATGAGGGTCTTTAAGGTACAGGGGCAAGTTATATGAGACCTACAGCCAATATTATAAAGACTCATTAGGTTAACGAGCAGATTTCTGTGCTTGTTTTTAAAGCCAATATCGACGTCAAATTACTTTTACTAACATTTTTGTAATTACTTTCGTGTCAAGAATAGATAAAATTTAAAAAATTCTACTTAGACTCGATACCTTCTTCAGAAATGGGCACAGAAATCTGCCCGTTTACTTAATGAGCCTTTATAATACCCGCTGCTAATAAAATATAGAAAAAAAAATTGTTACATTTTCACAAAGTAGGTACCTCGATTACAGTCTATATTAAGTATAGACAAAAAACCTGGAATAGATTTCTTTATAAATTTCAAATTTATCTACTGTTACCTTTGTGTCAGTCACCTTTCGTTACGAGCACATTTGCAAGAGAATTAAGGATTAAGGTATTAGGAAGTTCCAGGGTCATTACTCCCTACAATAAAGCATCCAATACAAAAGCCATTATTAGGACCTTAAGCACTTTTTAATGGCTAATTATATGTCTATAATAGGTAGAACTTTCTTACCTTCTTCAGTTCGTTCTGTTCCTGCATTGCAACAAGTGCCCTTCGTTAAATTTGACTTCTGTCTGTTCCTTTTATTTTTCTTGTTTTCTTGTTTATTTCTTTATCTCGAAGAGAAGTGTAGTGTTTTCGCTAAGAGTATTTTTTGCGAGTCATCAATAGCGACAGTGTTGCTTATTGAATAATAACTTTCTGTTATTTGAATATTTTTCAATTTTGCACAAGAACAAAAAATAATAAACATGATGAATATCGGCGAGTTTTTGGACCAGAATTACCAGAAATATAACTCAGCAGCCAATGGGGTGAGTTTTTGTATTCTATTTGTGAGTTTTTTTTTTCTATTTTGACAATTCTACAGACCACCAACACCCGGAATTTTAATTTAAAGTGACCTTTTACATCCAGAGTATTACCGCTTTTTTGATACTTTTTTTTTATTTTTTATGAGATGATCTTTGACAAGGTATATAATACCTATTCCTGATGAACCTGCCTCTATAATAACTGAAAAGCAATGGTTTTTATTTTTTTCCCGAACATGTGGACGTTAAGGGTAGTTTTCGCGGAAAAAATTATCCCTTCAGAAACCGTTTTTCAAAAAATTGATTTCCACGTTCGTCCAGGCAAAAAAAACAGAAATTTTTTTGATTTTAATTTTTTTTTAACAGCTATTATTGTTATACTTAATGCAAATCTCGCCTGAAAAAATTGAGGAAATCGAGAAGCCGGTCCTTCCATCAGCAAGAAAAATGCGATTTTAGGAAGTTCCTCCCCCCGCTATACCCCGAAAATGCAGACATTTTTAGGGGCAGGTTTTTTCGGAATATCATGTATCTTTTCAAGGACTTATAAAAAAGTATCGAAAATTGATTCTAAACACTTCACCGTTCTGGCAAAAATTGTAATTTTTGTGATTTTTAATTTTTTTATAAAAATGTTCGCGTGAGATCGGTTTCATTTTCACATAATATCGGCCGCTGTGTCAATATATCTTTCCCGAAACGCGCCTTTTTTTTGTGAAAAAATGTGATTTCTTTCTTTTCGAAAATATACCTTCAAGGATCATATCTCGTGAAAAAATATCAAAAATCGATTCTTATCCCTGATTAATTTATTTTATTTTCTTAATAAATTGTAACGTCAGATCACTTTCATTTGCCCATAACTGTAGAGATCGTCATTTCCATGCAATTCTTTCATGAAAAAATTAGCTCTTACTAGTAAACACGATTTTTTTTTTGGGAAAAAACTTTAAAAAATATTTTTTAAAGCTTTTTTTCCCGAAAATACAGGCTTGTTTAAGAGTAGGTTTTCCCGGAATATGATGTACCCCTTCAAGATCCTCCATCTCTTATGAAAAAATCCAAAATCGATTCTTTCCCCTGCACCGTTCAGGCAAAAAACTGGAGTTTTGTCGATTTTTAATTTTTTCCTAAAAATGATGACGTCATGTCGCTTCATTTTCATTATAAAATAGCGATCGTCGCGTTTGAATGCACATCTTCACTGAAAAAATTGGGGAAATCGAAAAAGCCGCCGTACCAATAACTTTTTGTGAATTTTCTTAATTTTTTTGATCTTTTTTCCGAAAACACATACGTTTTTACAGTAGGAACAATAATAATTATTATTACCGAAGGGTTCTTTCAAATATTTTCCCTTGAAACTTTTTAGGCGATTCATAATATTTTCTTAATAAATCAATATCAACATCAAACTAAACGTTACATATCTTCCAGGAACCCTCCACCGAAGGCTCGATGGTGGTATCTTCATCGGAAGGTTACACCTACAAAGTCACCCCCTCGAGCGGTTTGTACTACTGCTCATCTTTGATCCGGGACCTGATGGATCTGTGCCCGGATGATTCCTCCAAAGAGCCGACGATATTGAAGCACGTCACCACAAAAAGCCTCGTCGTTCTGATCGAGTGGTGCGGCAAGCACCGCAACGACCCCAAACCCTCCAAGGAGGAGGACGACGAGAAATTAACGCCGGGGGAGAAGTTGCACGGGCTTCGGTTCCGTGCCTATCCGGAAGCCGATCCTTTCGACGTGGAATTATTTTCTACCCTGAAAGCGGTGGAGTTTTACGACATCATCGAGGCTGCCACTTATTTGATGGTAGAAAACTTCGCCAAATCGGCCACTCGAGTGTGGCTTCATTACATGAAGCCGAGGATCGGGAAAGATTTCGAGAAGTAAGACTTGCCTAATTAATTTGTATTTTTTCACCTGTCTACATATCTTCCAGGAACCCTCCACCGAAGGCTCGATGGTGGTATCTTCATCGGAAGGTTACACCTACAAAGTCACCCCCTCGAGCGGTTTGTACTACTGCTCATCTTTGATCCGGGACCTGATGGATCTGTGCCCGGATGATTCCTCCAAAGAGCCGACGATATTGAAGCACGTCACCACAAAAAGCCTCCTCGTTCTGATCGAGTGGTGCGACAAGCACCGCAACGACCCCAAACCCTCCAAGGAGGAGGACGACGAGAAATTAACGCCGGGGGAGAAGTTGCACGGGCATCGGTTCCGTGCCTATCCAGAAGCCGATCCTTTCGACGTGGAATTATTTTCTACCCTGAAAGCGGTGGAGTTTTACGACTTCATCGAGGCTGCCACTTATTTGATGGTCGAAAACTTCGCCAAATCGGCCACTCGAGTGTGGCTTCATTACATGAAACCGAGGATCGGGAAAGATTTCGAGAAGTAAGACTTGCCTAATTAATTTGTATTTTTTTCACCTGTCTAATCTGCTTGTTTCTCTGTTTCAGCTTTATATTTCCTGAGATATGTGCCCCTGATGAACCATTCAACGTTGGGGTGTTTCACGATGAGAGGGCTCGATTATTTCTGGAGTCTCATTATAAGCGAGAAAGCTGCGAGAGGGAGGGAGTGAAGAAAGTGACAACAAAATCGAGACAGAATGAACTGCCGTCAACTTCGAGAGAGGAGGAACCACTGAATCAACAGTTGGAAAAATTGAAGCTCGGCTAGGGATTTGTGATTCCCTTTTTGAAATTTCATTTGTTTTGATTTATTCGAATTTCCTACACTGTACATTATATAGAGGGACGAGCTCAATTAGTTTTTCTTTAGTATTTTAATTAGGGTATTATATACCTAGTATCTTAGCATAAAAATTTTTATATAAAAATAAAGACGTCACTGTTTAAAAGTCAAAATTTTGATATTGGGAATTGTAAAAAATTGTTTTTTGTTTTTACTTTATCTAATTTTTAAAATTAATAATTTTCATTTTATGGAAATTGTGAAAAATATGTACATAACCTACTTCCTAAATAAACTTATTTTCTGTTTATTAAATTTTTTATTCATTCATTTACTCAACAACCTTATCATTTTGCTACTTGATCTGAACTATTGTCCTGTAATTGGATTGTAAATCTGTTGGACAATAAATATTATTATTATTATTATTATTATTATTATTATTAACACTTACTAGCAAACTAACTCAAAAAAATAAACCAAAGATAAAATATAACAATCATGAATCAACACTTTCAGATAAAACATAAATAATAAAAGCAGAAAAATTTAAAAAATTCTTGATTAAAATGAAGCCTCATCCTCAGTTCTTTCCCAAAAAGTAGTTCTGCCATATTGTTTTTTTTTTATGTCATCGGTATCAAAAAATAAAGAGAACTGTAAATCTAATAAATTAAAATAAAAAAAATAAATATTTTTTTCGAAAAAAAGACTAATAATTTTTTTCGCCGATGACGTCAATATGAAGTAAATGTATTGCTCGCCTTATAATTTTTTAATTTTTCTATAACATCCAATAAAACTTTTTTTAATTTTCAAAGAAGGAATAAAATTTTTAAGAATTGTTTCCTTGATTTCTTTATACCTATAGACTGAGATGAAAAACCAATATGGCGATCATAATATACTGACGACCACAAATGTCATATTATTTACATAACGTGGAAATAAATATTATTATTATTATTATTATTATTATTATAAGAAAATTGTGCTATTAATTCTGTCAATGGTTTTTTCATGTCATACGGTATAGATACAAAAAAAATCAAGGAAACCAGAAATTATTAACATTAAGGAAAGCAATATTTTATTCCACGCTTAAAAAATGGAAACATTATTTAAAAAAAAATAATTATGATATCTAATAAATTACTTCATTAACTGCACATATTAATGTGCTAATAAACATAAAAACATGAAGAAAAAAGTTAAATTTTGAGCATTTTGCTCTATCCCATTAAGGTTTTTCCTTTTTGACCTCAGATTCTTCGCACTTGGAACGTTAAAATAATAAAATTATTTGACTTCGAAAATACAAATTCTAAAAAAGGCGATTTTCATTTTCTTATAACTTCATACATTTTTAATTTTAAATTCCAATTGCGCAAAACTTATTTTAGTTTATTTTCTCAGACAATATAGAAAGTAATAAAAAATGAAAAGTTGATACCACTTCCTAGAAAAACTGGAAGCGCAAACAAGTCTAAGCCCCTGAAGATGTCATTTTACTCAAAACACGTAGGGCACTCAGTTTTTATAGCTTCAATAAAAGTCATACCAAAGCAGACTTTTCTTTTTTTTTTAACTTTACCTTTGGAAAATTTTCTCTGCTCAGTCGTATAACTACTAACTACTCTATCGTTAAGTAAAAAAAGCTTTTTCAGCAAAAGTTCGAATAATAAAAAATCATGCCCAAAAAATTAAATTTTGCAATTTTTTCGACTGTGATTTTCTCTAAAACTTATGGATATTAAAAAGAACATAGAAAATGACGTTTTATTAGGAACTTAGTCGAGCTTTCTTTTTTATAATTTGCAGTTTTTCGATATCTTCAACGGGTTTCCGAGACCGGCAAAGCCGATGTTCTCGGAACTATGTGCGCCCTTGTGCCCTGAAAATGTCGGTCTGTCTGTTTATCTGTGCGTTTTGCTAGGAAACTCTCTAGAGGCGCCATTTTTCGTTGTAGAGACTTGAAATTTTGCTCCTTTTAAATTTCGCACGGTCCCACGATGCCTATTGAAAATGAGCGGGATCCGTTACTGGGAAGTGTCATTTTTTCGGGAATTTCGGGTTTTTTCGGGAACGACCTAGGAAACACTCTAGTGTCCGAAAGTTGCACCGATCGGTATGAAGCTTGGTAGGGACGAAGCTCGGGACCCCCAAATACGACCTATTGAAAATGGGCCGGATCCGAGAATTTTAAGGCCCCCTTTCAGGGCCGTACTTTTTTTGCGACGTTCCACATATGGGACTTTTTCTCGGTAACGGTATTTTTCTCGGAATCGCGGACAGATTCTGCTAGTACAGTTATTTAGAGAAAGAATGGACGTACAAACTTTGTAAAGATCGTTTTTCGAAAAAAATAATTAGGCGAGTGGTAATCGGCCCTCAAAAAATGGAACATCCTGTTTTCGCATGATTTTTTCGAATTGTTTGCAAAATTTATTCCACCAATCAAAAAAAGAACAAAACAGTGAGATAGAACCGTTCGTTGTCTACAAAAAAGATAATTATGATTTTTACGTCAAAAGTCGGCAACTGCGACTTATTCAAAAACAAAAAAATCTGATCTTTTTTCTAAAAATCACAAAAAAAAATTTTTTTCGAAAACAGTGCAACCTATCGAAAAATCAAATCAGACCTTTTTTTTAGTATTTTTCTTCAAATGCTATACAACCATTTTCCCGAAATATTCCCGGTTTTTGAGCGGGAATCGTTTCTTTGAAAAAACAATTGATCAAAAGTCTTTCACGCATGCTTTCAATTTTTTTTCGAAATATTTTCAACCGATAAAAAAATAACAAAACACTATGATAGAGACGTTCCTTACCTACAAAAAAGATATAGTATATAGTTTTTTTCCTAACCGTTGTAAAAACTGTCAAAATCAGGAAAAACTTCGGTAGGTCATTTCGACTGTTTACCGCCCGGTCATTTGTATCTCCCTGTATTGTCATAATCGTGAAATCTTTTTCCATTTTTCTTTCTTCAACATATAATTTGAAGTCTTGGCTTCAGTTCATCTCGATTATGTTGGTACTTTAAACGAAAAATAAAAAATTTTCTCGCTGCTCGAAAATTAGCTTACACTCTTATTTTTATTAAAAAATCGATAAATTAATGCTATTTTATTTTATTTGGTCATATTCTTTATGCGCCATTGGGAAAATTAGAAGGACAGTCGCAACGACAATTAATTCACCAAAATTATTGTGAAAAAATGATCCACATTGGTCTTTTAATAACGAAGATATGATAATTAAGAAACTGTCAATAATTAATACGTTCCCTGAATTTTTCCGGCGACGACTCGTGTCTTGACCCGTCGAAGCCGGGCTCGGTCGCTCATCGTCCCCGCTTTTGTTATTATAATGGTCCGGTATAGGTAGCCATAATAAATGCGCGGTTCCTGCTCGGGAAATGCCTTAATTTCTGTTTTTCTTGTGCATGATGTAAAAAATTGTTTTTAAAATCAATTGCGCTGTACTGCTCAACTTTGGAGAAAGGCAGTAACTGACGAAAAATCATAAATGCCGGTTTTTCGCCTTTGTACAGCTGTGGACTTTTTGTATCTTTTAATGCAACACAGAAAGGCAGTAAACCATCTTGTATGTTAATAAAATCAAATAAATACTTACTGCTTTTTATAAAAACGTAGTGTTTGCAAATCAAAAAGGCAGCAAGTATGTAATACAATACAAGATGGCAGTATCCTTATGACAATAATTGTTAAATGCTGCCTTTTTGCATTGCATCAGGTGACTTTTATACCGTATGACAAGTTTCAAAGCAGAACATAGGCGAATAGCATTGGAAATCACATATTTGTAGTTTATTTCTCACGACTTTTATCTAAAAGAATGGTAATGGTGTCTATCGAAAGAGAATTGTTTTCTGAGCATGCTGATACCAAATACTTAACAATTAACAGTTTCTTTATGGTGACAGAATAACTTAAACATTTTCAAAATTAAAATTGTGAGCGGCTATGACATGCCTAATTCGAATAATTTTGTTACTGTCAAAACAAATATTTTTAATTACTGATACACGTTTCCCTGCAAAGATTGTCAATGAATAATAATAATAATATTATCGCCGTGGTACTATTGACTGGCCGGCCAGATCTCCCGATTTAGCACCTTATCCTTGTTGTGACTTTTCTTGAAATCTTGGGGTTACCTTAAAAATAAAATTTACAGAGCTCGTGGTAGCCGAATGTGCACTCGTTAATAACCAACAACTTGAACAAGTTCGAAGCGCAATTTATAAAAGGGTGGGAATATTAATTTCAAAAAAATAAATTAAATCATTGAAAATATTTGCTTTGACAGTGAAAAAGTTGTCCGAATTTAGCATGTCATGGCTGCTCATCTTTTAATTTTGAAAATGTTTAAAATTATTCTGTCATGATATAAAACTGTTAATTTGTAGGTATTTTGGTATCAGCATGTTCAGAAAATAATTCTCTTTCGATAGACATCATTACCATTCTTGTAGAATAAAGTGGTGAGAAATAAACTGCAACTATGTGATTTCCCGTGCTATTCGCCTATGTTCTGCTTTGAAACTTGCCACTCGGTATACGTGTTGACACTTTCTTACAGCTCTGCACACATATTATTTTAGTGATGAATGAATGTTTTTTTGAGAAAGAACATTGGCTTTGTTTCAATAATTAATAGTTATTACAGTGGCAAAATTAACCATGAATAACAAGCGGTATGTATATGTTGTATACAACAATAAAATTTATAATTACAGCTGATGTACGTAAGATAACCTTAAATTCTTTCTATTTTACTAATGCAGCAGGTTGAATGAACAGAACTTTATGCTAAAAATGGTCTCTGAAGACCAAAATAATAAACACCCAGCCATAGAATATGTGACCGCTGTCGATCTTATTCAAGAAGCTTCTAAACATGATTTTATACTGTTGCAAAAAAATACTGGTAAGTTTTAAATAATGTGATACAGATTTATATAGAGGGTTTGCAAATGGCGACTCAACATTTTTTAAGATATTAATTATCTTTAAGGGTGTGGTTGCACACAAAATTTATGTCTTTCCTTATTTTACCAAAACAAAATATCTTCTTCTAGATAATATCGCATCGACAATAATAATACAAGAAAATGTTGATATTACCAACACTGCTAACATTAGTACAGATGGAGATACAAAACAAGAAAACATCTACATTAACAACACTGCTAATTATAATAATGGTACTACAACAAACGAAGGTATTATAATAATAGAAGATAATACTGACATTAACAGCGTTGCTAACAGTGGTCCAGAAGAAGATATAATACAAGTAAATATTAACATTAACAACACTGCTATTAATGGTACAGACGAAGATATAAGAAAATATTGCCATTAATAGCATTACTAACAGTGGTACAGAAGAAGATATGCCATTGTCGGAGATTAAAAACTCTAACAATACAAAAAGAAATGTAAAAAAACGAAAAAATAAAATTTGTAGAAAAGGAAAGGCTGAATTAAAAGCTATAAGAAAACATCCTCTTAGAGATCCGTGCAAAGCCACATGCAAGAAAGAGTGTAGAAAGTTAATTAGCCCTGAACAACGAAAATTAATTCACGAAAATTATTGGTCGTTATCTTGGTTAGATCAAAGAAAACTCATATTAAATTCTTGCTCACGAATGCCAGTTATAAAACGAAGCCTAGCTACGAACTCTCAAAGAAACATGACATTTTTCTACCGGCTGTTGCAAGAAACTGGGAAACACATTGATGTCTGCAAGACGTTTTATTTAGCGACACTGGGATATCATTCTAAAATTGATAAAGTTGTTTTTAACGTTTTACACAAATCTGCTCCAGGGTCTATTATACCAAAAGAAGATCGCAGAGGAAAAAATCCCCCTCCTAATAAGATTGACAGGCAAGTTATTTTAAGTCACGTGGAAACATTTCATCCCACTGTATAGTGGATGGAATCGGCGTTTCTCAATTGGGCGAAATTACCTGAGTGACCCTTCGACACGACGGGGGTGCTTATAATCCTACAGCTCAATTGGGCGAAGGAATTTTTAAATACCGTTGAGTTATTTGCATGCTCTTGTATGGCTACGTTGCCAGATTTTACAGAAATTTCGATTTTCTACATTAAATAAATAAAAAAAATAAAAAATAAATAATATTAATACTTGATGTATTATTTTTTTTTTAAGTTCTATCAAATACATCAAGCCCTTAGTGCATTTACAATTATTTTATACTATACCTATACAGCAGAAACATGAAACATCAATAGAAAAGTAGGTAAACGTCGCTGCCATACCTACTCAAATAAACCATAAAAAGCAATCAATTACTATGAATTGATTTATCATAATTTTCAATTGACTAAGTTATTGCCTTTCGAGAAAATCACGATAAATTTTCACGATGTTTTGAATTTCATGTTGCAATAATTATTATACTTTAGAAAAGTATTTGTTTGCAGAAGTCATTCAGTTTGTTTCAAATTTCTTATTTTTTGTTTACACATTTGAAAGTATGCTGTGAGAAAATACCATTGCAATGAAATACCTAGTACCTATAGGTACTCCACCGGAAGGATAGAAATAATAGAAAGTTGTGTTAGAACTCCCTAATATATTTTAGTCAAAAATGTTTCCTAATTTTCACGAAAACGATCGATTGAACGATTCGATTGCATACTTAATAATTAATGTAGCAGAAAAGACTTTTGTTTTAATTCTTGAAAAATTATTAATTTAATATTTCTCTGTCAAATAATTAGGGGATTCGATATTTCAAAGTAATCATTTCAACATAATATGAAAATTCCTTAACCTATAGGTATGCGATAATAGAATAAACACATTTTTTGTATGGGAGAGGATGATTAATATACCTATATGCGCTTTAGTTTTGAAAATAAATGTGTATTATTAAAGAGAAGTTTAATTTTTAAATTTTATTGATTAAAAGTAAATGATAAAAAACTTTTTTCATTGGCCACCCTTTAGTGTCGAACAAGTAGCAGTTATTGAAAATAAATCTGGCAACACTGCTATATATATGGGCAAGGTCGCACATGTATATCTTGTCTGTCCACTTATCTCTTATAATCCCCTAGTTTCTCGTTTCTCGCCCAATTGACCCCTGGGATTAGTGAATAACATAATCCTTCGCCCAATTCGATATCGCCCGATGGAATAGCGGCGTTTCTCAATTGGGCGAAACTACCTGAGTGACCCTTCGGCACGACGGGTGGGCCTATAATCCTACAGCTCAATTCGGCGAAGGAATTTTTAAATACCGTTGAGTTGTTTGCATGCTTTAATGTGGCTACGTTGCCAGATTTTACAGAAATTCCGATTTTCTACATTAAATAAAATTAAAAAAAAAAAATCATAGTTATTTATTATACAAGAGAAAAAAGTGATAGATTTTAGCTCGAGATGTGATTTCGTCCCCGACGCGTATCCGGTGGAAAAATACTAGTGAGACATATGTATTTTTGCTAATGTAACATTATTTTCACTTTACTTTGTTACTACCCTACATTACTTTTTTAGATAAATTAACTAATTTCAAAAAAAGAAAAGACGTATTTTCACTGTTATATATTCCACAAATATAATCGACAATGTCGGAACCCATGCAAAACAAAATATAAAAATGAATGCTAATGAGAATTTTCAGTAATTAATAATTTTTGTGATCGCTATTGAAGCGTGTTACATTAAAAAAAAAAAACTTGCATGGGTCCTAAATTGTGCAATATCTTGGAAACAGTGCGTCCTACAACAAAAATATAAGATGACTTTTCTCTTCTAAACAAAACGGGGTATGTACCAAACATATCAAATTTTCATTAAAGTCCGTGGCATAGAAATTTTTAAATAAAAAAAGTAACAACGCACCCAGATCTCCGCCACTGAATTGAAGAATTTTTTATTGGGAGCATCAAACCGTGTACTTCAATTATTAGTACAACTGAAAAAAATTCCGAATTATTCTGATACGCCAATTATTAGATATTCAAAAAATATTTAATTTTTAGAACTTTATCACCCTGTATCTCGAAAACTAAAGCGCCGACGACCCATGTCCCATATCTGTAGGAAATTTTATACTACCTATTTTTTGCATTTCCTACGTGCCCTTCAAGTGTGTCACACGTGTTCATTAACACCGTATCGTATACGTATTGAAAATTGTAAATATGATTATTATTGTTGCGATTTAGTTTTGAAAATAAATGTGTATTATTAAAGAGAAGTTTATTTTTTAAATTTTATTGATTAGAAGTAGTAAATTCCAGAGATATTTGGCATTGGAATTGCTTAGATTTAAAAACATGGTGACTTTTCAGTAGAAAATATGGAAAACACGAAAGGTCATGATTTTATTACTAAACAATAGAAAATCATAATTCGATAATACTATTCAACAATTCCTTGAATATAGTAAATGATAAAAAACTTCTCTCATTGGCCACCCTTTAGTGTCGAACAAGTAGCAGTTATTGAAAATAAATCTTTAAACAGTGCTATATATATACAGGGTGTCCCAGCTTATTCGAAGCGGTCTCTGTAGGCCAAACGATGGACTTTTTCCAAAAACTTTTTAAAAATTCAAGTACAGAATCACAATGGCCATAATTTAAAATTATTATCGAGTATACAGAGTGTCCCATATGACAGTGGCATATCAAAGTTATGTTTTTTTAAATGGAATGCTTCTATGTTATTGCATTTTTAGATTGTTTGAGAAGAGAAAATAAGATTGGTTTTTACAGTTGGTGTTTAAATTCAGAAGTTTTTGAGTTATAAACAAGTGAAAATCGTCATTTTTCATGTTCAAGGCCCTGTACAACGAAAACGGCTGAAGATAGAGAAAAACGGCTTACATGTCCCTATTTTACTTTTTGATGTACTATCCTATGATGTAGATGAAATGTATATACAGGGTGATAAAAAATTTGAAAAATTCAGAGATTTCTCCACGCATCGCCAAATAAAAAAATCAAAGAAAGTACAAATGTTTCTATACCATAGGATAGTACATAAAAAGTTAAAATAGGGACATGTAAGCCGTTTTTCTCTATCTTCAGCCGTTTTCGTTGTACAGGGCATTGAACTTGAAAATTGACGATTTTCACTTGTTTATAACTCAAAAATTTCTGAATTTAAACAACAACTGTAAAAGCCAATCTTATTTTCTCTTTTCAGACACTCTAAAAATGCAATAACATAGGAGCATTCCATTTAAAAAAACATAACTTTGATATGCCACTGTCATATGGGACACTCTGTATACTCCAAAATAATTAAAAATTACAAAAAATATAATTTAAAAAAATTTTCAAAAGAAATTAAAAATATTTTATTACAAAAATGCTACTATAGCTTAAATGAATATTTGAACAATTCTTTGGATTTATAATTTCATAACTTTATTTCATAATTTCATAATTATAACTAATTTTACAATTTATTATTTTCCACAAAAAATACAATAATATGTATTTATAATAAGGAAATAAATGTTGTTATTATTATTATTATTATTAATTTTAAATTATGGCCATTGTGATTCTGTACTTGAATTTTCAAAAAGTTTTTTGAAAAAGTCCATCGTTTGGTCTACAGAGACCGCTTCGTATAAGCTGGGACAGCCTGTATATATGTATATATGAGCAAGGCCACACATGTATTTCTTGTCTGTCCGCTTATCTCTTTTAATCCCCTAGTTTCTCGTTTCTCGCCCAATTGACCCCTGGGATTAGTAGATAACAAAATCCTTCGCCCAATTCGGTATCGCCCTGGAATAGATATTTGAACTCTCGTTAATCTTCTTGCAATGTTTACTTAAGAGATTAAGGGACAACCAACATTGAAAAGTAAATAGAGACGGGTGTCTGACCAGGACCGTATCTAGGTATAATTCAAAATTTAGAAACTGTAAGAAACAAAATAACTTGATTTACATTTTTATGTACCTAATAGGCGCTTGTTTTAAAGCAGGGGATTAATTTCCCGTCATAAATCCTTGTCAGTGTAATATGTAGGTACTTAATTGACAATTTTATAAAAATTGATTAATGCATGAAAAGCACATTTTTTCCTGAAGATAAAATAAATATTGTTGGAATACTACCCTGCAGAAAAAGGTCTTATAGCATTATTGCTTGCAATAATGTCTTTACGATGTTACGCTTTAATACTCTTTGTGTCGCTAGGTACATAGCCTCTGGGCCTTCAAATATTCCTTCTACCGAGTATATCACACTATCGACGTGAACATGCGCCTCGGGTAATAAGATACTTACCAAGCGACATCACGGTTACAATAATGCACAAAGATTTTTCAAAAAAATTTCCACAGTATAGTAGGTTCAAAATAAGAAGTCGCCTATCGGCTTAACGGAAGCTAATGGGTGTAGTAATTCTGAAAAGAAAAATCTGTCATGGTAATAAAACCCCTGTAGTTAGGTTGAAGAAATCTAATAATAAGGGTAAACATTACAGGTATAGAATTTGTTTCCATACCAGGTTTAGTCCAGAGGTTCCTAACAAGTTAACGAAATATTCCAATATAACAAATATTTTGTTTATTTACTACCCACCAGAATTTGCATTTTGTTATTAATTTTTAGTTGAAAAAAAAAATTAGATATCAGCGATATAGTAATATAAATTTCCCAAAGTTTGTACTCATCAGAATATACAGATGTTCGAATGTAATTTACAAGTTGCAGTCTGAATATTTACATGTTGTTTAATTAATATACAGGTCTCTTCAAATTCGTTGGCGAGAACAATTCCACGAAATTTCAAGTGGTTTCCTATATTCAAACGTTCAGACACTTTCCAGCGGCGTAGGTCTAATCTTTTTATGGAACTTATAAATATCAAGTAAATTATTTTTTTTATAATATTTTTTTGTTATATCCATGTTGTTGATAATAATTATTATTAACAATGTGGCCAGAACTGTGTTTTACGCGAATTTTTCAAAATTTTTAAACCTGCCTTATTTTAATTTTTTTATTAATTCCAAAGCGTTGATAATACCTAATAGAAACATAACTATGTTCATAATAATTTATTCACTTGTATTATTTTAAATTTTTTATTACTGCATTACTGCAATTATTTTATAAATTTAACCAGTTATAATTTCCAATAAAACTACATTATACTGAAGTTTCAGAATAGTAGGCACTAAGTTCTCGGAAGTGGTCGTGACGTATAAGCGCTCAGTTGGAGCATTCAGTGGCGGACGCAAAATATCAAAATAGGTTCAGACAATAATGAATTTATTGAGAAATATAATTGTAAACTTCCAAATAATATAGCATATAGTAAATAATATAGCATATAGCAAAAATAAAAATAGCAAAGAAAATAGGAAAAAAATAGTACCTTAGTCATCGTCAGAAGAAAAATCGTCGGATGATGGACAACTATCCCGATCACCGTTATCGTTCAAGTTGATAATTAATGGCTCAACCGAAACATCAACTATTGTGTCTAGATCCCACATTCTGTCTTCTTCTTTTGTAGTATGTCGGATGCAGTTTCTCCATGTTTCAGCCGTCACATCTCCTATTGCAGTAGCTAGCAGGCGTTTCACTTCATCCATCTTGAAGGTCACGTTTTGTTTCGCCACTTGGTTTTTTATTTGAGCCCAAATAAGTTCTATAGGATTCAGTTCACAGTGGTAAGGAGGGAGGCGGTGTACAATGATGTTGCACTCGCGAGCCAATTCGTCGACAGCATATCTCTTAAAATGAGGTATTTGTGCCCTTGCGATGTTTAATAGTTGCACTTTTAACATGTTGTCATCAAATGGTATATTTCTTTGAGCCAGCCAGTTAATGATGTCACCTTTTCGCCATGCAGTTGTTGGCGATGGCTCCAATCGTCGACTATGGTAGGAAGCATTGTCCATTACCACGACCGAATTTGGCTCAAGGCTTGGTAAAATTTTTAAAAACCAGCTTTCGAATTTTTCCGCATCCATTTCCTCATGGTAGTCACTAGTTTTCTTCGATTCGAAAAGTAGCAATCCGTTTTCCAAAAAACCCGAATCACTACCTATGTGAGTTATTATGAGCCTCCGCCCCTTGCCCGCTGGCGCTTTTAGTCCTGTGGAAAAACCTTCAAAAAAAGCTTGTCGACGGCTTGTTATTTCCAAATCTTGCCAAATTTTCGAAACAGTATGACCTTGATTCAGCCAAGTTTCGTCTAAGAAATATATTTTCTTCCCTTCACGACGATACTCTCGAATTTTTTGTAAATAATTTCTCCGCCACAAAATTATTTCTTCTCTTTCTATAAGAAGACTTTTTCTCTGCCTTTTCATATGCCTTATGTTCATTTGTCTTAATGTCCGCAATAAGACACGTCGCGATATTTTCGGCATTGCGTCATCCGAATTGATTTCGGCAGCGATTGCTTTTAATGTTGGAATTTCATTTCGGAAAAAGAACGAATGAAATTTTCTCCGAACGGCGTATTTTATGTCATCATCAATGTCAATGCGTTTTCTCCCCCTTGTTTCAATATTTTCAGCTACCTTTTCTGTTCCGCCTTTGGACTCTTTGAAAGTTTTCAAGATTCGGTGTACACTCCTAGTTGACACTTTGGTTAAATCACTACACAAAGCAACTACATCGTTTACCAACATACTTTGATTCCTTTCACGGAGTCCACAATACACGTTGTATATAATAGTTTTTTCTCCTGTAGATAAATTCGTACGACGACGTTTACTTTGGCTGCTCTCGCCTTCCATATTGCTCACAACTTTAAATTTAAACAGTATTTCACTTCGGCACTCAAAGAAGCTTGCTTCTTTCCCGTTTACACCACAGTGAGAACTGAGAAATAAGATTCAGACAGGAAATCTGATGAGCGACCCTTAAAGCAACCAAGCTATCCCCACTAATTATGCACTTTATTGTCGACCGGGTATGGGTTTTTCCGGGATGGTAATTCCGTAAATTTCTTATAGTTAAACTTTTTCTGTATCCTGGAACTCAGTTCATTCCCAAAACAGGAATCATTATTGTATTATTATTTTACCAAATAATTAACTAATAACTAATTATTAACAAATTAGTAAGATATTGATTTTTTATAGCTTGTATTTCTTAATTACTTCACAGATTGTCTATGAACAATATGAAATATTCAAAATTTTGTTGTTCCCGAGAGTCGAGAATCTTCTTCCCCCGGTAATATTAATTTTTCTTTTCTGACAACCAGAAAACAGAAAGAGAAAAATATACAAGTCCCGATCGACATCCAATAACAGCCCAAAACAAACAACTTTTCTTTTTGTTCAGGTTATTCCACTGCCGCGAATTCTTTTTCATTCATTTTCATGCGTTTTTTAATTTTTGTGATGCTTCAATAATTCAGCAAATATAAACATAAAAATAAAATATTAAGGATTTAAAGGAGCGATAAATGTTATATTGCAGCCCCTCACGAAAATAGCATGAACGATACGCCACTGAATACGGAGCTGCCTTGGACGGACTGGCAGCATGCTCGATATATATCCATCTTACTTTACCTTACTGCAAGTTGGACCTGCTTATCCTTTGTACTTGTTGACACTGCTGTAATGTTGCCATATATTATATTTTAAGGGACCGAACCTCATTGAAATTCTACATCTTTTGCTATTAAATATCGATGTTGTGAAATTATTATAGCAGAAAAATTACTCAACAAATAAAACACAGTATTTTTTATCCTACAACCATTTACCTGCATGTGAATGATAAAAATACAAAATGATAAAACACCAAGAATTAAAAGCTGGCAACAATGTGTTTACTTTAAGTCCGTAATATTTCTAAGAACTTAGTGCCTACTATTCTGAAACTTCAGTATACATATTTTTATATTTCTCGAATGAAAAGAAACTGTTTGAGTACTTCTGCACGCCAAAAGTATGTTTACAAATATTCACCAGTTTATGGTATACTCCCCACTGCTAGGCTATTACTACTGCCTTTGTACCTTCTTAATACGAAAGGCGACTTCTTATTCTGAAAGCACTATACCTATAAATGTGGATATGAAGCCTACAGAAAAGTACTATTCGCCGAAAACATTCAATTTACCAAACTAGGTCATGAGGAGTGTGAGCATTGCGAAATAATGAATCTCAATGAACATGATCAAGAAAACCTTGACGCAGAATGCCCTACATGTAAAAATTGGTCTGCGCATATAAACCGCGCAAAAATTGCTAGGCACTTATACCGAAAACATGCAGATGTTGAATATGATTCAAAAACTATTTGTATATCGGCAGATTTGAAAAAAATTATAATGTTATCTAGAATGGAGACTTTTAAAAAAGGTTTTGTTAACTCAAAGATTGGTGGTGTACATACAACGAAACTTTTGTTTCTCTTGGAACTAAAAATAAAACAACAATAAAACCTTTCGCAGTACTGTGGCATGAAGCCATACGTGGGAGAGGAAAAGAAGAATTGATCAGCACCTTTCTTCAATTCGTACTCAATTATCGAGACTCTGAACATTTCATATTTTGGCTAGACAATTGTCGGCGCAAAATAAAAATTGGGCTTTCATGACATTCCTTCTTTACATTGTAAATTCATCGAAAGTAGCAGCTCAGTCAGTGGAGATATATTATTTTGAGCCAGGACATACATTTATGTCGGCCGATTCGCTTCATCATCAAATTGAATTATCTTTATAACGACAAAAAAAGACCTGTGATTTTAATGACTTTCTCACAGCTGTGCAAAAATCAAACAATGGAAAGGTTACAACCAAAAAGATGAATATTAATGATTTTTACGATCTTAAAGACTTTACCTCAACAAACAAAAGAATAACGAAAAAATTCTTTTGGCTAACATTTTTCATGTGAAGGTTACTCGTGGTTGTTTCCATTTACAGATTAAATGTGATTTAGAAACCAATGAATATAAGACATTAAATATCCTCAGAGGCGACATATATATAAAAAAAAGAAAATTCCTGACCCAGATTGTCACAAGCTTCCTTGTGGAGTATCTGAAGAAAAAAAAATCAATAATAAAAAATTTATTGGACTTAATGGACGAGAATCGGAAATCCTTCTGGATTGATCTACCTGTTACAGATACTTCCAACGCTGAAAATGTAAAAAAGAAATGTAATAAAAGAAAAAGTTTTAAATAAAATATTGTTGGAAACGTTCTTTACATTGTTTTTTTTTTGTCAAAATTTTTGTTACTTTGCAATGATAAAAAGCAGTAATTATTGATAACAAAGCTTAATAGCAGTATCTGACACTTACTGCTTTTCAGTAATGTGAATATAAACTTATTACAACAGAAAAAGGCAGTATCTGATTTATTTACTTAGGGACGTAAGATAAATTCGTTATTTTTTATAAAACAAAATTTTGAACTCTCTATTTAATAACCAAAAGTTTATTTTTGGTTATTATTTGGTTATTTAAGGCAAAAAAGTTTATGCAAATTTCTCACAAATGATATTGGTTAGAACAGCTGCTGCCTTTCTCCAAAGTTGGGCAGTGTACTATTAGTCTTTAACTAATAATTTGGACTGATAATTATTTTCAAAATTTGAAAAATTCACCGTGAAAAATAGAGTAAAGAACGTAATGTTATATTACGTATACGGAAATTCCGTAAACGCCACCGTTTTACCGTAACGAAAAGACTCCTGGCCACTACAATTATGTGAAATATTTTCGAAAAACCAAATCTAACTAACACTTTTGAAACTTCAAAATCGAAAAGTTGAAAAAAACGAGTTTTTTTACACGAAAAACCTTAATTAAAATCGAAGAATCAAGATGGCGGTCAGATTTTGGTATTTCTTTGTACCAAATGTCATTATGGTGACGGTATAAATCGTGGTTGAATTATTTTTGGCGGTGTCAAAATAAAGGCATCACTCGCGACTCTCATTTGGCTATTCTGAAAAATATAAAATATCCTTATAGGTACTCGTAGTTATGTTAGTATTTGATTCTTGGAGTAGGTATGCAATTTTTAATCATTACCTACCTACATGATGATTGAAACATTACTGGGTGCTTTTTTGTATCAAGTTTCTGAAGTATGTGCAATAATTTCATTAGTAAGGACGTATACGGTTGTGAAAAAAAAGTGATTTAAACCCTGAATAAAATTAAGAACACCAGAACTTTGCAAAACGTGGCAACACTGATTTGCCATTTTAAATTTTACATTTTTATTGAAAAAAAAACTTAAAGAAGACTAATATAAAAATCTTTTGGTGAAAACGGCGTCCAAAAATGTCAGATAGCCATTTATACATCGTGCTTCTTTAAAGCTGAACAATTTTTTGCTGAAGAGGACCAAAAAATTCGACAAATGAGGTCGTAGACTATTCTAAACTTTTTTCCTAACATATGTAGGTCTTTAAGGTACAGGGGCAAGTTACATATATGAGACCTAATAAAATATGGGGAAAAAATTATTGTTACATTTTCACAAAGTAGGTACCTCGATTACAGTCTATATTATAGACAAAAAACCTGGAATAGATTTCTTTATAAATTTCAAAGAAATTTATCTACTGTTACCTTTGTGTCAGTCATCTTTCGTTACGAGCACATTTGCAAGAGAATTAAGGGATTAGGAAGTTCCAGAGTCATTACTCCCTACAATACAGCACCCAATACAAAAGCCATTATTAGGACCTTAAGCACTTTATAATGGATAATTATATGTCTATAATAGGTAGAACTTTCTTACCTTCTTCAGTTCGTTCTGTTCCTGCATTGCAACAAGTGCCCTTCGTTAAATTTGACTTCTGTCTGTTCCTTTTATTTTTCTTGTTTTCTTGTTTATTTTTTTGTCTCGAAGAGAAGTGTAGTGTTTTCGCTAAGAGTATTTTTTGCGAGTCATCAATAGCGACAGTGTTGCTTATTGAATAATAACTTTCTGTTATTTGAATATTTTTCAATTTTGCACAAGAATAAAAAATAATAAACATGATGAATATCGGCGAGTTTTTGGACCAGAATTACCAGAAATATAACTCAGCAGCCAATGGGGTGAGTTTTTGTATTCTATTTGTGAGTTTTTTTTTTCTATTTTGACAATTCCACAGACCACCAACACCCGGAATTTTAATTTAAAGTGACCTTTTACATCCAGAGTATTACCGCTTTTTTGATACTTTTTTTTTTATTTTTTCATGAGATGATCTTTGAAAAGGTACATAATACCTATTCCTGATGAACCTGCCTCTATAATAACTGAAAAGCAATGGTTTTTATTTTTTTCCCGAACATGTGGACGTTAAGGGTAGTTTTCGCGGAAAAAATTATCTCTTCAGAAACCGTTTTTCAAAAAATTGATTTCCACTTTCGTCCGGGCAAAAAAACAGAAATTTTTTGATTTTAATTTTTTTTTTAACAGCTATTATTGTTATACTTAATGCAAATCTCGCCTGAAAAAATTGAGGAAATCGAGAAGCCGGTCCTTCCATCAGCAAGAAAAATGCGATTTTAGGAAGTTCCTCCCCCCGCTATACCCCGAAAATGCAGACATTTTTAGGGGTAGGTTTTTTCGGAATATCATGTATCTTCTCAAGGACTTATAAAAAAGTATCGAAAATTGATTCTAAACACTTCACCGTTTTGGCAAAAATTGTAATTTTTGTGATTTTTTATTTTTTTATAAAAATGTTCGCGTGAGATCGGTTTCATTTTCACATAATATCGGTCGCCGTGTCAATGCAATGTAAGTCCCGAAACGCGCCTTATTTTGTGAAAAAATGTGATTTCTTTCTTTTCGAAAATATACCTTCAAGGATCATAATATTATAATCTCTCGTGAAAAAATATCAAAAATCGATTCTTATCCCTGATCCCCAGGAAAAAACTTTTTTATTTAATTTAATTTATTTTATTTTCTTAATAAATTGTAACGTCAGATCACTTTCATTTGCCCATAACTGTAGAGATCGTCATTTCCATGCAATTCTTTCATGAAAAAATTAGCTCTTACTAGTAAACACGATTTTTTTTTGGGAAAAAACTTTTAAAAATATTTTTTGAAGTTTTTTTCCCGAAAATACAGGCTTGTTTAAGAGTAGGTTTTCCCGGAATATGATGTACCCCTTCAAGATCCTCCATCTCTTATGAAAAAATCCAAAATCGATTCTTTCCCCTGCATCGTTCAGGCAAAAAACTGGAGTTTTGTCGATTTTTAATTTTTTCCTAAAAATGATGACGTCATGTCGCTTCATTTTCATTATAAAATAGCGATCGTCGCGTTTTAATGAACATCTTCACTGAAAAAATTGGGGAAATCGAAAAAGCCGTCGTACCAATAACTTTTTGTGAATTTTCTTAATTTTTTTGATCTTTTTTCCGAAAACACATACGTTTTTACAGTAGGAACAATAATTATTATTACCGAAGGGTTCTTTCAAATATTTTCCCTTGAAACTTTTTTAGGCGATTCATAATATTTTCTTAATAAATCGATATCAACATCAAATTAAATGTTACATATCTTCCAGGAACCCTCCACCGAAGGCTCGATGGTGGTATCTTCATCGGAAGGTTACACCTACAAAGTCACCCCCTCGAGCGGTTTGTACTACTGCTCATCTTTGATCCGGGACCTGATGGATCTGTGCCCGGATGATTCCTCCAAAGAGCCGACGATATTGAAGCACGTCACCACAAAAAGCCTCCTCGTTCTGATCGAGTGGTTCGACAAGCACCGCAACGACCCCAAACCCTCCAAGGAGGAGGACGACGAGAAATTAACGCCGGGGGAGAAGTTGCACGGGCTTCGGTTCCGTGCCTATCCGGAAGCCGATCCTTACGACGTGGAATTATTTTCTACCCTGAAAGCGGTGGAGTTTTACGACTTCATCGAGGCTGCCACTTATTTGATGGTCGAAAACTTCGCCAAATCGGCCACTCGAGTGTGGCTTCATTACATGAAGCCGAGGATCGGGAAAGATTTCGAGAAGTAAGACTTGCCTAATTAATTTGTATTTTTTCACCTGTCCACATATCTTCCAGGAACCCTCCACCGAAGGCTCTATGGTGGTATCTTCATCGGAAGGTTACACCTACACAGTCACCCCCTCGAGCGGTTTGTACCACTGCTCATCTTTGATCCGGGACCTGATGGATCTGTGCCCGGATGATTCCTCCAAAGAGCCGACGATATTGAAGCACGTCACCACAAAAAGCCTCCTCGTTCTGATCGAGTGGTGCGACAAGCACCGCAACGACCCCAAACCCTCCAAGGAGGAGGACGACGAGAAATTAACGCCGGGGGAGAAGTTGCACGGGCATCGGTTCCGTGCCTATCCGGAAGCCGATCCTTTCGACGTGGAATTATTTTCTACCCTGAAAGCGGTGGAGTTTTACGACTTCATCGAGGTTGCCACTTATTTGATGGTCGAAAACTTCGCCAAATCGGCCACTCGAGTGTGGCTTCATTACATGAAGCCGAGGATCGGGAAAGATTTTGAGAAGTAAGACTTGCCTAATTAATTTGTATTTTTTTCACCTGTCTAATCTGCTTGTTCCTCTGTTTCAGCTTTATGTTTCCTGAGATATGTTCCCCTGATGAACCATTCAACGTTGGGGTGTTTCACGATGAGAGGGATCGATTATTTCTGGAGTCTCATTATAAGCGAGAAAGCTGCGAGGGGGAGGGAGTGAAGAAAGTGACGACAAAATCGAGACAGAATGAACTGCCGTCAATTTCGAGAGAGGAGGAACCACTGAATCAACAGTTGGAAAAATTGAAGCTCGGCTAGGGATTTGTGATTCCTTTTTGAAATTTCATTTGTTTTGATTTATTCGAATTTCCTACACTGTACATTATATAGAGGGACGAGCTCAATTATTTTTTTTTGTTTTTTAATTAGGGTATTATATACCTAGTATCTTAGCATAAAAATTTTTATATAAAAATAAAGACGTCACTGTTTAAAAGTCAAAATTTTGATATTAGGAATAATTGTAAAATTATTGTAAAAAATTTATCTAATTTTTAAGATTAATAATTTTCATTTTATGGAAATTGTGAAAAATATGTACATAACTTACTTCCTAAATAAACTTATTTTCTGTTTATTAAATTTTTTGTTTAATTTTTTATTCATTCATTTACTCAACACTTACTAGCAAACTAACTTAAAAAAATAAACCAAAGATAAACCACACAATCATGAATCAACACTTTCAGATAAAACATAAATAATAAAAGCAGAAAAATTAAAAAAATTCTTGATTAAAATGAAGCCTCATCCTCAGTTCTTTCCCAAAAAGTAGTTCTGCCATATTGTTTTTTTTTATGTCATCGGTATCAAAAAATAAAGAGAACTGTTAATCTAATAAATTAAAATAAAAAAATTAATATTTAAAAAAAAAAAAAAACTAAGTTTTTTCGCCGATGACGTCAATATGAAGTAAATGTTTTGCTCGCCTTATAATTTTTTAATTTTTCTATAACATCCAATAAAACTTTTTTTTAATTTTCAAAGAAGGAATAAAATTTTTAAGAATTGTTTCCTTGATTTCTTTATATCTACAGACTGAGATGAAAAACCAATATGGCGATCATAAGAAAATTGTGCTATTAATTCTGTCAATGGTTTTTTCATGTCATAAGGTATAGGTACAAAAAAAATCAAGGAAACCAGAAATTATTAACATTAAGGAAAGCAATATTTTATTCCACGTTTAAAAATGGAAACATTATTTAAACAAAAAAAATTATGATATCTAATAAATTACTTAGTTAACTGCACTTTGTGCTAATAAACATAAAAACATGAAGAAAAAAAGTTAAATTTTGAGCATTTTGCTCTATCCCATTAAGGTTTTTCCTTTTTGATCTCAGATTCTTCGCACTTGGAACGTTAAAATAATAAAATTATTTGATTTCGAAAATACAAATTCTAAAAAAGGCGATTTTCATTTGCTTATAACTTCATACATTTTTAATTTTAAATTCCCATTGCGCAAAACTTATTTTAGTTCATTTTCTCAGACAATATAGAAAGTAATAAAAAATGAAAAGTTGATACCACTTCCCAGAAAAAATGGAAGCGCAAACAAGTCTAAGCCCCTGAAGATGTCATTTACTCAAAACACGTAGGGCACTCAGTTTATAGCTTCAATAAAAGTCATACCAAAGCAGACTTTTCTTTTTTTTTTTAACTTCACCTTTGGACAATTGTTTTCAAAATTTATTCCACCAATCAAAAAAAGAACAAAACAGTGAGATAGAACCGTTCGTTGTCTACAAAAAAGATAATTATGACTTTTACGTCAAAAGTCGGCAAATGCGACTTATTCAAAAAACAAAAAAAATTTGTTCTTTTTTTTTAAATTTTTTTTCGAAAACAGTGCATCCTAGCGAAAAATCAAATCAGACCTTTTTTAGTATTTCTTCAAATGCTATATAACCATTTTCCCGAAAAATTCCCGGTTTTTGAGCGGGAATCGTTTCTTTAAAAAAACAATAATTGATCAAATGCTGCTCTTTAACGCATGCTTTCAAATTTTTTTCGAAATATTGTCAACCGATAAAGAAATATAACAAAACACTATGATAGAGACGTTCCTTACCTACAAAAAAGATATAGTATAGTCCAATAAAGTCTAAAAAGTCATACGTATCGATTAATGGTGAAATTAAAAATATTAATTCGGACGGTTAGTGTGTCGTCACATCTGACTTTTTAAAGTTAATCCTACTATATATAGTTTTTTTCCTGACCGTTGTAAAAACTGTCAAAATCAGGAAAAACTTCGGTAGGTCATTTCAACTACTGTTTACCGCCCGGTCATTTGTATCTCCCTGTATTTTCATAATTGCGAAATATTTTTCCATTTTTTTTTTCTTCAACATATAATTTGAAGTCTTGGCTTCAGTTCATCTCGATTATGTTGGTACTTTAAACGAAAAATAAAAAATTTCCTCGCTGCTCGAAAATTAGCTTACACTCTTATTTTTATTAAAAAATCGATAAATTAATGCTATTATTTTTTTTGTCATATTTTTTATGCACCATTGGGAAAATTAGAAGGACAGTCGCAACGACAATTAATTCACCAAAATGATTGTGAAAAAATTATCCACATTGGTCTTTTAATAACGAAGATATGACAATTAAGAAACTGTCAATAATTAATACGTTCCCTGCATTTTGCTTTACTTCCTGCCAAAAATTCTACATTGGAAGCTAAAATAGGTTGCACTTTGCTTTTTTTGATCTTGCGCGTAAATTAATTAACACATTTGCTTGATTTTAGATGGACTTATTTCTATGGTAGCCCGTGTAGATGAACAAACGAAACAGATCCTTGCGTGGATTGAAAAGCAAGGAAATAATATTATTTGAACAGTAGATTTGCCAGACCTTCCAGTTTCACTACCTTTAATGACATTAGAAGAAGTTGATCAGCTTGAAGACTATTTAAAGAGTGGTGATAATTTTAATAAATTGGTACGTGTGAATCTTGCATCTATCAATGTGTAATTATACTTTTATACTTTGTGTTCATATTTATCAACTTTGGGAGGAAATAACATATCTGGAAAAACAAACAGAATTTTTAGAACTATCTTGAATGATACAGTAACAGTTCATTTTAATTATCATGGGAAACGATCTCAAAAAAGAGCTTTCTCAGAGTTAATTCTAAAAAACGTTATTTTACGTTAAAATCAGGCAATGAAAATACAACCAATAAAGATGTCGAAGATGCCATAAAAGTCTGGTTAAAACATGCACCGGATCGCATCAAGACACGGGTTAACAACGACGCAATGAGAATAAACAATGTCTGAAAAAATTAAAAAAGCCTTAAAACCAATTGTTGGTAAAAGACAAGTTATACAGGCGAATTATTGCTCTAACGAAAAATAATTTGGGAATATGTGGTAAGAAATTCAACTTGTCGTATGAAATTGTACCTAATTATGTTGCATTACCTAACTCGAATACCAGTAATAATAATAATACTAATCAGCAAGATTCAGATGATTCAAATTCTAATGATGCAATTTCTTATTCTAATGAACATATAAGTCCAGATGTGAATACCACTTTTGCAAGTAATATTAATGCTAAAGTCGTGAATAATGAAGTAAATGATAGTGTAGAAAGTGATGTGCAGCACAATGAGCAGGCAGGTTTGGTTTCAAATTTGAGGGAATGGTCTATCAATTACAATATTACACAGTCTGCGATCACTGGATTGTTGAAGATACTACATCCTTACCACCCAGTTCTACCCTTTGATTCTAGAACGTTATTGCAGACCCCAAGAGTAACCAAAATTAAGAAACTTGAAAGCGGAGAATTTTGTTACTTCGGTCTAAAAAATGTTTTAATGTATATTTTACCCAAGTGCGATTATGCACTAACAAAATTGAAATTAGTTTCAATATTGATGGACTTCCATTGTTTAAGAGTTCAGGCAAGCAATTCTGGCCAATTTTAGGGTTGATAAAAAATTATAATACTGGGCCTTTTGTTGTAGGTATATTTTGCGGAAACTCTAAGCCAAAACCACTGGCAGTTTTCTTGGAAGATTTTGTTAATGAGCTACTCTGTCACAAGAAGGGTTTGAATTTAAAAACCGAAAGTATTTTATTTCTATTCATAGTTTTGTATGTGACGCACCAGCACGTGCTTTTATTAAATGTATTAAATGTCACACAGGGTATTCATCTTGTGAAAAATGTGTAGAACCAGGAGAGTATAACCAAGGCTGAGTTGTTATTAAAAATACATCAGCTCTAAAAAGAACAGATGCATCATTTGCTAATCAACAAGATGAAGATCATCATACTGGAATTTCTCCGCTTGCCAAATTGGAAATTGGAATGGTCACACGTTTCCCAGTAGATTTATATGCATTTATGTTGTTTAGGCGTTACTAGAAAATTGTTAAATTTTTGGTTGACTGGCCCTTTGCCAACAAGATTAAACAGTCGAAAAGTGATTATTATATCAGATCGTTTGGTAATTCTACAAAAATTTATACCTGTTGAATTTAATAGAAAGCCTCGAAAACTTGATGAACTGCCGAGATGGAAAGCTACAGAGTATCGTACTTTTCTACTATATTTAGGCCCGTTTGTACTCAAGGGTACAGTTGATAAGGCTGTTTATGAGCACTTTTTATTATTTCACACAGGTTTGTCAATTTTACTTTCTAAATGTCATATAAGAAAATTCAGTTGCGAGTATGCAATAAATGAACTCTTGACTGTGTTTGTGAAACACTGTGAACACCTTTATGGCCGTCAATTTCTTGTCTGCAATGTTCATATTATGTCATTTAGCAGATGACGCCAAATTATTTGGGCAATTCGATTGAGTTGACAAAAACGTGAAACTTTTGTTTGAAACTTTTTTTTAAAACGAAAACTTAGTTAATATTACAAAACTCCTAAAATTGGAAAATTATGTTGATTTATTGAAACAAAAGCATTTAAAAAAATATCAGATTTAATTTTTTATTGCTGACATTTTTTGTTGCTATGGTTAAGTAAAATGTATCTAATTATTGTCCTTTCATTATTAAAGTTTTAACTTCAGTCAAAAAAGTTCCATCACATTATTTTATAATTACCTGTCAATCATTCTAAAACTGTGTATGGTAGTTGAATATCACTTAAATATTACGTACCTGATTCGATTATTTAAAATGCCAGACCAGAAGGTAAGTAGTTGGAAAAACACATAAGAACACATTTATTATAAAAACATTCAAAACAATGAAGGAGATGAATTCCAAATGAAACGTATTATTGACAAGTTTAATATACCTACTCCAAATTATTTTGCTATTTTAGCAGCGTAGCATAGTTAAAATACAGGGTGTTATGTAATTGAATGTCAATTTTTAAGGGAGTGATTTTTCGGTTCATTTATTAAAATAAATCATTTTTTTGTAATATCTGTAGCATATTTTAGCAGACATTGATGGTACACCACTGATTTCTGTTCAAATAGAAATCATTTTTGGAATCCCCATTCATTTCCAAGCAAATTTGATTAAATTTTTTTTTCAGTCCGATGCATGGTTTTCGCCTAAAAAAATAAGATCTGTTTCTCTACATGGTTACAAGATTGTCGTTAAATGACAATATAAAAATATGCAGGTAAAATTCTGCAAGATGTCACTAGTGGAGATAAAACCAAATTTGGAACATGAAAAAATGATGAGTACCTAATACCTGTCTATGAAATTTCATTAAAATATCTAGAACGGTATTACAGATATTACAAAAAAATGATTTATTTTTAAAAACTTTAGCACTCTGTTGCCCGTATTCACAAACGATAATTTCCTAAATAATTACGTAATTATTTAAATGAGTGAGATGGAGATATGCAGTTTTTTTGCAATAGAATGAGATGGGGATAATTGATTACGTAATTATTTAGGAAATTATCGTTTGTGAATACGGGCATCTATCTCAAAAGTTAAGACTTTTAGGACATACGTTCTTATGAAGTTTTCTTCTTAAAATGGACCCAAAAATCAACCCCTTAAATATTGACATTAAATTACAAAACACCCTGTATAAAATTGACGTTAAATTTGATTAAAGGTACTTAAGAGTATTTAAGGAAATATTATTCTAGCTGAATTTATCAAAAAAATTGTGGAAAAATTTAGCTTATTTTCAGGAGGATGAGCTCTTCAAGCAAGTCTTCCTTTTTAACAATTTTTCAAATGTTATAATTTTTATATTTATTCCCGGTCATCCCAACTTTAAGTTGGATGACAAAAGGGTATTTTGTATCGCCACTTCACATCAGAGTGAAGTTTTAAATTATTTTTTCGTTTTATTACAATTTTTAATTATGTGATTGAAAAGATTTTTTTGAATTTTCAAAATGTGGTAATTACCCTGGTGGTCATCAGTGCTTCTCTTTTCCATATTACATCCCAGAGCCTGTTTTGATTGTTATTACCATTAGGAGGAAAATGTATTTTGCTCCAACTGCGGAATTTGTAAACTGACAATTGTTGTCCTGAAGATGGGCTAGTAGCCCGAAACCGGTCGACAAGATCTTCTCAATATCTACTCATTGACCAAAATGTAGCATGAAATGAAATCTTTTGACACTGACGTGTATTTAATTAAATTATTGTTTTGTTTCCTGCTCAATTTACTGTCATAGGTCAGCCATCTTGTTAAAATTTACTTGAAATTTGAAAAGTTCCTGCGACGTATCACCTATTAGAAGGACGTTTATCTCGATAACGGTTCGCTCTATCGAAATAAAATAGGATACATTTTTTATGTAAAAAATCTCAAAGAAAAGGAAAATTAACCTTAAAAATTTGTAAAATTATTATTTTAATTGTTTTCTTTCAAGTGAATGAGGGGGTTATGCCATCCCGAGGTCTATGTATGTGCTACCAAAGATTATGAAACACTATTCTAAACAGTCCAAAATAATACAAAATAACACCAAAAATTATCAAAATCGGTCAAGAAATAAAAAAGTTATTGCAAAAAATTGATTTTCAACCCTCAACTTCAACAGCTAATATCTTTGTAGGGGTGTCTCTGAGGAATTAATTTTATAGATATTTTTTCATTTATTTTTACGAAATATACCCAAATCCGGGAGATTGCCCACATGTTATGGGACACCCTGTATATAGCAGTGTTGCCAGATCTATTTTCAATAACTGCTACTTGTTCGACACTAAAGGGTGGCCAATGAAAAAAGTTTTTTATCATTTTTTATTATACAGGGTGTTAAGAAAATGACGGATAAACTCTTCAGTACATTGTAGGGGACACTCAGTAGAGTACGGGAAAAATAATTTAAAAAATTCTGGTCTTCAATTTGGTGAGATAAAAAATGCCAAAGTTAACATTTTACTATCTTTGTTTTTCAGTATTTGCAAAAACCAAATGATTTTACAGATACAAAAAAGGTAGGTACTGTAATCGTTATCAATTAAAAAAATTGCTTAAGATGTATTACTGGCTTGAAAAATTTAATAAGATTTTCTTTTTCTTTTCTAAGATGCTGAAAAAAAAGCATTTGGCAACAACGGGTTTGATACCTTGACTACCTGCATTGTTACAAATTAGACGAAATTACCAAATACCAACTGCTATCGTGTTAAACGTTGTCAAATTTATTGTTCAATATTTTGCTTATATCTTTTAGAATGTAGCTCTGGATTTTTTAAAATTATTTTTCACGTACTTTACTGAGTGTCCCCTACAATGTACTGAAGAGTTTATCCGTCATTTTCTTAACACCCTGTATTATATTATAGTATAGATTAGTATTAACGAATTATGATTTATTGTTTAGTAACAAAATCGTGACCTTTCGTGTTTTCCATATTTTCTACTGAATACTCACCATGTTTGTAAATCTAAGCAATTCCAATGCTAAATATCTCTGGAATTTACTACTTCTAATCAATAAAATTTAAAAATTAAACTTCTCTTTAATACCTAATACACATTTATTTTCAAAACTAAAGCGCATATAGGTATATTAATCATCCTCTCCCATACAAAAAATGTATTAATTCTATTATCGCATACCTATAGGATAAGGAATTTTCATATTATGTTGAAATGATTAATTTGAAATATTGTATCCCCTAATTATTTCACAGAGAAATAATAAATGAATAATTTTTCAAGAATTAAAACAAAAGTCTTTTCTGCTATATTAATTATTAAGGCAAGCGGTGTGTCGCAAATAAAAGGTATGATCCTTTTTTGTTAAACTCTATATACTTCGATCTTAATTTAGATCTTCATCAGGAGAACTGTAGTAATTACAAGAAATCAATTTTTTTTTTAATCTTAAGATAAATACTTAAATTAATTATTTATTTAATTATTAAGTATGCAATCGAATCGTTCAATCGATCGTTTTCGTGAAAATTACGAAACATTTTTGACTAAAATAATATTAGGGAGTTCTAACACAACTTTCTATTATTTCTATCCTTCCGGTGGAGTACCTATAGGTACTAGGGGTATTTCATTGCAATGGTATTTTCTCACAGCACTCTCAAATGTGTAAACAAAAAATAAGAAATTTGAAACAAACTGAATGACTTCTGCAAACAAATACTTTTCTAAAGTTATAATTATTGCAACATGAAATTGAAAACATCGTGAAAATTTATCATGATTTTCTCAAAGGCAATAACTTAGTCAATTGAAAATTATGATAAATTTATGATAAATCAATTCATAGTAATTGGTTGCTTTTCATGGTTTATTTGAGTAAGTAGGTATAGCAGCGACGTTTACTTTTCTATAATGTTTCATGCTTCTGCTGTATAGGTATAGTAAAAAATAATTGTAAATGCACTAAGGGCTTGATGTATTTGATAGAACTTAAAAAAAATAATGCATCAAGTATTATGTAATATTTTTTTTTTCAATTTTATTTAATGTAGAAAATCGGAATTTCTGTAAAATCTGGCAACGTAGCCACACAAGAGAATGCAAATAACTCAACGGTATTTAAAAATTTCTTCGCGCAATTGAGCTGTAGGATTATAAGCACCCCCGTCGTGTCGAAGGGTCACTCAGGTAATTTCGCCCAATTGAGAAACGCCGTACATTTTGTACTTGAGAATAATAATCCATTAAGTTTTATTTTCGGATCATAAGGTCCATTAAATTATTCTACAGGGTGATTGATTGAAACGCCACATTAGAAAAAGTTCGACTTCCAAATGATCTAGGAATCTGAAATTTGGAACTTAGGCAACATACCTAATAACGAGTCAAAATGAAATATTACTAAGATGGTAGAACATTTAAAATGGCGAAAGCAATGGCCATCTTTGTTTTTTTAAATGGGACACCCATATATTATTGCATTTTCAGATCGTCTGAGAAAATGTAATAACAATGGTGCTTATAGTTGTATTTTAAATTGAGTAGGTCATGAGTTATAAACAAGTGAAAATCGTGATTTTCCAACTTTAAAGACATTTATCACGAAAACGGCTCAAGATATCAGAAAACGGCTTACATGTCCCTATCTTAACTTTTCATCTGGTATCCTACTGTAGAGTTGAAATGTTCATACAGGGTGATGAAAAATCTGACAATTTTCACCACCTTATATAAAGATTTCAACTGCATATTTGGATGCCTTATAAAAAGTTAAGATAGAGACATGTAAGCCGTTTTCTGATATCTTGAGCCGTTTTCGTGATAAATGTCTTTAAAGTTGGAAAATCACGATGTTCACTTGTTTATAACTCATGGCCTACTCAATTTAAAATACAACTATAAGCACCATTGTTATTACATTTTCTCAGACGATCTGAAAATGCAATAATATATGGGGTGTCCCATTTAAAAAAACTAAGATGGCCATTGCTTTCGCCATTTTTAATGTTCTGCCATCTTGGTAATATTTCATTTTGACTCGTTATTAGGTATGTTGCCTATTTTGACTCGTTATTAGGTATGTTGCCTAAGTTCCAAATTTCAGATTCCTAGATCATTTGGAAGTCGAACTTTTTCTAATGTGGCGTTTCAATCAATCACCCTGTATTTAAGAAAAAAACCCTAAGTATTCCTATTTTCAATCAAATCATTTAACAACACTGAAGGAATATTTTAAAACACAGTAGGTAAATCCATTTTTGACCTAAAAGCATCTTGCCCAGATGCTAAATGACCCAAGGTCCTTTATTATTGTGAGTGTTTTCAAACGAAATATTAGTGGTTTTATTTAGGGTTAATTCTCTATAGCGCCATGCGTTTGAACTTTTTAGTCTGCTTTCAATTTTGAATTTATCGCTACCGCTCTAACCAATGAAATCACCTCCATAAACAAGTCTAGTACGCTTAGAAATCTCGCCCGCCGGACGCCATTGGTGTGAGTGAAAATGTGCTGCTCAAACAAAATGAAGAACTTCGGACCCAAGAATTATAATCATCACGTGTTTGTAATTTTTAGGTAGGGTAGAAGCACCGGTTTTGGCCATCGACCTGGTTATGGCCACTTGAGGATTTAAGCTGTTAAAATAGTAATTCTATTCCATGTTATATTAACTCAATTTTCCCGCTAAATATTAAATTTGTGGATAGTGTAGTTAACAATTTTGCCACTAGGTGCATATAAATGGCTACCGAAGGTGTACTGTTCAATGTCGGAGTTCCAAGTTTTAAGTTAAATCTTACTCTGTTGCTTAAGAATTGAGGTAAGTTTGAATGCTTATTACATATTTTGTAGAGTAGATAATGTAAATGTGAATTTCAACTCAGAGTAATAAAATATCTCTCGTTAAAATGATTTAATAATTTTAGTGATATTTTCAAGGTTAATATTAAAATGAAGGGTGGCCAAAACTGAACCAGATTTCTTCGATGATTTCAGTTTTGGCCATTAGGATGGCCAAAAGTAATTTTAAATATTTCAGTTCTGGCCACCCAAAAATCATTTGACATTATCAAGCAAAGTGCGGTTCCTAATACCTAGGTACCTTACTTATTTTTATTTTTTTCAAATTTACAGAATAATGGCGAAAGTAAATAAAAATAAGATTTCGAAAAATAAGCCCCAAACTAATAGAAAATTATTTTGTTACAACTCGGAGCAACTTGAAAACGCTTTGGAGGCTATTAGTAACGGCATTCCTGTTGCAACAGCTGCAAAATCCTTTAATATACCACGTTCTACAATAAGACATAAGCTAGCTGGTGAAGCTCCCAAGGGTACGGGTAAAATTGGGCCAGATGCGATCTTAGGAAAGGATATAGAAAAAGACTTATGCTCATGGATCCTAACATGCAGCAGAATGGGATTTCCTGTTAACAAAGATGATTTGGCATACTCAGTTAAGAAAATTGTTGAAGAAAAGAATATTAAGACCCCTTTTAAGCAGTCTCTACCTGGGAAGACTTGGTTGAAATCATTCATGGCAAGACATCCTGAGATTTCATTAAAGCAATCCGAATACATCAATAAGGCCAGAGCACAAATATCGGAAGAGAAAATTCGTAAGTGGTTTCAGGAAACGCTGGAACTTCTCGAAGACGATGCAGAAGTGTTGCAAGATCCTTCACGGATATGGAACATGGACGAAACTTCTGTATATCTGAACCCGGGAAAAAGTTTTGTGTTGGCAGAAAAAGGTAAACATGTTTATGCAACCTCATCCAATTCTGATAAGGAAAATGTTACCACATTGGTCACTGTCAATGCGGTTGGTGAAATAGCTCCACCTTTGACAATTTACAAATTTGATCGTTTACCTCTAACATATGTTAAAGAGGCACCATCTGGATGGGGTATTGGGAAGTCTGAGAATGGTTGGATGACGGCCAAAAATTTTTATGAATACTTTGCAAATGTTTTCCATCCATTTTTAATAGAAAAGAATTACAAGTTTCCTGTACTGGTATTTCTTGATGGTCATTCTTCACATTTAAGTATACACCTAAGTCAATTTTGCAGAGAAAAAAAAATTATAATTGTTTGTCTAATGCCAAATACTACTCATATTTTGCAACCTTTAGACGTTGCTGTATTTTTCCCTTTAAAGAGTCACTGGCGAAAGGCCCTTAAGAAATGGCGATTTGAACATGATGGCCAAGAAATTAAAAAACACGAGATCCCGAAACTGCTGGATCAGATTTTTACAAATCACACTTTTAGGGATAGTATTATCAACGGGTTTAGAAAATGCGGTTTATTTCCGTATAACCCCAACAGCGTAGATTATTCGCGATGTACACTTAAATTAAAAAATGAAATATCAAATTCCGTTGATGACGAAAACGAAAATATTGACACAGGCGTCGAAATTAAGATCGACTATCTTCAATACCTTGAATCAAAAATTAACATCACTGAGTTATCAATTTTAAAGCAATGTGCGGCTGAAAATAGACGACCAGATAATAAAAATTTAGAGGCTTTATTCGAGGTATGGCTAAAATTTAAAGCCGACTCAGAAGAAAACACTATCCAAAACGGAGAAGTTTATGATTTGCAGAATGCATTTGAAGTGATTGATCCACCTAATACAATAGAATTTCCTTTCCCAGAATTCGAAAATGTGATGGATATACAGGAGCAAATCGATGATGTGAGTAATAGCACCATAGCTGATTGTGTAGTTACAACTGTGACAAAAGCAGAAACACAGCTTGTTGGGAATTGTTCTAAAACAGAAAATGAAAAGACTGAAATATCTATTGACCTCAACAAGGAAAATATTCAAGAAACAATAGAAAAAGAAACGGCTGTGATATGTGTAGAGTTACAAAAAAAAGATGATATTAATACTAGTCAAATAGTTCAGAAAGAAGATGCAATAAATTTGAATATAAATAAGAACACGGAAAATCGAACAGAAGAAGTGGAAGTAGAAAAAAAATATATAAGTAAGACAAAAGAGGATATACCAACATTGAGCTTAAAGGAAGAACTAACACTTGTAAATGCAATACTGAAGGAAAACAAAAAGATAAATATGTATAATAAGTGATATTGTGTTAAAGACCAATGTAAGTACCAGCCTATATAACAGATCAAAAAGAACGAAAAATACTTGGAGATATCTTAGTTTTTCCTTCAACGTCAACCAATTTTAAGAAGGGTAAAAAGAAAAATTGTAATTCTATGCCAAGTGTACTAACCTCTAATGAATGGTTAAAAATCGCAGAGCAAAAGCAAGAAGAAAAATCAAAACTTATACTACAGAAGGAAGAAAGAAAGAAAAAAAGAGAGGAACGTTCACAACTAAAGACGAGTAAAAAGATGAAGAAGAGCAACGAGGTAGATCAAATAGGAGACTGCAATATTGATAAAGAAACACAACAAGAACAAGACAAGACAAGCAAGTCGGCAGATGAAATATCATCTATTAGTACAAAAATTGAAGACCAGTTATTGCCTAATGCCTTTGTAATAATTTTTTATGAGAATAAATATTACCCAGGTCAACTAAAGGAAATAAGCAAGAAATGAGAAGGTTACTTGATCTCAACCATGGAAAGAAGTGGTCAAGGATGGAAATGGCCTGATAAACCAGATGAAGTGTTTTATGAGATAGAATAAATTAGGGAAGTAATAGATCCTCCCGTAAAAAAAAATAGCCGCGGAGTATACACTGTGCCACAAATGTTAAAGTATAATGATTTCGATTTTGAATGAGTGTAAATAATAATATCTAGGGTTCTTTTTTGGAGGTAGGGCTTAGGTACCTAATCACAAAGAACAAAGTTTTATTTTGCAATTTAGTGTGATAACAAAAATATGTTTAGTTTTGTTTTACCAAAATAACTAGAAGTTTAATAATTGTTTTTATTTTTTTATTGAAAGAAGGTATACGTTTTAAGTAAAATGTCTATGTTTTTACCTACATTTATTGGAAATAAAAAAAATTTTAATTAATTTTTCTATTTTATTCCTCATAAACACTGTACGAATAAAGATGTGGTCACTACTAAATTTTTTTGTGGCCACTACCAGAGTAGAAGTGGCCAAAACTGAAGAAATCGTTGTGGATTCATTTATCATGTTTTCCTTTATACAGATGGTTACTTGTCTCTTTCTAAACTGTAAGAAACAAAAGAGAACAGTATAACACGTATAAGAATCCTGATGTTCATATAAAATCATAATATCAATAATATCACCTAGTTCTGGCCAGAACAAAGTTTCAATTGCCTAAATGTGGCCAAAACCGGTGCTTCTACCCTATATTAAACATTTATAATAATAAAAAAATGGTTAACTAATGGGTTGTACGACACAAAAATGGCAATAACATAACTAAAATATAATAATAAAATAATACCTATGTGATTATGTGCTAGATAATAGATGATGAAGGATAGTGATCACTGATCTGTTTCTTGACAATGCAATGTTTAATTGTTTATGAATTGTAACCTCAAAGTTTTAGTCCTGATGAAGACGTGAATCATGTCGAAACATCGACTAAAATAAAAGAGTACACAGCTGAACAGGCCATTTTTGTGTCGTACAACCCATTAGTTAACCATTGTTTATAAAAAGTACGAAGTTACCCCTTGTATAATTTATAATAATGTTATTATTATCATTCATAGACATGTAAAACTTTCCATTCTGTTTCAGATGCGGCTCACTCAATCTGCCATGCCATACGGGGAGGGGCCATTATAATACCGCGGAGTTGCTCCCTCTACCCTGTGGCCTCCCGAACTTCTCCCACCTGGGTTGAGGTGCCTGCCTTGTATTCCGGAGCCTCTCCAATAAAGCTTCCCCCCACCCCGGATTAAAAAGTTGGTAAGGAGGCGAAGGAAAGTCTTCATTGTGCTCCGTCCTCCCAAGACCTTTGAGAAATGGTAGGCCACTTCGAGGGGACTCCTACAAGTCTTGCAGATCTAAAATTGGTCTAACCAAATTATAATTTTATAAAACTTTTGAAAATAAAATTGATTTTTAATCTAACTTTGATTCTGACTTTTTTACCTGTTTTGTTTATTATGCTTTTATTTATTTTGTTTTATTTTATTTTAATACAAAAACTACTAACTGACTTGAATTATTTACTAAACAGGGTGTCACAGAGGCATGAGTCATGTCCTTAGACTATTAATAAAAGATGGACCAAGACAAAAACACTGTAAAAGTGTTCCGACATCCCTCTCTCTCCAAACAAGACTGTTCAAAACAATGAATGCCAGATCAATAATGATACTGGCACTTACAAGGAAAGAGCGCAACCTCTCCAGTGATAATTGGTGGGCAATAAACATCGATGGATCCCTTATACCCGTTTTACTTTGCTACATCTGGCAACATGAATGTTTACATCCTGTCAGACCGTTTGTTTACATAATACCATAATAAGGGTTCGTGTTTTTCAAACAGTTGTAAGTTTCTTGTTATTTATATTTTCAGCTTTAGCTTTCACTCGTTTTAAGCTTTAATAGTTAATTTTTCTATTAAGTTAAAAAAAAGTGGCGAAAACGTGTTCTGTTTTTGAGGAAACTTCGAAAGAAGGTAAGTCTATCAGTTTCCTACGTAAGCAACCCAAAGCCATCAATCAAAACAAAGGATACATGGTCATGGGCGTAGAGAATTGTAGTGACAGGTAAGCATAGATTTTTAAATAATATTCGTATTATTACCTTTTTGATTAGTTTTAGAAACGGTATTAAAATTCGCATAACTATCAGTTACGTTTTAAAATTATTGTTACTTGTTTATTGTTCAAGTAATCAAACTATTATAGGAAAAATTGGGTAGAATTATTGATAATAACCGAAAAATACTCAAGAATCATCCTTGGAAGAATAAAAGTTATTTTCTATAATTATAATTTTTATCTATTTGTATTAGAAGACTCCGAATTCTATTCAAGTGGTCTATATCTTTTTTATAATTTATTAAATTTTATCTGAATACCTACTGAATACTTTGAAAAATGCAACTTGGAAAAATTATTACATTTGAATAAATAAAAAATACTGAATTTTTGAAAGTATATTACCTATTATTATTATTGTCAACCTCTAATTTAAGATAATCAGAATATGGAGAGGGGGAATAATATTCAAACAATATCATCAAAGAATATGAAATAGAAGACTTTGACCCGGTTGCACGAACGTTAAAAAAATTTCAGATTATTACTAATTTTAAGTTGCAAATTTTTTAAATGTGGTGAACTTTCATTTTTTATCGGCAATTAATTCTTCTAAAATTGGGACGAATTCACTCCCAGCAATATCAGAACAAAACTTTAGTAATACAGGGCATTTTAAAATTAGTGATTAGGTATCTGACATATTTTCAATTATTAGGTTCGTTTAATTTATTTTTAGAATAAAATCAACTAAATATGTAAGAAATTGAAAAAATATTTTAGGTACCTACTGATGTATATTGCTTTCCGACTTTCCTATCGATTTTTTATTTGCTAAATTGTTATTACCTTTTTGTACCTTTTATTTTGTAAGGTAGGTATAAGTATATATTTTCTTAATTTAATATCTATTAGTATTCCCATAATTTATGTCTTTTGTAACAAAAACTGCAAATAAATTGATAATATTATGAATATTATGATCATTATTATAATAATTTATGTAATTATTACATTTCCTATAACTGAACTCGAGCGCGCCCCTGCCCTTGCGTTCTGTTTGTTTACGTTTTACGTCGTTCTCCTTACCCTGCCAGAAGCCGCATATGAGTGCGAGAGAGAATATCAACAAACCAAAACTGACTTCAAGCTAAGATAGGGAAGGCGCGGTCCATATTTATTAATATAGTCTAAGATCATGTCACACCCCTATTTTTTCCTTTATTTTTTTAGATATTGTTTTGAAAATCTGCATATACTCGATAGTACGCACTGTTCGACAAACATTTGAATTTTTTCCTGCTTCCGGTTTCACCGCAAATGACATCAACTTTATATTTTTAAATGGAACACCCTGCATATTATTATATTTTTGAATTATACCAAAAAAAATGTTATAAAAATGGTGTTTTCAGTTGAGATTTAAATGAAGTACCTAGTTTGTGAGTTATATTTATTTATTTATTTATTGAAAGATAAACGGGCAATGCCTATAAACCTATAAATTATATAAATTAACATATTAGTTGTTGTTATACAAGCAGTAAAAAAATAAAACTCAGTGATATCTCATAACTCATAATGAGCTTTGCAATGTTTCTCTTAAAGCTATAGAGAGTATCAGATAGTCTGAGTTCAGTCGGTAACTTATTCCACTCACGTCTCAATCTATTAGCGGTAGCACAATGCACATAATTTCTCAGGGAACACACCTCCACAAGCTCACGAGCTGCTCGAAAAGAATATGGTAGATCTCTTGATCCAAATAGATAGATATAAACAAAAAAATATTTCAAATCAATAAATTTAAAGTTTAAACACAATCTTACCAAAGTTGATATATTAGGGATTTTCAGGTGCTAAGCAAAACTGCAATGTTGAAAAAATGATTTAAAAATGGTGGATCCAATATGGCCGTCTATTTTTTTTTACAAATTTAATATTCTAACTAAAAATAAAATAATGTGTTTTTGATATGCTGAAGGGAATTTGGAGGAGCTGTCTATTCCTTGTACCATGGAGATGAAAGTCACCCCGAACGGGCAACTTCTGAGCCACTTCGTGGATGTGTACACAGGTCAAATAAATATACAGACAGGGCAGGGTCATTATACAGGGTGTCCGGTAAGTACCTCCTAATCTCTCGGGAGCATACAGGGTAGGTCAAAAAAAACCTAGTCTGTCATAAAAAAATTCCTAAAGTGTCCCCAAACGGAGATATGAAGCCCTAAAAGGGTGCCCCGCAATTTACTTTTTTTACCCGTCAATTTCGGGTCCTTTAGACGTCATTATGACGGTCACATTGACGTAATTTTCGTCAGTTACTGTCGTCAAAAAGGCGATAATCGGACGTCGGTGTGCTACTTGGGAAAAGACACCCAATTAATCAAGGAGTGTGAATCTATTAACAAAATTATCAGGGAGGAAGAGAAAGTATTGACTAAAACGTTTCATGGTACGAAAATTACATATTTTCGTGATTATTTATATTATTTTATATATTGTATATTGTATATAGTGTATATTTATTTTATATATTTGTATATTTATGTGATTGATGATTGGTTTTATTTTAGATGTTCAGCATTTGGAAATAAACCATCCCGGTTGTTATGATCCCAAAGATGACCAATCAGAAGACTGATCAAGACAAACAACAGCCTGCTAAAGCCAAAAAGAAGTCTGATCGAGCCAAACAGAAGACTGATCAAGCCAAACAGAAGACTGATCAAGCCCATCAGGAGGCTGATCAAGCAAAACAACAGACTGATCAAGCCAAACAGCTGACTGACCAAGAAAAACACCAGCCTGGTACAGCCAAAAAGAAACGACACAAAAAGCAGGCTCGTCGAGCCCAACAGCAGGCTGACTGAGCCAAAGAGAAGTCTGGTCAAACACCACTTCGAGACCTGGAACGGGTCGTGAACGAGCATCTTTTGCCGGAGGCCCTATCATTTCATTCTGACATTTACGAACAGATAAACAGGATGATGTCTGAATTCTAATTTACTATTTCTACGGGGTGTTTGGTAACTGGTAACTATTTCAAGCATAAAAGAGAGAAAAACTTTTTTTAAATGAGGCCTCATGTATATGAGGTGTATGATATACAGATAAGGTTGATATTTATCTTTTTTGTAGGGCCAGCCTGTATAATGTAAAATATTTTTAAATTGTTCTTCTGATTAACCTGTATATGCCTGTAAAAATCTTGAAAAAATATCCTACCTTTTTCCTATAATGAACCGATCCGAATACGGTGGCCCACCCTGTATATCGACTGCATGTTAGTGACGTTCTATTGACGTCATTTTAACTTTATTCAAGCCGTCAGAATGTTGACATTAAATGACGTAAGGTTGACGACTTCTACTGACGTCATTTTAGGTGTGACAAATGGCCGTCAATTTCAGGTCCTTTAGACGTCATTATGACGGTCATATTGACGTAATTTTCGTCAGTTACTGACGTCAAAAAAGCGATAATCGGACGTCGGTGTGCTACCTGGGAAAAGACACCCAATTAATCAAGGAGTGTGGATCTATTAACAAAACTTTCAGGGAGGAAGAGAAAGTATTGACTAAAACGTGTCATGGTACGAAAATTACATATTTTCGTGATTATTTATATTATTTTATATATTGTATATTGTATATATTGTATATATTGTATATTTAAAAATTCAAAATAATTTTAACGGGCATATCGCTCTAACCTAGGGCTTCCTGAGGCAGACCTGACACGCAGAGCCATCCAGTCATCTCGAAGCTGCAGACAACGCTGTTTCGGTCTCTTAGACCTCATCAGTACAGCACATCGAGAAATAACTAGAGGATGCATGCCAGGCCAGCACCAGGAAGCCAACTTAAATAAAGAAGTGACACGGAACTCCGTGACTTCAAAAGTTGGTTGCCATCTACCGACGGAGACAAGAACTAACGGCAGCACGCTACTAGCTTTGTGTCCATCGGGAATAGGCAGCCCACAGTTCGGTGCATTACCATCCGTCGGGCGGTGCTAGTTAGCTACCGATAGATGTCTCTCGCCAAAGCCCATGGTTATTACAATAATAATGATAATGTTAATCGAGCGCAAAGAATTAAAAATTCAAAATAATTTTAACGGGCATATCGCTCTAACCTAGGGCTTCCTGAGGCAGTTCTTGTCTCCGTCGGTAGATGGCAACCAACTTTTGAAGTCACGGAGTTCCGTGTCACTTCTTTATTTAAGTTGGCTTCCTGGTGCTGGCCTGGCATGCATCCTCTAGTTATTTCTCGATGTGCTGTACTGATGAGGTCTAAGAGACCGAAACAGCGTTGTCTGCAGCTTCGAGATGACTGGATGGCTCTGCGTGTCAGGTCTGCCTCAGGAAGCCCTAGGTTAGAGCGATATGCCCGTTAAAATGATTTTGAATTTTTAATTCTTTGCGCTCGATTAACATTATCATTATTATTGTATATTTATATATTTATGTGATTGATGATTGCTGTTTTATTTTTTATTTTAGATGTTCAGCATTTGGAAATAAACCGTCCCGGTTGTTATGATCCCAAAGATGACTAAACAGAAGACTGATCAAGACAAACAGCCTGCTAAAGCCAAAAAGAAGCCTGATCGAGCCAAACAGAAGACTGATCAAGCCCATCAGGAGGCTGATCAAGCAAAACAAAATACTGATCAAGCCAAACAGCTGACTGACCAAGAAAACAGCAGCCTCGTAAAGCCAAAAAGAAACGCGACAAAAAGCAGGCTCGTCGAGCCCAACAGCAGGCTGACCGAGCCAAAGAGAAGTCTGGTCAAGCACCACTTCGAGACCTGAAACGGGTCGTGAACGAGCATCTTTTGCCGGAGGCCCTATCATTTCATTCTGACATTTACAAACAGATAAACAGGATGATGTCGGAATTCTAATTTACTATTTCTACGGGGTGTTTGGTAACTGGTAACTATTTCAAGCATAAAAGAGAGAATAACTTTTTTTAAATGAGGCCTCATGTATATGGGGTGTATGTATGATTGCTGTTTTCTTTTTTATTTTAGATGTTCAGCATTTGGAAATAAACCGTCCCGGTTGTTATGACCCCAAAGATGACTAAACAGAAGACTGATCAAGACAAACAACAGCCTGCTAAAGCCAAAAAGAAGCCTGATCGAGCCAAACAGAAGACTGATCAAGCCCATCAGGAGGCTGATCAAGCGAAACAAAATACTGATCAAGCCAAACAGCTTACTGACCAAGAAAACAGCAGCCTGGTAACGCCAAAAAGAAACGAGACAAAAAGCCGGCTCGTCGAGCCCAACAGCAGGCTGACCGAGCCAAAGAGAAGTCTGGTCAAGCACCACTTCGAGACCTGGAACGGGTTGTGAACGAGCATCTTTTGCCGGCGGCCCTATCATTTCATTCTGACATTTACGAACAGATAAACAGGATGATGTCGGAATTCTAATTTACTATTCCTACGGGGTGTGTTTGGTAACTGGTAACTATTTCAAGCATAAAAGAGAGAATAACTTTTTTTAAATGAGGCCTCATGTATATGGGGTGTATGATTGCTGTTTTATTTTTTATTTTAGATGTTCAGCATTTGGAAATAAACCGTCCCGGTTGTTATGATCCCAAAGATGACTAAACAGAAGACTGATCAAGACAAACAACAGCCTGCTAAAGCCAAAAAGAAGCCTGATCGAGCCTAACAGATGACTGATCAAGCCCATCAGGAGGCTGATCAAGCAAAACAAAATACTGATCAAGCCAAACAGCTGACTGACCAAGAAAACAGCAGCCTGGTAAAGCCAAAAAGAAACGAGACAAAAAGCAGGCTCGTCGAGCCCAACAGCAGGCTGACCGAGCCAAACAGAAGTCTGGTCAAGCACCACTTCGAGACCTGGAACGGGTCGTGAACGAGCATCTTTTGCCGGAGGCCCTATCATTTCATTCTGACATTTACGAACAGATAAACAGGATGATGTCGGAATTCTAATTTACTATTTCTACGGGGTGTTTCTACGGGGTAACTATTTCAAGCATAAAAGAGAGAATAACTTTTTTAAATGAGGCCTCATGTATATGGGGTGTATGTATGATTGCTGTTTTCTTTTTTATTTTAGATGTTCAGCATTTGGAAATAAACCGTCCCGGTTGTTATATGATCCCAAAGATGACTAAACAGAAGACTGATCAAGACAAACAACAGCCTGCTAAAGCCAAAAAGAAGCCTGATCGAGCCTAACAAATGACTGATCAAGCCCATCAGGAGGCTGATCAAGCAAAACAAAATACTGATCAAGCCAAACAGCTGACTGACCAAGAAAACAGCAGCCTGGTAAAGCCAAAAAGAAACGAGACAAAAAGCAGGCTCGTCGAGCCCAACAGCAGGCTGACCGAGCCAAAGAGAAGTCTGGTCCAGCACCACTTCGAGACCTGGAACGGGTCGTGAACGAGCATCTTTTGCCGGCGGCCCTATCATTTCATTCTGACATTTACGAACAGATAAACAGGATGATGTCGGAATTCTAATTTACTATTCCTACGGGGTGTGTTTGGTAACTGGTAACTATTTCAAGCATAAAAGAGAGAATAACTTTTTTTAAATGAGGCCTCGTTTAGGAAATTAAAAAAAAAAGTGAAAATTTCTTTTACTTATGCCTAAAATACGACTTTAAAGATGACGTTTCATTTTGGTTGTCCAGTTACCAAACACCCTGTATAGTCAGCTACAAAAGCTCATGTTATGTTGCTTCCTGTGCTGTAGCTGCATTTACAAAGGGGTCTAGTAATTGCCCAGCTAGATCCATGGTTAGCAGCCTCACCTGACGGTCTTGTTATGGACAATTGTGACACAGTTTCAAAACTGCTGGAAATAAATTGTCCCTATAAAGGTTAGTAAAAATAATCACCGAAAAGTTTGAAAATGACTTACAATAATATTTTTTTAAGTAAACAAGTTGGAGCCAATGATATCCTACCATTTTGTGATTTCTTGACAAGCAAAGATGGGAATATTTTTTTAAAGAAGAAACATACATATTACAGTCAAATTATAATAAATTTATTGATCCATAATATGGAATACTGTGATTTAAAGGTATTTTGCAATGTTGACAACTCTTTTCTTTAAAATTAAAAGACATTTATTTTTTTAAATGTTACCTTTCTTATGTAACAAGTTCGAAAAAAGTAAATTCAAGCATATTATTTAATTATTATTGTTTTATAATAATTGTATTTTGTAAATTTGTCAATACACAACACATCAACAGTATGTTATCTAAATGATGAAACAAATCATAATTTATATGACTTAAAATGTTGGAAGTTTTAATTCTTTGAATTGCCCTTTCTACATGAATTCGGACGCTAGCCACATTGTAAGTCTCCATGACTTCTTTTTCTGCCAGCCTACCATCCCTTACAAAAGGTGGCATTACTACTGTACATTTTTTTGGCAGTGAATCTGTGGGACATTGTCATCCAAAACTACATCTCCTTCTAAAATATCTAAAATTCCACAGTTGTTGGTGATGTAACTATCTGAAGATCGGCCACCATAACTCTTACTCAGAAATGAAACAAAACCACTTGGTGTAATCCCCGCTAACACTTTTGCCGTAAAACCACCTTTGTACTGTGAATATGAGTAAATACGATGTTTACTGTGTTGCGGTTAGTAATATCGAATCAGGGAAAATTATACAAGCTGGCAACCATGACACCCAACGAGCCTTTGCTGGGCTAGGAGAAGCAGGAAGAAGAGACGCACCGAGAAGCTCGGAAGAATCGGACCCGAGTTACACGTTACAAGATCGGTACAGGTCCGCGCGAAAAATCGATACTCGCGACACGGCTACCGGTAATATTATTGTTAATGACTTATTCAATTTAATTTTATCAATATATAGGGTGTCCCAGCTCATTCGAAGCGGTCTCTGTGGGCCAAACGATGGACTTTTTCAAAAAAAAAATTGATAATCCAAGTACACGGTACCGGTCCGTCCTTATTATTGACTCATCAGCATGTCATATCAGTCAGATCCACGCTACACATACTGTACGAAAGTTGAAACTTCTATATAATAGAAGTTAAGATAATATTATTATCTTAACTGGCCTTTTCTGATGGTAGTGACCTGCAATTTTTAATGAATTAGTAGGCAACGAAAAAAATTTTTATTTTCCTCAAATAATTTTTAGATTTATTTAAAGCCCTTCAATTTATTATACTACATTAGACCAAGGTTAGTAAAAGAATAGGTTGCGTCGTAACTCGGAGAGGGGAGAAACGTGAGAGGGGAGTACCGCGTCGTCGTGTTTGCCAGTTGCAGATAGTTCGTATTGATTTTAATTGCGTTCGAAGTTTTGTTTGAGTTAACTATAACTTGCCGCTGTAGAAACTGTGTTAGAGGCGGCCACAGACTAGCGCACATGTATGTCATACATGTATGTCATACTTGCTTGTGCGTTGATATTCGCTAGTGTGTGGGCGAAACGTGGCAAACATGTGCGTTGCACAAGTTTCAGGTTTCAACTTGAATTCATCAACGCGCATACATCTACGTGCATACATGTATGTCGGTCTGTGGACAAATCTGACAATCTTTTTATATAATTTGTTTATTCAGTGTCGTGTAGTGTATTTCTTAATAATAATATTATAATGTCCGATTTAAGAAGTTTTACAAAAGATTTTATGACAGAATTTATAGAACTTTACAAAAGTTATCCGTGTTTGTGGAAAGCTAAATGTAAAGATTACATGAATAGAAATAAAAAAGATACAGCCTATGAAACGTTACTAAAAAAACTACGAGAGGTTGAACCAAATGCGACAAAAAATACCGTTAAGTCTAAAATAAATAGCATTCGTGGAAGCTTTCGACGAGAACTTAAAAGAATCGAAGAATCCAAACGATCAGGTGTAGGAACGGATGAAGTATACGTGACTGATATATACAGGGTGTACCAGCTCGATTTAGACAACGGTAAGGGCCGTGTAGGTCTCGTTAGGACGAAACGTTTTTTTATTTGAAGTTTTTGAATTTGGACCTTCGTTGCGGAAATATGGCCGACTTCCGGTTTTTAGTTTTTTGGCTCCAGTTTCGGCATTTTTAGGTTCTCGCCCAAACTGAAACTAGTTTTGGAAACTACTTAGCTTCAGTTACAACTTTCATATTGAAGTCAAGGTTCTATCTCTGTTGGATTCAAAATGGCGACATGCCCAAGACTAATAAATTTTAAGTCTTTGAATCAATTCAAATTGAATCAAATTGAAAAATTAAGATTTTGAATCCAACAGAGATAGAACCTTGACTTCAAAATGAAAGTTGTAACTGAAGCTAAGGAGTTCCCAAAACTAGTTTCAGTTTGGGCGAGAACCTAAAAATGCCGATACTGGAGCCAAAAAACTAAAAACCGGAAGTCGGTCATATTTCCGCAACGAAGGTCCAAATCCAAAAACTTTAAATAAAAAAACGTTTCGTCTTGACGAGACCTACACGGCCCTTACCGTTGTCTAAATCGAGCTGGTACACCCTGTAGGTATATATAATGTCTCTGGTATAATTTTCCCTAACGACTGAGGAGAAATAAGCGTTGAAAACTTTAAGTCTTCATAATTTCTTCCAGTAGCTAGATAGCGAAGTGTGGCTGTTAATCGCTTATGTGGTGATATGGCATCCCTTATTAAAATTGTGTTCTGTTTTTCTATTATTGGAGACACTAACGTTAATAGCGTTACGTAACTATCTTCATCCATCCTCAGGTAATTTCGCCAATCGTCTGGTTCCAATCGTAGTTCTTCTAGAAGATTTATATGCGTTTTAAAAGCCAATCTTTGACCCATTTTATTCGAATTTTCGACTTTTGAATTAATTTATTTCTTTTCTTTTTAACTAGAACAGCGTACGCCGCTGCCAGTAAAATATATTCGTCCTCACTGTTCATCGCGTACTTCGATACTGCTTGCGTGACAAGCTAGTGTGTAGATCTGTGGCTGAGAAACGCTCATCGTACATGGACGATGCACATGTATGGCAAACATGTATGACGCACTTGTGTGCTAGTCTGTGGGCACCTTTTTAAACGTAAATATTAGGAAGTTTTGATTCAAAATAATTTAATATCAATTAATATCATAATTCAAACCTTATAATACAACTTACAGTAATATTAAATAAAAGTAACTTGATATTAAAAATTATTTTTAGATGCCTGGAGGAATTGTTTGTAGTGTTGCAATATGCAAAAATAATTCAAAAAAGGCAATGGAAAATGGAGAGAAACTTTCCTTCTTTTCTTTTCCAAAAGAGACCAAAATTCAAAAAGAATGGGTAAAAAAATGTTATCGCAAAGATGTATGGCATGTTGCAAATAAGAGGATTTGCAGTAAACATTTCAAACCAGAGGATTTTGAAGACGAGTTGCAAGCTAGATTACTAAAGACAATACCAAAGCGTCTTAAAAAAACAGGTGCGGATTTTTTGATTTTTAATTAGTAGTTAAACTGACCTGTCCATTTTAAATTTTAGTATTTGAGGTTATAATAGAACATAATTTTTCCCATAAAAATAACTGAGAATCTTGTTTGCTTTGCGTTATATTATGTAACCAATAGCCCGCTTTTCATTGAAAAGTCGTGTATCTCTTCCAAGAAATGTCCCTTTTAAATATTGTACTTATAAACTTGTAATACACGTACTTCCTTGTAACAATAAACTCATATTTTTTTAGCTGTTCCTTCATTATTTCTGTTGGATGGAGAAGAAAAACACAATGACAGTGAAAGGTCGAAGAGAATGATGCTTAAACAAAACAAACTCGTTGTAAAAAGTTTAATCAGGAGCACCAAAGAAGTCAAAGAACAACCTGCTGAAACTCAGTCTCATATGGAAACACCGAGCACTGATTTTTCAGAAATACCGCCCTCCAGTAAGAAGACAGACTACGGTATATTGAAAAAAGAAATCGAAGAATTACGTAATGAAAACCTGTTGTTAAAAAACAAAATTGATGATTATGAGAATCAAAAAAAATTACTGCAGCAACATATTTCTGATTTAGAGGAACAACTAAAGAAAGGTGGCATAGAGTTCGAAAAAAAAGTAAAAAAAAGTGTTCAAGGGATTTTTTACTTCCAACCAAATTGAAATTGCTTTAAAAAGAAAAGACAAGGCTCGTTGGAACCAAGAAGAATTGTCTAGTGCATTTGCTTTAAGGTACCTACCTAGTCAATAATTGTTTTTTCTTTAATGATATTTTTTTTTTGAATACTTAATAAGAGATTTCAGGTACTTTAGCAAGAGGGCATATATTTATTTAAGAAGCACCCTACATTACCCTTTGCCTGGCTTATCAACACTACAGCATTGGGCGGCAAATATTAATTTAACCAATGGTATCCTTGAAGATGTTTTAAATGTTATGGAGATTACAGGAAACACAAAGTCACATCGTGAAACGAACTATTTAACCCTAGAGGGGAAAAATAGTCGCTGAGAGCATGAGACAAGAGAAACAAGGGTCGTAAGTTGAGTCGCTAGTCTAAGAGGGTCAACAATAACAAGCGGGTCAGCAGAATAACAGGTTCTCTTTATTAAAATATAAAATATCACAATTATTATGAATACTATTAACTTGAGCACGGTTAACAGATAGTAAAAAGAATAACAAGAGCGTGCGGTGCTAGTCGAATGAATTGGTATGATGGTTAAAAGGCACTTAGCTTGGTATGGCTCTTCAGAGGTCTAGCTGGAAGTGGCCTGGGTCTTCTTGCTTGGCTCCGGACAATCGGCCTGGCACGGAAAAGGCAGGTGCCTCCGGGAATAATGTGCCTCCAGGTAAAAATGTGATCCGTAGAAAAAAATGTGCCTCCAGGTAAAAATGCAATCCGCAGGAAAAAGCAAGCCAGAAACGTGGGCGATGTTTAGAATAATTAAAAATAAATAACGTGAAAGTTCACGACGCCATTTCAGGAACCTCAGGTGTTTTGCGGAACCGACCTTTCTTTTGCGAGTTCCAGGAGAGAAAGAAAGTGAAAACGCAGGTATGATGCTGAAACGCACCTCATTGCAACTTGACAGTCGAGGTTACGACTCGAGTTGGTCGATGCACTAACAACCACTGTCACTCACGAACTGCGCACGCCCGCCGTCGTCTCTGTTTTACCGGCATCTAGCCAGTACGTACGAAATGTACGTTACATCTCCTCTTCCCGGTAGAAAAATTTTGAACGTGAGGGAGAAATTTTTTCCTTAATTGAAAACTAGCAATAACGTGACACAAGAGACAAGTTTAGGCGTCGCAGCTCGCGAGCGATGGGTGATACCTGGACTAGAACGAAATAGATGACATCGTGGGTGGCGTGAACTATAAATGGCTTGGGACATGATCATAAAAGAGAAATTCTCCGGAAATATGGAAATATATACAGGAAGTAGTACCGTGTAATATGTGCACTATAAGGCACCAAGCAGATAGTAATATACACAATATATACAAAGATAAAATAATAATAACGAAAAAATGTACAAAATGTACAAAGAGCCCCTGCGACACAGAAGTACCGCTGGCTAATGTCAAATCAGGTTCAATAGGGAACCTAGATAAATAAAAACACAGATAAATAAAATGTATACCGACACGAAAAGACACCATCGAGAAAAAAAATCTATCGTCATTGCAAGGAATAGGCTAATCATAACTAAGAGACCGACACGATAAGAGATCCGGCAACAGGGTGTAGAGAAGATAGTGAGGAGGTGTTGTTATCAAATAACGAAACGTGGGCGCCAGCAAGTCATAAGGGGCTTGCACCTATCAACTATCATCCTTGCGAGCTTTACTATTGTTCAATATGCAAAAATACTAAACAACTGAATAATCTGTGACCTGAACCGACGAACTAAACATGACTGACATCAAAGAAAGCTAACTCTACATCAAATAAAATTAAAATACATAGAGCAGCAATCCTCAATCAAAACAAAAGAAAGAAAGAGAGAAAAAAAATAAACAACTTAAAGTTGGTGCTGGAACTGTGCGGCCATTCCTTCCTACGAACCCGTCGAGACTTACCCAGACACCTTAACTCAAAATTCAAAATTGGTACCGGAACTGTGCGGCCATTCCTTTCCGGGAACCCGTCGAGACTTACCCGGATACCTTAAATCAAAACTCAAAAAAATAACGATTGAAAGTAGTACTGGAACTGTGCGGCCATTCCTTTCTAATAAGAACCCGTCGAGACTTACCCAGACCCCTTAAATCAAAACCTCAAGGTAGCTCCCATCTACGCTCAAATTTTTCATACGAACTGCATAGAAAAGAGAAACCTCAAGCAAATTTGAAAAGATAAATACGATAATATAATTACTATGATCAATATAATAATTATTACGAGATACTAACGATAAACAAATATAATAACGATATGTCAGTCGACTCAGGTACAAGACAAAAATGTTTATGTAGTAATAATAGATAAACGATACAATAATAATTAACGATATGAGAAAATTTTTTCCGGTATACAAGAGAGAATTTACAAGTTAATAAATTACAAATTTGAAAGATAATGAAAGTAAATTTTACAAGCTCGCAAGGAATCTCCATAATGTAAATACGAGATAAAAGTCTAGACAGTGTCTCGGTGACATGGTCTCTCGGTTATTAAATAAACAAAAAATACTTGAAAAAAGATAAATCGATAAGAACACTAAACAGACGATATAGATAAATATCCGAAATAATCGGCAACGAAAATACACGACGACACAGTTAAAATACCTCCTGGAGGGAAAAAAAATCGTTTTTGGCTTGCTTTCCCGCTATAAAATGTGACGATATTAAATTCGATAAAGGTAATGAATAATAACGTTAAAGTAAATACGAAAAATTAAAAGGTTAAACGACCAGTTTCATTCGCTAGCTTCTAGAGCACCTGTATATCCACCGGACCCACCGGTCACTGCGAACCTCAAAGACTGCAACTTCCTTAAACGTTGGGCGCCACTTGAAACGAACTATTTAACCCTAGAGGGGAAAAATAGTCGCTGAGAGCATGAGACAAGAGAAACAAGGGTCGTAGGTTGAGTCGCTAGTCTAAGAGGGTCAACAATAACAAGCGGGTCAGCAGAATAACAGGTTCTCTTTATTAAAATATAAAATATCACAATTATTATGAATACTATTAACTTGAGCACGGTTAACAGATAGTAAAAAGAATAACAAGAGCGTGCGGTGCTAGTCGAATGAATTGGTATGATGGTTAAAAGGCACTTAGCTTCGTATGGCTCTTCAGAGGTCTAGCTGGAAGTGGCCTGGGTCTTCTTGCTTGGCTCCGGACAATCGGCCTGGCACGGAAAAGGCAGGTGCCTCCGGGAATAATGTGCCTCCAGGTAAAAATGTGATCCGTAGAAAAAAATGTGCCTCCAGGTAAAAATGCAATCCGCAGGAAAAAGCAAGCCAGAAACGTGGGCGATGTTTAGAATAATTAAAAATAAATAACGTGAAAGTTCACGACGCCATTTCAGGAACCTCAGGTGTTTTGCGGAACCGACCTTTCTTTTGCGAGTTCCAGGAGAGAAAGAAAGTGAAAACGCAGGTATGATGCTGAAACGCACCTCATTGCAACTTGACAGTCGAGGTTACGACTCGAGTTGGTCGATGCACTAACAACCACTGTCACTCACGAACTGCGCACGCCCGCCGTCGTCTCTGTTTTACCGGCATCTAGCCAGTACGTACGAAATGTACGTTACAATCGTTTCAAAGCTACTGTATTATCCTATGATGAAGTTAAAGTTTCTTCACTGTACGAGTACAACCAAAAAGAAGATGAAGTAATGGGACCACATTCTTATATGCAAGTAGGTGTATAATATTTTATCGACAAGTTTTGTTCAATCGATGAATGCGCAATAATAAAATGTTAATATGTACTTAACATATTATTATTATATTCAACATTATTACTGTCAACACGATATTGAGGTTAGTATTTTTCTTCTGCAGGTGGTTATGGCACGAGGACTTTTTGACAACTGGAAGCAGCCGGTTTATATAGGGTTCGATCAAAAAATGACTAAGGAGCTGCTTGAAAATATTATTACCAGGTTACACAACAAAATGTATAACGTCGTCGCTTGTGTCTCAGATTGTGGTGGTGGAAATCAAGGTTTATGGAAAACAATGGCTATTAACGAACAAAATCTATTTTCTGAACATCCGGTAACAAAAAAGCCAGTTTATTTTTTTGCTGATGTTCCTCATGTCCTAAAGCTGCTAAGAAACTGGTTTCTTGATACTGGTTTTGTGTTGAAAGATAATACTATTATTAATAAAAATCCAGTGAAAAGTTTGCTAGGAATTACACGATCAGAAATTAATGCTTGCTTCAAGTTAACCCCACTACATTTGAATTGTGAACGTGCTCAACGGCAAAATGTAAAATTGGCAGCACAATTATTTTCTAACACAAATGCTACAGCATTAAAGCATTATCTTCCTGGGGAAGATAAAAAGGCAAGTTTAGCAACTGGTGATTTTTTTCAACTAGTCAACAATTGGTTTGATATAATGAATTCTTATTCACCAACGGCCGCAATTCCAACAAAGAGACCATATGGTACTAATTTACCATTACAAGATGAAGTTTTAAATGAGATGATTTCTACTATTAGTGGAATGACTTGCACGGGTAAAAAGAGCATGCAAATGTTTCAGCGTGGAATAATTATGTCGACAAGAGCTTTGCAAAGCTTGTACGTAAATATGAAGCAAGAGTACGGTGTTGATTATATTCTAACCCATAGAATTAATCAAGATTGTCTGGAGAACTTTTTCAGTCAAGTAAGTCTTACAGTCAAATTAGTTGGGACTCAAGAAAGCAATTTTGTGATTTATTTTCAGGTTAGAACTCGCGGAGGACTTCATGACCATCCATCGCCACTGAATGCTATCTATAGAATAAGAATGATTCTATTAGGAAGAAACCCTGGCCTGGTGACGGCAAGTTCAAATGTGGGAAGCTCTCCAGATGTACAAAACGACGAATATACAGGGTGTCCGCTTATTCGAAGCGGTCTCTGTAGGCCAAACGATTGATTTTTTCCAAAAAAATTTTGCAAATTCAAGTACAGGATCACAATGGCCATAATTTAAAATTATTTTGGAGTATACAGAGTGTCCCATATGACAGTGGCATATCAAAGTTATGTTTTTTTAAATGGAATGGTCCTATGTTATTGCATTTTTAGTTTGTCTGAGAAGAGAAAATAGGATTGGCTTTTACAGTCGGTGTTTAAATTCAGAAGTTTTTGAGTTATAAACAAGTGAAAATCGTCATTTTTCAAGTTCAAGGCCCTGTACAATGAAAACGGTTCAAGATAGAGAAAAACGGCTTACATGTCCCTATTTTAACTTTTCATGTACTATCCTATGGTATAGAAACATTTGTGCTTTCTTTGATTTTTTTATTTGGCGACGCGTGGAGAAATCTCAGAATTTTTCCAATTTTTTATCACCCTGTATAAACATTTCATCTACATGATAGGATAGTACATGAAAAAGTAAAATAGGGACATGTAAGCCGTTTTTCTCTATTTTCAGCCGTTTTCGTTGTACAGGGCTCTGAACTTGAAAAATGACGATTTTCACTTGTTTATAACTCAAAAACTTCTGAATTTAAACACCAACTGTGAAAGTCAATCTTATTTTCTCTTCTCAGACAATCTAAAAATGCAATAACATAGGAGCATTCCATTTTAAAAAACATAACTTTGATATGCCACTGTCATATGGGACACTCTGTATACTCCAAAATAATTTTAAAGTATGGCCATTGTGATCCTGTACTTGAATTTTCAAAAAGTTTTTTGAAAAAGTCCATCGTTTGGCCTACAGAGACCGCTTCGAATAAGCTGGGACACCCTGTATACTAGCTGCTGCTTTACAACAAGCAAAGCTTGGAAAATTAAAAATTACTGATAAAGATTCTCAAAATCAGTTCACAGACCAGGTTGATGACAAAATGGACTGTGGAAGTACCAGATCATCTAGCAGTATCAACTCCGGGGATAGCTCTAGGGAAGAGTCCGAAAAAGATGGCCTAGTCTATATTGCTGGGTATTTAGCTAAAAAACATCGAGAAAAACACCCAGATTGGGGAGAATATACATATAAAACAGAAGCCTTGAACCTACATAATTATAGCAGTTTGCCGTCATGGATCCAAAGTTTATCGTTTGGTGGTTTGATACAACCGTCAGATAAATGGTTACAACAAGTTACCAGAATGGATCAGCATTTTCATAAATTACAAAATGATAATTTTAATTCAAAAAATAAAATAGTTAAAAGAACTACAGAATATGTAGCTGGCAAAGTTGACGATGATATACCAAAGGAACTTGTGGCTTCATTTTGCAGGCAAAGAATATTTGTAAGGATAAAGTTTCTTAATATAAAACGAGCGGAAAAGCAAGCAGAAAAAAGAAAAGCCTCTTCTGAAAATTTGCGAAAAAAAAATAAAAAAATGAAGAAAATTGTTAATTAAACAAATAATGAACTTTGGTTAATTAAAGCTAAAAAGTTAATTTACTTAATTAATATTATTGTAATATTGATGCTTATCTTATGCTTATTATTATGCTTATTATTGATGCTAAAAAGTTAATTTACTTAATTAATAATTATTGTAATATTGATGCTTATCGTCAAACTAAATTGTAATAAGGGTAAGTTTATTTTGTTTGCTCGCAGCAAAACTAACAGGCTTTCTTTTCGATATAGTATTAATGGGTTGTTTCTCGACAATGTTGACAATATTAAGGACCTAGGATCTATCTATTCTATAATTCATTTGTATAAATCCCTTATTATAAGACCTTTATTATTAATAATTAATTAATAATTACCTCAAGACATCATAAAGTGAAACACCATATTTCTCGATTGCTTCAAGAAAAAAATTTCGATTGCTACGAAGAGGTTTTTGCAATACTTATGTAGATGAAGCAGAAAGGAAGCGTTTCAGTGACATAGTTGCATTTGATAAAAAATCAAATAACGCCTACATAATTGATCCAACTATACGTTTTGAAACTAATAATCCAAATCAAGATTCTGATGTTCAATTGGAGAAACAAAATATTTATGATAGTTGTGTCGAATATTATCAAAAAAAAATATTTTGAAAATTTTGGTAATCGAAATTGGCATACTTTAGGTTTGTGGTTTGGGGCTAGAGGATCAATTAGTAATAGTGTTTTAAATTTTTTCGAAAAATTCAAATTAAATAAAGATGAATTAATGATAATTTCGAAAAATATACTAATTGATTCTCTACACATCATTCATCACCATATTTATGGTTGATTTTCTAATATTTGTATTTATTAATTTTATTATTATTATCTTCTAAGACTGATTTGTATACTGTGTATATATTGCAACCTACTAAATGAAGACAGTAAATAAATTCTAATTCTTCTATGGCTCTATTTAAGTGGGTATACCTTTATTATGGCAATTTAATTCAGCATTCCGAAAAAATAATAAAGAAATTAAAAAAAAAAAATTCTGAATTTTTTACGAGACAAAAGGTGTCCTGTGATCCCGGATTCTACGCCATTGGCTGCTTCGGTTACACCCACAATTTTCCAAATACTGGTTATTAAATAGAAAGCCAGTATACAAAAATTCAGAGTTATTGGTAGTAATTTAAGTTAAAACTAGTACATAAATGAAAACACTAAATGAAAGTTCCACGGCATACCTACCTAGACGCTGTCCGCTGAGAGTTGTCCGTTGTCATGCCACACTGATTCTGACTAAACAATTTCATTTAATTCGATTTGAATCGTACACTTATTTCTAAGTCGAACCAGATGTGGTATCGCAGTTCGTGTCAGTGGCGTGTGTTGAGGAATAATGAATATCCTACAAATATATTATTTCGACAAGTGATTGACGAAATAGAGCCTTGCAACTTTTTGATAACAAAAATGTATAATGCAAGTAAGTAAGAATGATAATAATTATTGTTTTCATCATGATTAGAAATATTATGTCACCTACCTGCTGATTGCCGTTTAAAAGAAAGCATAACACCTCCGTTTTCTTATTCTGCAAGTAAAATATTCCAGCAATTTTACCAAAAGACCACGTACTAGGGAGTTCAATCGTTTCCCAGGCAAAACAAGGAAATAGATTTTTAGGCATTCGCAAAATTAAGTTACTCATAGTTTATCACACCGTACAATATTACAGGTAATTCTGCTAATTTCGTATTAAAAACGTTTCAAATCACAACACAAACAACAAAATATTATTATTATTATTATCTAAGCGTATCAAGACGCGAGTCGGTACTTCCGTCTCACTCTCGCTCATCTTTTTAGAATTGCTGACGATTCAAACGTATTTCTGACAATACGTCCCATTTTAACTCTATTGACTATGCAATGCAATAGAAGGAGTAAGAAATATAACGAGATGATGTATCCTTAGTTATCACAACAGACAACTCTCAGTGTACAGAGTATAGATAAGCCTGTATAGTATGGTGTAAATGAAATAAAATAATGAAAATGAACGAGTCTCTTGCCTGTGATTCGGATGTGACGTCACTGCGCGTTACGGTCGAAATTCGGTCATTCTATTCTATCGAATATTCTACTGACCTACACTGAAAAAATTCCATGTTCTTCCTATTAACAATTTCAATCTGTGAATGTGTTATAGTGATAGCGTAAGTGTAGTGTAGTGACATGGATGGAATTGCTAATTTAGTAAGCTTATGTCAAGGTAAGAATAGTTAAAATATTTTGATTATTTCTCTTTTATCTAGGAATGGCTAATTTTATTGACAAGCGGTTACATATTAGTAAGTACGATAACGAAAAAAAAAAATCAGTGGGTATTATAAAGGCTCATTAAGTTAACGGGCACATTTCTTGGTGGCGTTTCTAGAATAAGTATCGATACTAGGTTGAAAACATAGCGATTTGGTTATTCTTGGCTCGAAAGGGATTTCAAAAAAGGTAAAAAAAATTATTTTACGTCAATATTATCTTTAAAAACGGTCACCAAAGCCTGCCCATTAACTTAATGGACCTTGACAATACCCACTGTGAGATGTAGTATAGTATAACAAAAGTAGGTATATCACAAAATAAAATGAGTGGTAACATTAAGGTTTTTAAAAATATATACAGTGCATTTTTTTTAAATGTTGCCATGGATTTAAAAGTTACCCTGTGTTAAAACAAACTTATTTATTTGTCTTGCAACTTGGAAGGCACTTTTCAATGGGTACTCGTAATACTGCATGTAGTCTGCTTCTCATAAAAACCTGTCAAAAAAATCTGATATTGTTTAATTTAATTAGGTATAACTATTTCGTTTTTCCTAGGGAATTGTATGTTTAGAAGGATGTCATTTATTTTCAAAGCATTATTGAAATATTCTTTACACGTATTCCCTATGTTACCCTTCCTATGCAACACACAGTATCAAGAAATACTTATAATATACATAGGTACTTACATTATTGATATTGTTTTTTCAAGTTTACATATTATACTCTATAATATCTAACGTTTGCAACTTGAACTGGACTTCAATCAGGACCATGCCAATTGCGTCAATACATTATTTGAAAAATTTGATGTTTTTTTTTGAAAAAATACTAGAACTTCCTAGAACTCAATTACATGACTCACAACTGATACTTCTGGATTTATTAAGCAGTGGCAACCTAAATAAAGGTTTGTTTTCTTCTCGAACTTGGTTAAAATAATAATTTTTTAATGAAAATCCTTGTCTATGCTTGTTCTAGATTCTGCAGATAGCATTAAGCTGGCCTTACTTTTTGCTCTAGTTCCGGTGAAAAGTGCCAAAATTAAAACACCCAAACTTTGTTGGAAATCAAGTAGCACAGAAGCTTGTCAAGTTTTCTTTATATGACTCACCCTATATAATAATTACATCTTGTAGAAAACCAAATTTTTGTTAATATTTTTCAATTTACCATTTTGTTGATGTTATTTATGTTGTACTTTTATAATGAAATGAATTTTCTTTTATTCATTCTTTTATTCATTTATGTCAATTAAGGCCATAATTGATTTTCGGAACAAAGCTTTGGTATTAGATATCAAATATATTTATTTGGGCGAATTAAATTCTCTGCTTTTGGTAAACTAAATTTGCTATTTCTGCAATAAAGCTTTGTTTGCTTGAAATAAACAAATAAAAAAATTACATTTATCTCAAATAACATTGCATCAGGACCAAGAAGATGAATGTTTTTTGCAAACTAAAATTTACTTATATCAATCAAAATATATTTGTCTCAATGTAATATAAATTAAAAAGAAACAATAATTTAATAACATGAAAATTTATTTAATTGCTCTTACTAAACATTTATTTATGATTATTCGACCTAGGTTTTTTATGAAATGATATTTGATTATCTCAACCAAATTAAATAATTGAACGAACTATATTTGATTTCCATGATTGGAGGTACCGTAAGTGTAAGTACAAACTTTCTTGTGAACAAATGATTTAGTTACGGCAACTAAATACGCTAATAACAATCTTGATATCAAGTAATGTTGATTTCAGGCAGGAACAATCTTTATTTGTAAGGAAACAACCTTATGTTAATAGTTATTTATGCAACAAGTGCAGCAGGCGAATGCGGCAATCCCAGAAGTGAAAAAAGGCACTTTATGCATATGTTGCATACAAAATTTTATCTACGAGTGACTTGAACTAGAACGAATATAAAAGTTAAAAAAAAACTTTCCAATGCATTCATATCTTATGTAAGTGTTTCTTTGAAGCTATTAACGCTTTTTTCTGCACATCAGTTTATAAAGGTGACATATATTGCTCAATATACACTTCTTTAGATTTTTGAGGTAGGTACCTAACAGATTTTATGCAGCCATATTTGATTGAATAATAATTTCTTCTAGTGCGGAAGATATTTCATTTATGATTAAATGTAAACATAAAATATTAAAATATATAAATTATATAGCCACATTTGATTGAAAAATAATTTCTTCTGGGGTAGAAGATATTTCATTAATTGAATCATCTACAATGGTATCCATTTCAGGTAACTAAACGACGCAAAACACAAAATATTAATTGTACATAGATCTGGCGCTGGCGTTGTGCTAATAAACTGGTGGGTCAGTGTCTCGTGTTGGATCGCTCCGCTCCGCTCACTAGTAGAACTTGTACTCGGCGAGCGTGCAGCAACGTTACGTGTCAGATTTAGCGTTAAATAATGAACCGCTACGGCACTTTATTACACTCCTACACCCCAAAGTGGGCGATGACACCATCCAGGTGAAAACAACAAAAGGATGCCCACAAGGAGGGGTGTTATCCCCCCTCCTATGGAGCCTGGTAGTAGACGAGCTCCTCGGGTTACTCACCGAGAACGGCATTACCTGCATCGGGTATGCCGATGACATCGTCATCATGGCCAGAGGAAAAGTTGAAGGAACACTCTGCGACATAGTACAGAGGGGGTTAATATGAAAAACAGATTCAGGTATCATCAAGCATGCTTCTATCATACAATAGTAACCACTCGAGCACTGCCGGGGTACTTATACAATAGAATTAGATACAGGACTGATGTTCATAATATTAATATCCGCAGAAGAGATGCAGTATCTCTTCCAAGATACCGACTTGCTATGTTCGAGCGATCTTTTACATTTAATGTCTACAGGATATATAATGCGCTACCTGAATGCATTAAAAAATTAAATATAAAACAATTTAAAAGATCAGTACATGACTATTATTTAGAATCACAGCATATTTAAATCATTGAAAGGACTGTCATCCTGATCGGTCGACTTGTGGTGTTCCCCCTGTAGTGCATGACGGATACCTGTGTGGTTGGTGGGGTTGGGTGAGCTTTGCGATTCTTATGGGCTTTTTAGTTATTTACTGAATTTAATAATTAACAGAGCGTTGCTGAACCTCCTTCCTGGCAGTCTGAATCGTTGATACGACCATGGATTGTCCTTGGTGTCTGCGCGCGGGATAGTGTGGCTCTGATTGTCATTGATTGTCAGGAATAGGTGATGATTATTATGTGTACTTTGGATGGCCGCATTCACATGTTATTTTATTGTAATATTATATATATTTTGTCAGCTCGTAAAAGTTTAGCAATGTTTGTTATCAGGGGGTTAAGTGGGAGAGCAGCTGAGGATAATGTGATCCTCAAGTTGAACTTCGCCCCAATTTGTCACTGTCAGGATTAGTGTCTAGGTGAATTGTTAAATTGGTATATGGATGTATGATGGTGATAAATAAAGGTGTTTATTATTATTATTATTATTATTATAACCTTGAAATGGTGCCAGGAAATAGGACTCAACATCAATCCTACAAAAACTACACTGATACCATTCACAAGAAAAAACAAGCTTCCAAACCTCAAAATCATCGACTTGAATGGAGTCGAGTTAGAATGGAAGGAAGAAGTAAAATATCTGGGAATAATACTGGATAAGAAGCTAATGTGGAACAAGCACTTAAGTGCAACAGTAAGTAAGGCCACATCCGTACTCATGGTGTGCAGGAGAATGGCGGGGAATGCATGGGGTTGTAACCCATCCATTTTACGCTGGATGTACACCATGCTAGTGAGACCCATCATCACATACGGAGCGGTCGTCTGGTACAAGAGGACCAAGCTAATAACAGCGAGGAAAACACTCGAGAAGATCCGGAGACTTGCATGCCTCTGCATCACAGGAGCAATGAGAACATGCCCAACAGCAGCGTTGGAGGTAATTCTAGATCTCACACCACTGCACTTAGTGATTGAGAGAAGTGCCGCAGAGGCTCAACTCAGAATGTCAAGAATGGGGATCAGGGGGGACTACGGACCGAGGGGAATCAACCCCTGAACATCTGTAAAAACCTCCTGATAATGCCAAAAGACAAAACTGTCAAGAAATTCAGCTTCAAGAGAAACTTCATCATGGAACTGTCTACGAAAGAAGAATGGAGCAACACATCCATTCACACTTTCAAAGAAGGTACAATAAGATGGTACACAGACGGCTCAAAGGCCACCGAGGGAACTGGGGCAGGAGTATATGGGCCAGGCACCAACTACTCCGAGCCGATGGGAACATCCCCAAGCATACTTCAAGCGGAACTGTACGCAATAGAAGTATGCGCCCAAATAAACCTCGACAGAAACTATAAAAATAGGGAAATAGCAATACTGACAGACAGTCAAGCAGCCATAAAGACGCTGAGCTCTCCTATCATCAGCTCAAAAATGGCATGGAACTGCCTACAAAAACTCAATAAACTAGGCAGAGAGAACAAAATTCACCTCAAATGGATACCAGGACACACTGGGATTGAGGGAAACGAACGTGCCCACTCATTGGCAAGAAAAGGAGCATCGACACCCTTTATAGGACCAGAACCATTCTGTAGCCTTGAAGACACGTTCTTCAAGGCAGAACTTCGTAAGGAAGAAGAAAAACTGAGAGAAATCCATTGGAATAACCTCTCAGGATTGAGACAATCCAAGGAGCTCCTCGGGAACTTTAACCGAGAAAGGTCAAGGAAACTCCTGACCCTCAACAAAGGAAGTCTCAGAATGCTAACAGGATTCCTAACAGGTCATTGCAAGCTCAATGAACACCTGAGGAAACTTGGTATAGAAAAAGATGGCGTTTGCAGACTCTGCAGGGAAGAAAACGAGACTCCTCGTCACCTATTGATGAACTGCGAAGCCCTAGAACGTGAAAGAAACGATGTTCTGGGCCAACACCAGCTCAACGGGGGGGCTTTGCCCGGCCTTGATCCTCTTCAAATCCTGAAATTCCTAAGGGAAGCGGAGTTGGAGAGGCTGCTTCAATGAAGGGAATATACTCCAAAGAAGCAGAGAAGAGGGGGCACAATAGATCTTAATAGGTCGCAGCGCATCTGACACCCTCAATATCAATATCAATATCAAATACACTCCTTCTTACTTTATTTCACTCTTCAATATAATCATACATTTTATGAACTAAGAAACGTCTAAAAAAGTGCATTTTATGAATCACTCGTAGATAAACAAATAAACGCGTAATTGTAAGTTAAAGAAAACTATATTTGTCCGAATTAAATTTAGTTATCATTTTGTAAAATTTTCGATTAAATGATTTGTTTTAGGAAATTACACATATAATTGTCCTGTTTCAAATAAAGAATTTAATTAAGATAAGCAAGCCTTAATTTCTTCAATCATATTTTTTTTCAGTGTACACTCTACTAATATAGGTATAAGATTTTAATAGAAATGGCAAAATCTGTTTTGTCAATGTCAATAATGTCAATCCACTCCACCTACCTCAGCTTGGCTGTACCTGTATCTTTTCTAAGAAAGTTTTGTTCTATCTTTATGGTTATTAAGTGAAGCGAAGCGAGCTACTTCCTGCCGCCCGCGCCCGCGAGGCGACGCGATAAATTTTTCCTTTATTCAATTTAATGATCAAGTCCAAGTCCGATCATTCGATCAACACAGCGTGTGTGCGGTCTCGTGCTGAAAGTTGAAACATAAAATAATTACGATAATTATTATGTATACGTTGCTTTTCAGAAACAATTCCACCAATCATAATTCCTATGTGATGCGTAAGCGTAATCATAATTATTCCAACAAAAAATGGAAAGTGATATTTAGCTCAGAAAATAAAAAATCTTGTAGAAAGTCTTAAAAATAATATAATTCAAAATTTGCCAAGGGTTAATATTATTCCTTTAACAGCTCAGGGGCCTGAACCTCTTCAATCCAACCAAGAATTGAAATCAGGTAAGTAAAGTTTTTCAAATAGTTGAAGCTTCAATTCTGATGAAGGTACCTTACCTAGTGAGACCATTATCTGTAACCAGGCAAGTACCTACTACGCGGTTCCTAGCTAATTGATTTTCTAACCTAAATAATCATATTTTTCATTCTTGGGATAGGTAGGTACCTTGTATTGCATAAAAATAGCAAAATTTTCATAGTTCCAAACATACAGTCATTATTGTAACTAAAATGTAGCATCCTCTGATTAACATGTTTTTACTTTTTACAGAAGTATATTTTGAAATAGATCTGGGGATTTTAGAAGAGGCATGTCAACATGACATAATTTATTATGTATGACTCTGGAAGTCCTGGTAAGTAGTCTACAATATTCAACATAACTGAGTACCTACACCTATCTAATTTATTATATTGTTGGAAACGTACAGCGAGTCAAAATGTAAGACCCAAAATAAGATTAAGGTTCTTCAAAATATATGCTTTGACGCCAACGGAATCCTCAGTGTCCCCGCTATAGAAACTGAAGAAAAAAACAGTGGTATGTAGTACATATAATATAAATAAGCTCCGTTAAAATACTTTATATTGATGTCGGTCTATGCATAAAAAGTAAAAATTTTGAAAATATGGTGAATATTTTCAATGATCTTTTATTTTTTATCAGTAATAAACCTCTAAAAGGGTTTAAAAGTTATATCTAGGATTATCAGACCAATACTTTGGTTATGTATACTTTAAGTATTTTATGGTAGTATTTTAAGTATTTTAGATTATGTACCTTTTAAGTATACTGCCCTCCTAAAACAAAAGGTCCTATCTGCAAAATTTCGAAATTCGGCTTATTAGTTCATAGGGTTGCTTTATATTTGCTCTACAATCTTGCAAACTTTGAATGTCCTAAGTCGATTTTAAATGGTATATTATGCGTATAAAAGTTTTGTCTCAAGTGACAAACCAAGTAAGGTTACTAACATAAATTGTCCTTTCCGACATTACCTAAATAAAAATGTCCTATCTGCTTCTTAAAATTCAGAAAGGACAAATTCACGTAGCACTCTGTACTGGATCAATTCACATAGGACAATTTAGCATAAAATTTTTTGTCATTCCGTATCAAAAAATAATGGAAACCAAAAACTTTGAAACTAATAAGTAAACTTTAAAACATAATATCAAAATAATTTTTTCTTCTTTTTTTTTTAAAAAAAGACAACTTTTTATACCGAATGTAATGGAGAAATTGAAAAAAACACTATAGGGCAAGCAGTGTATGACTTCATATTGACCCATTTCAGCGAAAAATTTTCTGTTTTTCTGTGAAAAAAGAATACAAATTTTGGAATTTTTTTTTCTGAAGTTTATTAATTTTTAGTTTCCATTATTTTTTTCTTATCGAACGACATAAAAAATAATATGGCGGCCATAAGAAAAACGAAAGTTGACTATGGACTATGAAAACTCTGAGATCTAGTCGGCTTTGAAAATTTTTGGAACGTCAGGTGAGTAAGTAGCTCTTGGCGACTTATGTAAGCCTACGGAAAATTATTCAATAATTTCCAATAATTATAAGAAAGATATGGCAAAAATAATATTTCTTTCTCGATTTTCCAGTTTTTTTCATATTTCCGGAATTACTGGGGATATTTCAATTTTTTTCGCAAAATACTCATCTAAAAATAGCGCAACTTTTTTCTTCTTTTTCGCAAATCTACATTTTGTGCCTTTTTTAATGCCAATAGAGATATGAAGCGTATAACAATTTGGCTAGACAATTTCTCTAGTCAAAACAAAAACTGGTCCCTATTTAGTTTTTTTTATATATCTTGTCAACCGCGTCTATTTGAAGGATATGGTTTGTCTCTTTTTTAAAAGAGGAAACAATTTTTTTTCGTACAAAATGGATTTTGATAAACAGTTTAATGACCTGAAAGATATTTTTGTGCTCAAGTATGTCAAAGAGAAATTAGCTAAGCCACAAAAACGAAATATGTATATATCGCGGTGTGCCTTAAAAAAAATAATTTATTATCAAAATTAAAATCACACATTCCTGAAAATCGTATGAAATTTTGGAGAGTGCTGCCTGTTAGTGCTGAAATACTTGACGATGAAAATGAATGATAATTTTCAAATTAATGTTAAGTTATATTACTTTTAAATTAATAATAAGTAGGTACCTCTTATGTCAATTATCAATAATAATTATGAATGTATATCTTCATGTTTTTGTCTAGTTTTATCCCATAAATTTGGTTGCCACTACATAACTAAATTGTCCTATCTTGTATTTTTGTCCAAAAACTTGTCTGAAAAAAAAGTTTTCCCAATTAATTTTAAAATATCTGCATTTGACTTCTTATATCTATATCTGTACAAAAAATGAAGTCTGTAGATTTCTTAGTAAAAGTTTTCTACCAAAAAGAGTTAAAAATGAAATTATCTCAAAACTACAATTTTGCAGATAGGACCTCTTGTTTTAGGAGGGCAGTATACAGATTTACAGAGGTTGGCAGCTTTTTATAATTCAATGATTATAAATCGATAGACTGAAGTAGGAGGGCTCCTATTCACGCGAGTAGAAATAGATAAAATAGTGTAATTCAAATGTTATTTGTCGGGTGTTGAATTTCTGAAAGTAAATAAAGTAAGATACGAATTTGTTCGAAATCATTTATCTGAGAGTGAAAAAGTGGATATCCTGATAACCTGAAGATAGTAAAGCAGTGTTGCCGGCTATATACCACTGGCGGATTTGAAATTGGCGTGTAGATTTGACATTTTTTCTTTACGAGGATGGCTGGTCTGACATGTAGCTGTTGTTCTAGGAACACTGAAGAACATTTCTTTAACTTGCTGCATATGCAAAAAGGTTTTTAATGGTAGCTGCATTAAAATCAGCAACTCTGAGGTGAGATCAATTCGGACTAAAAAGGGTATATCTTGGGCATGTACATCATGTGAAGAGTTTGGTAATGACTTAAACTCCCTCAAGACTGCAGTCTTGTCGCTTCAAAAAGAAGTAAAGGATTTGAGACACTCAAGCATGAATAAATATGATTCTTTATGCTCAGATGAACTCTTTGAAGAGATTATCAGTGAAATAACGGCAATAACGGCAAAAATGTTTCAGATAAAACTTACGCATTTTTTTCACCGAATTAGAATTCGCAATAAAAATAGGGGTTGTTATTTAAAAAGTCAAAGTTCAAAATTTCACCCCACTCGCAAGGGGTGCGGGACGGTCTTCGCGATCAAACGGTTGCCCCCATCGAAAACACTTGTAGATTATTGGGTTAATTTTATAAATATTAAGTATATTTTAAATAATTTTACTCACATTGGATGAGATTGATGGTTAGATACCTCACCTGTAAGGTTTCAATGAGGATGAATGAGAATACCATTATACAAAATGATGAATTTGGGCAGCTTTTGTTATGGGTATTTATTCAAATTTGTACAAGTAAATATATTTACTTATAGGTTTACCTATTAAAATTTTGTGTTCTCAGACAATCTAAAAATGCAATAACCATCGCGACCATTCCATTAAAAACCACATACCTAACTTTGATGTGTCACTCTTATATGAGACACTCTGTGTAGTCCAAAACGACTCTAAACTGTGGCTATTGTGATCTTGTTATTGAATTGCCACAAAAATATTGAAAAAATACATCGTTTGGCTCACAGAGACCGACTCGAATGAGCTGGGTATTATGATAGTTTGTTATCTATTTAAAAAATTCAATGAAAATCTGATTTTATGTTCACGTGGGCCAAAATATATGGTTGGGAAATCAAGTGATAGATTCCTTCTTGTGTGCCAACCAGGAATTGAAGGACAAATGAAAATTAGTTATAAACTTGGCAGTCATCCTTTTTGGAAGAGATGTGCTGTGCAAAAGTTCTGTTTTTGGCCGTAAACCAAATGCGCCCGCCAAACCACCATTGGATCCCAAAGTACTGCTGGCGATTACGGGTAACAAAATAAAGAGTATTTTGTTGCAAAATAGTTATTAACAAATATTTTAAATATATTTTTATAAATGGTGGCTGAGTAAGAAAGGAGAGTAAACGTTTTGCAACAAGAACATCTTGCTTCGGAAGTGCCTTCTTTCATTAATTCCAAAATAAGTAACCTAAACAGAAAAGAGCGAGAACCAAGAAAGTCATTGGCGGTTCATATGACAGGGAAGACTATACAGGGTGTTGATTTTCAAAGCGGGCCATAGGGGATTAGCATTGCGAAAGTGGTGTTTGAAGATTCCTGCTCACCGTTTAAACTGACAGAAATGATTTTGGTATCAAAATGAAGCTAAAATTATTGCGCATAACGCTTGACATCAGAAATTAATTTAATTTCACATTGTTTCCTAAAATTCTTCAGTAAAAATTCAAGTAATTGTTAATGTTTAATCACAAAATAGCATGCCTTGCCTAAACAATAATGACGTTTCTACGTTTTGACAATCCAATAATAAAACTTTATAAGTCAGTAGGTAATAATAAAGTCTGGTTCTATTTAAAAATGGGTTATACAAACCTACACTGTAGTAGGTTTTTACCATAAAGACTCTTTCTTGGTTTGTATAACCCATTTTTAAATAGAACCAGACTTTATTATTACCTACTGACTTATAAAGTTTTATTATTTGATTGTCAAAACGTAGAAACGTCATTATTGTTTAGGCAAGGCATGCTATTTTGTGATTAAACATTAACAATTACTTGAATTTTTACTGAAGAATTTTAGAAAACAACGTGAAATTAAATTGATCTCTGATGTCAAGCGTTATGCGCAATAATTTTAGCTTCATTTTGACACCAAAACCATTTCTGTCAGTCTAAACGGCGAGCAGGAATCCTCAAAAACCACTTTCGCAATGCTAATTCCCTATGGCCCGCTTTGAAAATCAACACCCTGTATATATTTTTTTTTAACAATGATCTCAGCAGCGAAAATGAATGATTGACATCCCCTATTATTGAAATTTTTCTATGTGTTTCATATTTTATCTACCGCGTGGCTGACCATACCTCTGTACATAGGACACTGCCTAACAATACAAAATAGTTTCCGTGTTAACGAAGTTAATTGTTACCTATTATTGTCAAAGTATTCGGACGAAAAAGCAGTCTTGGTTAATTCTCCTAGTGAACACATGTTCTAGTTTTTCACTAAGCAACAATTGTCCCACAAATGTATAAGTCCGTTATGGTCACATTGAAACATTTCAAAAATTTGATCTGACTAGTCACGTCTTTACCACTTCTATCAATCACACTTACACTTGAAAAAAATTCTGAACATTCTCTTAAGAAATTAATTTGGTATTCCTTGACTTTGAATGCCCTATTGGATTTTTTTGCCATTGACTTGTGTGATGAGTTCAAAAGATCAAATAATTTGTCCATCATCTCTATGAACTCGGCGGATGAAACAGCACTTGCCGGTATAAATCCAAATTTGACATATAAATTAGGACCTGCGACAACCGTTTGACTAAAATGGCCAAATAAAGCCATCCACTTTCATGCTAATAATCTTGACCAGTTCAGGCATATTAAACCCAGGACCCATTTTCAAATTTTTCAGGAGCTTCATCAACGTAGTTGGTGATGGCAAACAAAATTGTATCATCAATTTTTTTGGGCCAGGCAATCCATTTTTTAACTCTAAGGAGTACCTGCGACCATTTGGATGTTTTTGTATTTAGGATACTTGGGTTACAATAAAATCAGCGAATTGTTTTGATGGACAGAATTTGTATGTGAAGGCCTTGTACTGCTCTAGAGTGATTGTGTCTAGGTATATGATTATGTGTAAGGTTCATCACTTTGTGCTCCAATATAGTATTACATACGGCAGATATTCAAGGCCAATGCAAGCTCTGCAACTTTGAAGGTCTTCATATGAATATTGTCTAGCTTATAAGAATAGTCCTATTGTTATCTAAATGTACCATTTAGATCTTCTTAAATATGAATTATCTTTCTGATTGAATTATCTTAAATATGAATTATAAAATATTAATTAATCACTCTTATGCCCGTATTCACAAACGATAATTTCCTAAATAATTACGTAATCAATTATCCCCATCTCATTCTATTGCAAAAAAACTGCATATCTCCATCTCACTCATTTAATTAATTACGTAATTATTTAGGAAATTATCGTTTGTGAATACGGGCATTAGTCTTGCCAGCACACGAAATAGACGCTAATTTTCTCTTTAGTAGAATTTAACGTTTCTTTTATAAAATAAATTAATTTTAAAAAAAGCTGCTGTTCGTCTTCGATTTATTTCTGGCGCAGTCGGTAGGATTTGCACGGGTATCGGGAATAGACTTTTTCGCATTGTGTCGGTCAAGGATTATTTTCGAAATCCAGGTGTTTCAACATCGAAGTGCAAACTACGAACATTTTCGGGTTAACCTTCTGTGGACATCCCGTTGGTTTCCTATTCAAGGAGCAGACGACGTCAGCAAGCTGATCAAGTGCTGAGCAGCCCATCCAATCTTCGGCAAGGGTGTTCAACGAACAGACGAGAGTCGGGAAGAAACTGGTACGACGCGGGAGAAAACTGTAAGTGCCAAGTTCCTTTTGCCTTTCCTTTAACCCTATGGTAGGTTTCGAGGAGAGATAATTAAGAAATTTGAAAATAATGAATAAACATTGAATTTTTACATTTAACAAATAATTGTGAAATAATTGAATAAATAATTTTGTGAAACAACTAATGAGCGAATTAGATAGCTTTCTTAAAGAGTTAATTTCATTAAATTTTGAATCAAGAGTGAATTCTGATAGTACTAATACTAGCACAATGACGCCGCCAGCAACGCAACAAGTTGAAATCAACTGGCAACTTTTAAAAGATAAAATAAGCAATATTAAACCATATGACGGTGATAGTAATACTTTAAGTAAATTTGTTTCTCAATGTGAAAAGTTGATAGATACATACAAAAATTATAATGACCAATCCTTACATAATCACATTTTTGAATGTATACAAGAAAAATTGGTAGGTAAAGCAGAGGTTATGGTTGGATCGTATTGAACTTAATACTTGGAATACACTTAAAGCAGCATTAATTCAGTGTTTTCCTGATCGCAGAAATCTTGATTGCTTAATTCAAGAATTAACTAGAACAAGGCCCTTTCGTAATGAAAACATGACAGATTTTGGTGTAAGACTTCAACTGTTGAGAAGTACTGTAAGTAGTGCAGAGAATAAGTAATGATTTAAACTTAAATCAAAATGAAAAAATATGTGAAATCAATCATTGTGAAAAAACAGCATTAAATACTTATACAGCCGGATGCTCTGGTGTTTTGCGGAACAACATGCATCTTAAAAAACCTGAATCCCTAGAAGACGCTATGGCGTACGTGAACGAATTCGAGAATTTTGAAAGGCTATATGGTAATTCTTCCAATGAACAAAAATTTCAATTGTCGAAAAATCAAAATCATAAATATCAAAATTATTCTCAAAAACCAATTGCACAAAAATATTCATATTATAATACTCCAAATCAACATAATCACGAAAATCCATTTAGTCGGTACCAAAATCAAAATCAAGAAAAATTTATTTGGCCTAGTCAACCAATTAATGTTCAACCACAGCCTCAACCACCAAGAAAATTTCCAACTAATTCTCAAGTTTTTGGTCGTCAAACAAATGTTTTTAAACCTAGACAATTTCCAAGTCATAGGGTTACCCAAACCTACACCAATGTCGGTGACATCAAGAATTCCATCACGGAATGTGACTAGAAATTTCCCTTCTAATAATAATAATTATTTTAGAAATAACGGTCAAAGACCAAACTTCATTGATGAAGAATTGAATACGAATAATTATTCACATGATAATTTCAACCCTTATGTGAAGGAAAATTGTCAAATTTATAATAACCATGAGTATGATGAAAACGAATATATTGCAAATAAATATAATGATATCGAATCTGATAAAAATGATTTTCAAAATAATGTAAATGATGAACAAAACCAAAATTTTCAGGTAGGAGCCTGCAAAGAAACGCAACCCTAACAGAAATCAATTCAACTAGTAATAACCCCTTACCTTATTTCGAAACTAAAAATCCAAAAAGGAAATTATTAATCGATATAGGTATTACGAAATCTATAATAAGACCCTCAATTGCTGAGAAATATTACCCAAATTGCATATATCATGATAACGTTCAAATCAAAACGAGTGTTGGAAGTAGGAAAATTCAGTATCAAGCAGAAATTCCTGCATTTCCAGAATTTAACTTTAATTCTAACATTCAATATATTTTATATGACTTTCACGAATATTTTGATGGGATTATAGATCTCGCAGATTTAATGAAGATGAATTTAAATATTGATTTAGTAAACAAGAGATTAATAAGTGACAATGTCATAATTCCTATTAAATTTAGGAAACCCTCCGATATAAATAATACAATAAAGTATCAAAAGGGCAAACATAATCATGTAGCCGATGCTTTATCACGAATTAGATCTCACTGCACTAGAAACTGCATCACTAGACGTGAACCTAGACGATGTAGACAACGTAATTCAGAAAGAACTTGAAAATTTACGCGAATTGCCAAATTTATCGGCACAAGATATTTCTGAAATACTAGGAGATAATCCTAAAATTAATATAATTTCAGATATAAGAATTCGACCACCTAAAATAGACAAACAGTTTCATGATAATACCGATTTAGACACGGTACATACAGCATTAGAAGTAACCGAAACTTACCATGGTCCCATGCTCGCAACATCGACAATTATAATAATAATGATCGTTGCAATAATTATTGTATTATTTGCATTTAGAAAGAAGAAATGCAGAAAACCTAAAAAGGAAGAAATTGAAAACATCGAAACGGTGGAAATACGTCCCGTAAGAAATTCTAAAAATAACTCCATTATTTTTTCATCTTAAGGACGGAGGAGTTACATACGGCAGATATTCAAGGCCAATGCAAGCTCTGCAACTTTGAAGGTCTTCATAGGAATATTGTCTATAAAGAATAGTCCTATTGTTATCTAAATGTACCATTTCTATCTTAAATATGCATTATAAAATATTAATTAATCACTCTAATGCCCGTATTCACAAACGATAATTTCCTAAATAATTACGTAATTAATTAAATGAGTGAGATGGAGATATGCAGTTTTTTTGCAATAGAATGAGATGGGGATAATTGATTACATAATTATTTAGGAAATTATCGTTTGTGAATACGGGCATTAGTCTTGCCAGCACACGAAATAGACGCTAATTTTCTCTTTTGTAGAATTTAACGTTTCTTTTATAAAATAAATTAATTTTTAAAAAAGCTGCTGTTCGTCTTCGATTTATTTCTATATCTCATTTTTTTTTCTTCAGACGATCACAGTCACTCCTTAGTTTTTTTATTGATTTTCGCAAAATATTCTTCCGTGGTCTCGTAGCCGGTAACGCGGACTCGGTTTGCGTACTGCAAGGACTCAATAAAGGAGGTGGAGTCGAACAAAGTGATGGTCCTTCAAGCACAGAAGAACTCGCTAACTGAATATTTTCAATTATTCTAATTTTTGTAGGAGGTCTTCGACTTCTTCATTGACTTCTTGACTTCTTGACAAGGGACTTGTAGGAAATAGCGTCGGGCAAGCCCTCGGTAGCAACCGATTTTTCAAATGATTGGTAAATGAATTATCCTTGAAGTGATCTCCACACAATCGGTGGCTGATGCGCAATTTGTTAAAATTTTCCGAAAGATCTTCTCTTCCACAGGCTACTATCCAAGTTCGAGCACTTGAAGGATCTTTCGGGAACCTGAAGAAACTCGCACAACTATTATATGATTTGTTTTCGCAGTTTTTGGCCGCACAAAACAGTCCGCACTTACGTTTACTCATATTTAAACCATAGGTTTAAATACATATATAACAATAAAACAATAACAATTTAAGACAAAAAAACCAATAACAATATACAATAATAAACGAAAAAACATAAAACGATAAATCAACGTCTGAAGCTATAAAATTCGCGGTTATAGAATAGCGCCACTCCGCCACTGGTACTACAGGCAACGAGCGATATAGATTAACTGACTCCGTTGTGCTCCGCGCTGAGTTCTAAACCGTCTAAACCCGCGCCGAGCAGATGCGCGAACTCGGTATTTTTATTGAAGTTTATATTCTGATTAGTCTATTCGGTGGTGTAATCAAGTTTGAGTACTCTTCGGGTAAATCACTACCCTAATTGTTTATTTGATTCACGAAAACTATAATCTGGTGTTTTTTCTTGCCCGGCCTCATGAAAACTCAACTATGACGTTTTACGCTAGGCAATCTATCGATTGATGAACTATCAAAATGTTTTTGATATGCAAAATTCGTACAAATATGACAATATAACATGTGAAATATCATTTTAAAACTCTCTTCTCTCTTTCTGATTTTAAAAATATATGTTTTTTCTAGTATAAAACACATAATGAAGCTCTTATGAGCTGGATAAGAATACAAAACGATTTTATCACAAATTTTTTACAAAATTTCTTAATTAATGAATATTATATTATCAGGAAAAGCTCAGGAAGTTGATAATAATGGGATTGATGATGGTGATGATAATGGGATTGTTGATGGTGGTGATAATGATGACGATGGTGGTGATAATGTGATGATGATGGTGATAATGATGATGATGCTGCGGATGATAATCAAAGTGCTAGAAGCGGCCAAGGTATAAAATTTTGATATTATACATATAGCTTAATAATGATGGGCTAAGTTCAAATATAAGTACAAATCGGTGACCATACGTCTAGCATAGTACCTCTAGAATTTTTTAATTGGAATGAGCGCATTGAAATTTTTACTGTCTATTATTATTCTATCCATATTTATATTGTATTTCTTACAGGCTCATCATCCATCATCTTCAGAATAGCAGCAGAGATGGCATTTTTTTATAGTTTTATTGTTTGTTTATGTTTTTTTAAGAATTTATGTTTTGGTATATGCCACAATAAAATAAATTTTTATGTTATCATATAAAGTGGTTGTTGTACTTATTTTTAAAATGTGTGAAAAAAAAGTGGGGTATCTGTTTCAGATCTATACTGCATGATTACGTTTACCAAAGGAAAAAAGGTAGGTACACTAGCCATCTTTCCAGCTTGTCGGCATAATCCCTATGTTGACCTTCATTCGTTATTATCATTAATTTGTAATTAACTGATCATGAATTTCCTGAATTAACATTGGCAATGTTGATGTTATCATATGTGTTAGCTAACGTCGAGAGTACAGTGACTTAAGCTGCATGCTTTCCTCTACCCCCGCGGCAATTTAGCTAACAAAGTTATAATTCAGGGAATTAATGATCATCCCCTATAAGCTTATTAGGTCTCTTTCATTCTCAACATCGAAATGTCTTTTTCAGCCTGGTTCGTTAACCACTTATTCAGTCTCTTTCATTCTTAATATCGAAACAGCTTATTCAACCTGATTCCTTACCTTGATTTTAAACACGTATTCAATCTCCTTCATTCTCAACATTGAAACATCATAATCAGCCTCTTTCCTATCAAAAATTGTTGCTGCTTATTCATTCTGTTTCCGTATATTATTTAAAATTCCTTATTAGTTCTGTTTCACTAACCGACCTCAGTTCTCATTGATCCTAAAAAATTCGAACCTTATTGAACCACTTCCTTCTTTTTTTTAGTTTGAATGAGATCATTTTCAGTAGGAGACCTTAACAAATTCTGCGGCAAGTGGCGATGAACGCGTACCTACTAAGGGACATCACATCTGGACGCCAGAAGGGAATACATAATACTGCTAACTTGGAACCATACTATTCTTCAGTCCAATTTCAACAGCGCTGTCAACGATGTCTGACAACGAACGACCACCGACCCCGGGAAAGGAAATTGAGTATTTGTTGTACGGCGTAGGTTTATACCCTGAGTATGAAACGAGTGAAAATGTGCAGGAAGTGTTATCGCCAACAACGGGCGAAATAGTTAAAGTAATGAGCAATTATGTGACCCGAGAAGAAATGAAAATTCAATGAAAGTATGCTGGGTAGAACGTCTACCCGCCTGGTGCGACCAACCAATGGCCCCAGCTAATCCGACTGCAAAAACAAACGTTCCGTTGAGACCGACTCCAATAATAGCCCATGAACTTGCGCCACTACCAGCACGTCCGGACGATCAAATTGAGCGGTCCGCTGATCCACGAAAACCACTTAGGGGAGTAACACCCAAGCCAGCTATGGAGCTAGAAAAAGTCAAGGGGCAAATCAACAAACCATCAGGGAAAGGAAAGGAGAACAAACCAACTCCTTTGTGTTCACCAGAGCAGGGAATTTCTCTACCTTCGGCAGTGTTGAGGAATTGCCAGGAACAAGAGAAGAAAGGGCCACCTAAACAAGGAATGAATTCTCCTAGCAGAAAATAATATCCGCCTCTCGACTGATCGTTTCAATAATCAAGCCAAGAGACGCATGGGGCAGTGAAACATATAGCCCCTGGGGCATGCACATTTTCGACAAAAGTAAACTCCGTAAAATTCAAATATGAGTATCATCGGTAGGCAACCAGAAATACAGCCTGTTCAATTTTCAAAATCAGCTTATTCAGAACATAAGAAAACTCGGGAAGATACCAATCAGGAACCAATTAAGATATGTCATCAGTATTTCTAGACATAATACGCCTAGATAGAGAAAATGCTGGGAAATAGGAAACCTTTGGATAAGTTACATGCAGAAAGTAATGAAGCAAATACCTACCAACACCATATGAATTACAAATCATTTAAGTAACTGCGTCTGATCCATATCACGAAGAAAAGATCAGGAAAATTCAATGGAAATGAAAACTTCAGAACACAGGACGGCTCGCTCGTAAAAAACCACCTTATCAAAGTTAGTGAAATTAAGGCAGGTTATCAAAAAGTAATAATACTCTATCCAGGAAGAAACTTAAGTAACTGAAAATCCCATTAAATAATAAGAAAAACGGAAATTTAAACATTTCATCAAAGCAACTGCGTTGAAAACTTCCACCGGATATAATGTCTAATTACAAAGTAACTTCCTTGAGAGAAGTGATAGGGAAGCCGGAAAAGTGTCAGCAGCTAGAGGATTGCGAGATAAACCGATTGAGATGAAATTTGAATGAATCACGTGAAGGGAAAGAACAGAAAGCCCAGGATAAACTAAGCATAGAAAACCCAGGATAAACTGTATAAGATAAAGGAAGAGAAAGCGACATTGGTGACCTACTTTAACATACAATGCAATGTAGAGAGAGAAGTGGTTCAGCGACTATATGTATAAGACCGCTGAGATTTTGCCGAAGAACTGATTCTTAATCTATCTGTCCTATACAATCTCTGTGGCTTCGTGAACCGGAGATCTCCTACCTACCTATCTAAGATCTGTAGCTACCGAACCGGATCTTTTCCGATCCTTATTATTACCAACACTTATTATCTGCTGGCTTCGTGAACCGGATAATAAGTCCTTTTTAACCTACCAACCAAGTCCCCTATATAAGTGAGAATATCATCATGAGTAAGAGACAGTTGCGTAATCAAGCAATCGCTTCGTCAATGCCAAAGTAAATAAAAAGAAGCAAGATAAGTAAAAGTGCCACTAAGACACCTGTTTTGCCCAACAAGACCCTCTCAAAGGCGGACCGTGTTGCCATGTCGTCAGTTTCGGCTGCTGTTTCAAGTCCACCCGACCCAGCCGAGCGAGAGAGGAACCACGTCCCTCCACTAGGACCAGCCACCGTTTCCTCCACTAAGATGCCTAATGTTACAGGTTAAAATAAATTGTTAAACTTAATTTTGTAAATATTGAATGTAGCTCATTATTATAGTTACTGCTCTCTTTGATATTTCTTTCTTTTGTCACAGGAACTAGATCTACGAATCTACACCAGGATCTGTCTGTATGGTTGCAACCAACGTTTCTCAAATAAAAATTCAAAATACTTTTTCAAATCAAATCAAAAACAATCACAAAAAATGGAAGGGAGGTAAAATTTCTAAAGATAGGGAAACGAAAAAAAAATTCAAGGGGAAAAAGGAAAAGCAACATGGATAAGATCACAGATAATTACTTTTCAGACCGAATCAAAACCAAAATCAAAGAATTCAGAATTTAATTTAATTGCATAAATTTGGTAATCTGATTGGGAATTTTTCCTATGTATCGTATAATACTTGTTAGGGAAGAGAGAACAGGACTGAGTCAAAGATGATCAGATTCATACGAACATTCAATCGAGACATTACTTCTGTACCTGATAACAAATTAGTTCAGTACAAGGGGGTGCATCTATTCTCGTAAACACACACAATCTGATAGGGCAAAAGATTCTCATTGGAGACTATCGACTGCTGTGGCCAGCAACGTAAGTCGGAATGTGACACAATGAATGTATGTGAATGGCACTAATTGACAGGGAAGAGAATGGTCTGTGTATTTTCTTGTGAGCCATTTTGGTATTGCAGTACAAAATAAGTTCGGGAGCTCGCGGTTCTCCTTCTTTAACCTTTAAGTGGTAACGCGGTGTCCTCAGACACTGATACATTTTCAATGTGCTATATTTTTGTTATTACTTTTGAAATAAATTTTTCCGTTCGTGTTCTTTCACTGTACCTTTAGGAAACTAAAGCCAAAATTTAATAACTTTTGTGCACATCAGGAAGCGAGTAATAAATTTTTTAAGTATAGCATGTCCTGTTCTGTGTCTGGCAGATATCGGGTTACCGTAAAGAATACTTTATTCTTATGATTAATTACCCCGAATTGTGGGTAAAGGAAACATAAATATTGCGTCGTATAAACTTTTCATTCATCGAAAGGAAGTAAATAACTGTCTCATAAAAAACATTATTTTTTATTATCCTCTCACGTCCCTAAAAGAAATATGCAATTACGTTTGCTTCAATTTATTGCACATCTCGGAAAGTAACATAATGCAGTTTATTGCAGCAATAAATAAATAAAAATAAATAAATAATATAATCAAATATTATTTGATTATATTTTATTGCCACCTATTGACTAGGCATTTTAACTTAATTTTTTGAGATTGTTATTTTAAGTGATATTTTTTATTTTTTATCGAATAAAAAATAATTAAACACAAATGTATCCGATTATTATGGGTTCAAAAAATTAAATAACGAGCATGTTATTACATTATCATTTGTTGCAAAACTGTTCAGTTAAGATCAATTTTTTAAATTATTACTGGTAAAATGGAAAGTACTATTCAAATAAAAGAAGAACTTGAAGACTCGCCAGGCGAAAATGAAGTTCAAGTGGAGGCGGATAATGTGGACTTTAAAGAAGAACCAGTGAATATTGTCAAGTAGGCACATTGCCGAAATCCTTTAATATTGATATTTCATAATAATTACAGAACGTCACAGCAAGCAAGTAATTCAGGTCAGGTCAACATGATTGTTGGTTCAATAATCATAACAAAATTGGGGAAAATGGTGATTGACTTGCTGACTTAATCAGAAAACTTTAAATAAAAGAATTGACTCTCCAATTTCAAGGGGCTCTCCGTCTCCGCCCGGGGAGGGAGTGAGTGGCCCGCTCTCTGCGAGCCAAAGTGAATCTGGCATTCCGTAGTTAAGCGGGTATACTGGGTAATAAGGGCAAGTACTATCTCAGTGCGTTTGTAACGGTTATTTTGACACCGTTACATTTATTATTAAATAAATAAAATTTATTCATTTTCCCTGTAGATAGAACTAGATATTTCAAGAGCACACTGTAGGTATGTTGCCTTGATAGGTTGCATTAACACCGAGCGAGGGCGACACTACCGTTCGTACTTCCCGAGTCGCGCCTCGCTGCAATTCGTAATACCTGCAGGGAGGGAGATAATTGATATAAGTTACAGCGCAGTGGTGAGTGATTGATTCCTGTTAAGCATTTTAAATAAACACCTATTAATTTTTATTGTTCCAAATCAATATTCAATAATGTCACACAGCTAAGAAGCAACCCTCACCCACTCGGCAGGTAAGTGTGGAGCATTCTCCGTAATACTGCTTTTCATTTTGTAACACCATGTGTAGGTTAGGTGGCGAGTCAAGGTGGCCGATCTCATTTCATTTTTTTAATTAATTTCATTACTTCTTTATTACTTTTCATGTGATCATTGTTACCATTGCTTTATATTTTATATTGCTTTATATTTTATTATTGACGGTGAGTTCTCGAGAGTTTTGGAGGTTACCTTTTTATTAACCTAAAATTTTATCATGTGAAGGGTTGAGCTATTTAAGTTCACCACGCTCTCATTACTCTCGAGGATCCACGCCGATCATTATTGTGCTGAGTCTGAAATATTCTGATCTGCTGTAGGGAGTTCGCCCCCTTTCTAATGGATGCCTTTCTACAACCACAAAACCATCAGGACCGATGACAGGCTTATCATGACTGGCTAGCTAGCAACAGCACCAGCACCAGGAGCACTCCCACGGCACGACCAGCACTACAACCAGCATTTCCACCATCCACGGCACGACCAGCACTACAACCAGCATTTCCACCATCCATGGCACGTCCTCGGGGAGTCGTGTGGAACACTTTGGAAGCAGGCACCAACACCACCTGCTTTACAAAGATAAGTGGTTCAATACTTCACCTGGTATAACTTAGCCTGGTTGCTATTTTTCATTTTTTCAAATAATTGCTTTTTAATTTCACCTCCAGGGCTCTAGTGCCCATCATGTCAATAATTTCCGCAGTTTGTAATTATTAATCTTATTCAATAAAGCAATTTTTTTTATTATTAATATCGCCCCCACACGTCATCGTGTGGGTTTCAATATAATTTTTTGTGCTTTGCCGTTTAATCCTTCTCATTTAATTAATACCTATTTCATTATTATAATCATTGCATAATTTCTGTGATTTGATATTTCATTTGATATTTTATTGTTAACTGTATACCTACCTGTGATCATCTGTAATTCACCAATAATCGGATGGGGGATGGGGGATTGGGGGATTGGGGGATATTACTATTCTATGTTGACGTCATGTTTGAGGGTGTTTTTCAAAGGGTTGCGGTGGGAATTTCGAGGTTTGGAAAAAAATTTCGGCGGTTTGAGTGGGGGAACTTTTTTCGACTTTTTGACGTTTTTTTCCGGGACCGTTTCGAGGGTGAAGGAGCGTTTTTCTTTTGTTTTTTCTACGTTTTTCGGGAGGGGGGCTAAGATGTGTTGCCGGGGAGCGAAAAAAAAACGTTGACAGTTCTGGCACTTTCGACAGCTGTCAATCAGAATCGGATCGGAAAGGCCTAATATACTAAGCCGTGCGATCAAATAGACGTCAAAATCGAGAGAGGTTTTTTCGCTTTTTCGCTAGGTTCCCGTGCGAATTTTTCGGTTTTTCTTGAAAATGTCGACGTTTGGGGGGAGAAGGGTTTTTTGATGTTTTTCGCGTTTTTTTCGATCCGGTTTTCCGGGGTGAAGGAGCGTTTTTCTTTTGTTTTTTCTACGTTTTTCGGGAGGGGGGCTAAGATGTGTTGCCGGGGAGCGAAAAAAAAACGTTGACAGTTCTGGCACTTTCGACAGCTGTCAAATGTCACTTTTTTAAAAAGGCGCGCAGGGGAAAACGCACGCGTGTCCCGGGTGCGCGCGGGAAAGGGGAGTTTGAAAAGGGCGGTCGAGGGGCGGCCAAAATTCTGAGGGCGGCATAAAGGGCGGAATTTTGTCACGGCCGAACGGTACGAGGAAATCGCGTCGTTTTTCTTCGGTCGTGTCGGAATTTACTCGGTCTTTAATTGCTGAAAGTTTCGCGGCGCTGTGACCGACCGTCGCGAGGTTATTTAGGAAAAGGCTTTTTTTTCGTTTTTTCTCGGTTCTAAATTTCGATAAATTTCGAAACGCTATAACTCGAGAACGGTACGTCGTAAACGGGTCGGGTTTGTGGATTTATCCGTTTCCGAAGTTTTCCGATGTTTTACGAGCGGTTCCGATTTTTCCCGACCTTTTCCGAGCTCCAAACAAAAATTCCCAGAAAACGCGAACGCGCGAACGAAGCGAAACTGGCCGCGCGACCGTGACCGCAAAGGATGCGCGGACAAAACGCGCCCGTCAAATTTGACATTTCTGACATATGTCAAAAGTGGGACAGCGGAGCCGCGCGTTAGCGCGCAACGAATCTCACACGTGCGGCCATTTTGGAAGCGTCTCGACGTCGGAAATGCGATTCCGCGAAAAAAAATTCGAAAAATATACAGGGTGTCCCGTAAATGTCGAAAAACCGCCCAGACAAAATGGCCGCCGCGTTTTTCACGAGACCCGCACCGATCGATCGCGTTCGACGGCGCGAAAAAAATTGGCGCGAAAAAACCGCGAAAATCTCTCGCGCGACTTGGGAAAACGCGAAAAACGCGTTTTAAACGCGATTTTGCCGTAACGCGATTTTCGAAAAATCGCGTGAAACGGACATTGCTTCCGATCGGATTTTTTCTCGCGGATTCGGAAAGGTCTCCGTTATTAGAGTCCCAAAAAAATTACCCGACGTTTCTCCGACAGTTGGTTTGGACAAAATGGCGGTCGGCGCAAAAACGTTTGCAAAATTTTTTTTTCGCGTAGAGCAAATCGGGGGGGCTATCTCCTCTGAAGATACCGGTCGCCGAGACTGGCGGTTACCGGGTTCGCATAGTCGACACATGGAAGCAGTCCGTAGGCTATATTTGATATTGAAATCTTCAAAAATGGCCGCTTTATAGCAATTTGAAAATGGCCGACGAAAAAAAAAGAAAAGTCAACTTTGACAGTTTGCAAATGACAGACGGTGACATCAATAGAGACCAAACTCGGTGTGAATGTTTACCCATATCTTGGCTACCCGACGGTACCACAAGGAAACCGTTCCGATAATTCTCGCAAAAGTTATTATTGATCGTTTTTCGAAAAACACTCGGAAATTTGCGAAAATCGCGAAAAGTGCGTTTTTTGACTACAGCAAAAAATCAAGATGGCGCGGGAAAGTTAGTGTGTGAAAATTTTCGAAAATTTTTACCGGGATCATCAAACGACGCGTACAGCTCTCCAAAATAAGCGTTCCGAGGTTTCAATGTTTGACAGTTTTTTCAAAATGGCGGATCAAAGTTGACGGTCGAGTTTTTTGTAGACGTTTACGGGGGGTCTATCTCCTCTGAAGATACCTGGCACAGAGACTTGCGGTTACAAGGTTCGCATAGTCGAAACATGTACGCAGTCCGTAGGCTATATCTGATATTGATATCTTACAAAATGGCCGTTCTACCGCGACTTTAAAATGGCCGATGAAAAAAATGCAAATTTTGACTTTGACAGTTCATAAATGACAGACGGCGAGTACGACAAACGTCAAACTTGGTGTGCCGAAAGATAATTCTCCTGCCTATCCGTCGGTACTCAAGCGAAACGATTCCGACGTTCCGTTTGACAATTATTAAAGATCGCGTCCGAAAAAACACACTTATTTTCGTGATTTTTTGAGAAGAAAATGCGAAATCAACGCCATCTTAAAAAACTTACCGCGTCGAAAATATCCGCGAAATTTGAACAAAAATTGCTTCCGCAGATAGTCAAAGCATGTAGTAACATGTTGGTGTGTCCAGTCTATACACGTTTCTCAGAAAATGTCGGAGTTATGGGCGTTTCAAAATGGCCGACTTTTTTGACGTAATTTCGACTTTGACGTTTCTAAAAATTGACATTTCGAAAAACTTGCAACGGCATGTCCAGGCCATATGTATTTCCGTCATTTTGATGTATCTGCCAACTCTGTCCGGTTGTTTTTAACAAAATGGCGGCTGATTTAGTTGAATGGAGACAATAGCTTTTTTGCCGTTTTAAACTGAAAATACAAATTTCGGATCACTTTTCTAAACCTTCCTGTATACAAACTATAAGTGATATCGAAACCAACTCAACTACCAGCGATAGACAAAGCACGCAGAAACATCGTGATACCATTCGTTTGCGCGGTTTTTTCAAAAATGGCCGAGCTACGAGCGTTTCAAAATGGCCGATTTTTTTTGAAAAAATTTCGAATTTGACGTTTGAAAAATGACAGTTGCGATTTTTTCCGGTGCCTCTTGCATCAATATGTCATTGCTGCACGCTTTTCCTGTACGATGAAGCCAAAATCTGGCCGCCATCTTGATTCTTCGATTTTATCTAATTTTTTGTGTGTGCAAAAACACGTGTCTTTTTCCAATTTTTTCCACCTTTTCAATTTTGACATTTTTTAAATGACAGTTTCAATTCTTTTTTCAAAAACATTTCGTGAGTGTGTCGTAGCTCGGAGTTTTTTCGTTCCGGTAAAATTACAAAATTTCCGCCATCTTGATTTTCCGAATCGGCGAAAATTATTTCCTCGGTCGTGTTTGCCAAATTTCAGCAAAACCTGACATTTGGACGCCATTTTCTCCGGAAATATGCACGCAAACGAAAAACGGATTTCGGATCTGAATTCAACGCGCTCCCGACCTGCCAAGCTGCGAATTTCAGCCGTTTATATTTTTTGAAAATTTTTGTCAAAAATTTGAATGGGTAGGCCTATGAATTTTTTTGATCACAAATTGTTTCGTCGTTTTCTCCGGAACGGTGAAAGTTTTTGGAAAATTTTTTTTTTCGGTCGACAGAGTTCGTCGATGAGAAGTGTTACGTTGAATTGCGATCGAAAAATTTTCCAAAATGGCCGCTACAGACGCCTTTGAAAATTCGCAAAAAAATTTTTAAAAAATCAACTTTGACATCTTATAGGTGACAGACGGTTACGTCAATTGCGATGAAATTTTGCAGTAATCTAGAACCGTTTCTCAGCTACACGTCGATACCTTTTCGATCATTCCCCGACCGACGTGGCCAAAGTTACGGTCAAAAATGTCCGAGCGGTACAATTTCACGTTCAAAAACTTCACGATTTTCGATCAAAATCAATGAAAATCAGCTATGTTTTCGAATTTTTTTTCTCTGTAATTTCCGTACATCAGAACTCGAGGATCATTTTAGCAGGGTAGTAGAAGAGTTGGTCTGTCGGAATTCTCAATTTTTGTCGCCTAAATTTCCAAAATGGCGACGCTGTGAATTTTCGAAAATGGCCGATTTTCGCTCCCAATCTTTGGACTTTGACGTTTAAAAAGTCGCATTTTCGTATTTTTTTTCGAGTTTTTTTCACGACCACGTTCAAGTTAAGGATAATGCCTTTCTTTTTGAATTTCAAAAAAAAATTGTATCGCGACTTTTAACGTCACAGCGATTTTTTTCGCTGAAAAATAAAGGAGTTCGTTCACGATTTTTCGCATTTGGCATTTTTTATTTGACACTTTCGATTGTTTTGCCATTCTTTTTTCACGGTCAGGTTCGAATCGCGGGTATTCTCTTTAATTTGAAAAACGGCAAAAATTATTTCAACCAAAAATTACACCGCTACCAAAATTAATTTTGTTACAGTGAAAAAATGATGTTTTTCAATTACTTTTGATTTTGACGTTTGAGAAGTGACACTTTAAATTTTCTTTTTGTTTTTTTCTCACAATAGGATCGTAATTTTGAGTTTCTTTGTTACGTCAAAATTACAAATTGATCGCCATTTTGATTTTAAGAGTTAAAAAAAATTATTTCCTTTGTTCGAAACGCCCGTTTTCCAATGTTTTACCATATAATCTGATATTTGGACGCCATTTTCTCGGAAAATAAGAGCGAAAAAGACAAATTGACAAACGGCCCAGGCTACGGGACACCACGTTCGTTAAATCTTTTTTTAGTCGCACCGTTCCCGACCCCCCCTCTTTCTCTCTCTCTCTCACTTGCCCGCCGCGTTAGCGGCCCTTTTAATTTTTTTTTTTAATCGCACTTCTCAACTCTCTTTCTTTCTCTTTCCCTCTCTCTCTTTCCCTCTCTCTCTATCTCTCTCTCTCCCTCTCTTTCTCTCTATCCCGCCGCGTTAGCGGCCCAGGCTCCGCGATTCCACGTTCGTTAACTTTTTTCAGTCACACACATGCCCGCCGCGTTTGCGGTCCAGGCTCCGTGACCCCACTATCGTTCACTCTTTTTTAGTTACTGCTCCCCCCCCCCCCTCTCTCTCTCTTGCCCGCCGCGTTAGCGGCCCAGGCTCAGAAACCCCACGTACATTCACTATTTTTTTCTCGCACTGCTCATCTCTTTTTTTTTAACTCTTAACTTTTTTCAATCACCTTCTTTACTTTTTTACTTTTCCTTTTTCATTTAATCTTCTTTCTCTGTCCCCTATCCCTTTCCCTTTCCCTGCTTTCGATATTATTTATTTAAACAACCAGAGCAAAGACAAAAGTAAAGGGTAAAATATTTATTTGAAAAAAGAATTAATACTATTCATACACAACGATTTATTTATAGAAAAAAAATATTTATTTATAAAAGTTTTAACTATTCACGCAACCTTTGAAATTTTTTTTTCGCCCCGTTACCCCCCGCCAAACTTTCTCACCCTCATCCTCATGCCTCCCCTTACCACTTTATGACTTTCAACCATAACCCTAAGCCACAGTACTATGGGGGATATTACTATTCTATGCAGACGTCGTTTTTGAGGGTGTTTTTCGGAGGGTTGTAGTGGGAATTTTTGAGTTTTGAAAAAAATTTCGGCGGTTTGAGTGGGGGAACTTTTTTCGACTTTTTGACGTTTTTTTCCGGGTCCGTTTTCGGGGTGAAGGAGCGTTTTTCTTTTGTTTCTTTTGCGTTTTTCGGGAGGGGGGCTAAGATGTGTAGCCGGGGAGCGAAAAAAAAACCGTTGACAGTTCTGGCACTTTCGACAGCTGTCAAATGTCACTTTTTTTAAAAGGCGCGCAGGGGAAAACGCACGCGTGTCCCGGGTGCGCGCCGAAAAGGGGAGTTTAAAAAGGGCGGTCGGGGGGCGGCCAAAATTCTGAGGGCGGCATAAAGGGCGGAAATCTGTCACGGCCGAACGGTACGAGGAAATCGCGTCGTTTTTCTTCGGTCGTGTCGGAATTTACTCGGTTTTCAACTGCTGAAAATTTCGCGGCGCTGTGACCGACCGTCGCGAGGTTATTTAGAAAAAGGCTTTTTTTTCGTTTTTTCTCGGTTCTAAATCTCGATAAATTTCGAAACGCTATAACTCGAGAACGGTACGTCGTAAACGGGTCGGGTTTGTGGATTTATCCGTTTCCGAAGTTTTCCGATGTTTTACGAGCGGTTCCGATTTTTCCCGACCTTTTCCGAGCTCCAAACAAAAATTCCCAGAAAACGCGGACGCGCGAACGAAGCGAAACTGGCCGCACGACCGTGACCGCAAAGGATGCGCGGAAAAAACGCGCCCGTCAAATTTGACATTTCTGACAGATGTCAAAAGTGGGACAGCGGAGCCGCGCGTTAGCGCGCAACGATTCTCACACGTGCGGCCATTTTGGAAGCGTCTCGACGTCGGAAACGCGATTCCGCAAAAAAAATTTCAAAAAATATACAGGGTGTCCCGTAAATTTCGAAAAACCGCCCAGACAAAATGGCCGCCGTGTTTTTCACGAGACCCGCACCGATCGATCGCGTTCGACGGCGCGAAAAAAATTGGCGCGAAAAAACCGCGAAAATCTCGCGCGCGACTTGGAAAAACGCGAAAAACGCGTTTTTAACGCGATTTTGCCGTAACGCGATTTTCGAAAAATCGCGTGAAACGGACGATGCCTCCGATCGGATTTTTTTTCGCGGATTCGGAAAGGTCTCCGTTATTAGAGTCCCAGATAAATTACCCGACGTTTCTCCGACCGTTGGTTTGGACAAAATGGCGGTCGGCGCGAAAACGTTTGCAAAAAGATTTTTTCGCGTAGAGCAAATCGGGGGGGCTATCTCCTCTGAAGATACCGGGCGCCGAGACTGGCGGTTACCGGGATCGCATAGTCGACACATGAAAGCAGTCCGTAGGCTATATTTGATATTGATATCTTCAAAAATGGCCGCTTTAGAGCGATTTGAAAATGGCCGACGAAAAAAAAAGAAAAGTCAACTTTGACAGTTTGCAAATGACAGACGGTGACATCGATAGAGACCAAACTCGGTGTGAATGTTTACACATATCTTGACTATCCGACGGTATTACAAGGAAACCGTTCCGATAATTCTCGCAAAAGTTATTATTGATCGTTTTTCGGAAAACACTCGGAAATTTGCGAAAATCGCAAAAATTGCGTTTTTTCACGACCGGAAAATTTCAAGATGGCGCGGGAAAGTTGGTGTGTGAAAATTTTCGAAAATTTTGACGGGATCATCAAATGACGCGTACAGCTCTCCAAAATAAGCGTTCCGAGGTTTCCACGTTTGACAGTTTTTTCAAAATGGCGGATCAAAGTTGACGGTCGAGTTTTTTGTAGACGTTTACGGGGGGTCTATCTCCTCTGAAGATACCTGGCACAGAGACTTGCAGTTACAAGGTCGCATAGTCGAAACATGTACGCAGTCCGTAGGCTATATCTGATATTGATATCTTACAAAATGGCCGTTCTACCGCGACTTTAAAATGGCCGATGAAAAAAATGCAAATTTTGACTTTGACAGTTCATAAATGACAGACGGCGAGTACGACAAACGTCAAGCTTGGTGTACCGAAAGATAATTCTCCTGCCTATCCGTCGGTACTCAAGCGAAACGATTCCGACGTTCCGTTTGACAATTATTAAAGATCGCGTCCGAAAAAACACACTTATTTTCGTGATTTTTTGAGAAGAAAATGCGAAATCAACGCCATCTTAAAAAACTTACCGCGTCGAAAATATCCGCGAAATTTGAACAAAAATTGCTTCCGCAGATAGTCAAAGCATGTAGTAACATGTTGGTGTGTCCAGTCTATACACGTTTCTCAGAAAATGTCGGAGTTACGGGCGTTTCAAAATGGCCGACTTTTTTGACGTAATTTCGACTTTGACGTTTCTACAAATTGACATTTCGAAAAACTTGCAACGGCATGTCAAGGCCACATGTATTTCCGTCATTTTGATATATCTGCCAACTCTGTCCGGTTATTTTTAACAAAATGGCGGCTGATTTAGTTGAACGGAGACAATAGCTTTTTTGCCGTTTTAAACTGAAAATACAAATTTCGGAGCACTTTTCTAAACCTTCCTGTATACAAACTATAAGTGATATCGAAACCAACTCAACTACCAGCGATAGACAAAGCACGCAGAAACATCGTGTTACCATTCGTTCGCGCGGTTTTTTCAAAAATGGCGGAGCTACGAGCGTTTCAAAATGGCCGATTTTCTTTGAAAAAATTCCGAGTTTGACGTTTGAAAAATGACAGTTGCGATTTTTTCCGGTCCCTCTTGCATCAATATGTCATTGCTGCACACTTTGCCTGTACGATGAAACCAAAATCTGGCCGCCATCTTGATTCTTCGATTTTATCTAATTTTTTGTGTGTGCAAAAACACGTGTCTTTTTCCGATTTTTTCCAACTTTTCAATTTTGACATTTTTTAAATGACAGTTTCAATTCTTTTTTCAAAAACATTTCGTGAGGGTGTCGTAGCTCGGAGTTTTTTCGTTCCGGTAAAATTACAAAATTTCCGCCATCTTGATTTTCCGAATCGGCGAAAATTATTTCCTCGGTCGTGTTTGCCAAATTTCAGCAAAACCTGACATTTGGACGCCATTTTCTCCGGAAATATGCTCGCAAACGAAAAACGGATTTCGGATCTGAATTCAACGCGCTCCCGACGTGCCAAGCTGCGAATTTCAGCCGTTTATATTTTTTGAAAATTTTTGTCAAAAATTTGAATGGGTAGGCCTATGAATTTTTTTGATCACAAATTGTTTCGTCGTTTTCTCCGGAACGGTGAAAGTTTTTGGGAAAATTTTTTTTTCGGTCGACAGAGTTCGTCGATGAGAAGTGTAACGTTGAATTGCGATCGAGAAATTTTCCAAAATGGCCGCTACAGACGCTTTTGAAAATTCGCAAAAAATTTTTTTAAAAATCGACTTTGACATCTTATAGGTGACAGACGGTTACGTCAATTGCGATGAAATTTCGCAGTCTTCAAGAACCGTTTCTCAGCTACACGTCGATACCTTTTCAATCATTCCCCGACCGACGTGGCCAAAGTTACGGTCAAAAATGTCCGAGCGGTACAATTTCACGTTTAAAAACTTCACGATTTTCGACCAAAATCAATGAAAATCAGCTATGTTTTCGATTTTTTTTCTCGGTAACTTCCGTATATCAGGACTCGAGGATCATTTTAGCAGGGTAGTAGAAGAGTTGGTCTCTCGGAATTCTCAATTTTTGTCGCTTAAATTTCCAAAATGGCGACGCTGTGAATTTTCGAAAATGGCCGATTTTTGCTCCCAATTTTTGGACTTTGACGTTTAAAAAGTCGCATTTCCGTTTTTTTTTTGAGTTTTTTTTACGACCACGTTCAAGTTAAGGATAATGCCCTTCTTTTTGAATTTCAAAAAAAAATTGTATCGCGACTTTTAACGTCACAGCGATTTTTTTCGCTGAAAACTAAAGGAGTTCGTTCACGATTTTTCGCATTTGGCATTTTTTATTTGACACTTTCGATCGTTTTGTCATTTTTTTTCACGGTCAGGTTCGAATTGCGGGTATTCTCTTCAATTTGAAAACGGCAAAAATTATCTCAACCACAAATTACACAGCCACCATAATAAATTTTGTTACAGAGAAAAATTATGTTTTTCAATTACTTTCGATTTTGACGTTTGATAAGTGACACTTTAAATTTTCATTTTGCTTTTTTCTCACAATAGGATCGTAATTTTGAGTTTCTTTGTTACGTCAAAATTACAAATTGATCGCCATTTTGATTTTAAGAGTTCAAAAAAAGATTATTTCCTTTGTTCGAAACGCCCGTTTTCCAATGTTTTTCCATATAATCTGATATTTGGACGCCATTTTCTCGGAAAATAAGAGCGAAAAAGACAAACTGACAAACGGCCCAGGCTCCGCGACACCACGTTCGTTAACTCTTTTTTAGTCGCACCGTTCCCCCCCTCCCTCTCTCTCTCTCTCTCTCTTGCCCACCGCGTTAGCGGTCCAGGCTCTGCGACTCCTAACAATTCGTTTATTCTTATTTAGTTGCACTCTCTGACCCCCCGCCGCGACAGCGGCCCAGGCTCTGCGACTCCAAACAATTCGTTTACTCTTTTATAGTCGCACTCTCTGACCCCCCGCCGCGATAGCGGCCCAGGCTCTGCGACTCCAAACAATTCGTTTACTCTTTTTTAGTCGCAATGTTCAACCTTTTCTCTCTCTCTCTTTCTCTCTATCCCGCCGCGTTAGCGGCCCAGGCTCCGCGATTCCACGTTCGTTACCTTTTTTAGTCACACATATGCCCGCCGCGTTAGCGGCCCAGGCTCCGCGACCCCTCATTCCCTCATTTTTTTTTAATCGCACTTCTCATCTCTCTTTCTTTCTCTTTCCCTCTCTCTCTTTCCCTCTCTCTATCTCTCTCTCCCTCTCTTTCTCTCTATCCCGCCGCGTTAGCGGCCCAGGCTCCGCGATTCCACGTTCGTTAACTTTTTTAGTCACACATATGCCCGCCGCGTTAGCGGCCCAGGCTCCGCGACACCTAAATTCCCTCACTCTTTTTTTCTTATCTCTCTCTCTTTCTCTCTCTCTCTTTCTCTCTCTCTCTCTCTCTCTCTCTCTCTCCCTCCCTCTCTCTTTCTCTTTCTCCCGCCGCGTTAGCGGCCCAGGCACCGCGATTCCACGTTCGTTAACTTTTTTCAGTCACACACATGCCCGCCGCGTTAGCGGTCCAGGCTCCGCGACACCTAAATTCCCTCACTCTTTTTTTCTCATCTCTCTCTCTTTCTCTTTCCCTCTCTCTCTTTCTCTCTTTCTCTCTCTCTTTCTCTCTCTCTCTCTCTCTCTCTCTCTCTCTCTCTCCCTCCCTCTCTCTTTCTCTTTCTCCCGCCGCGTTAGCGGCCAAGGCTCCGCGATTCCACGTTCGTTAACTTTTTTCAGTCACACACATGCCCGCCGCGTTAGCGGTCCAGGCTCCGCGACCCAACTATCGTTCACTCTTTTTTAGTTGCACTGCTCCCCCCCCCTGTCTCTCTCTCTTGCCCGCCGCGTTAGCGGCCCAGGCTCAGAAACCCCACGTTCATTCACTATTTTTTTCTCGCACTGCTCATCTCTTTTTTTTTAACTCTTAACTTTTTTCAATCATCTTCTTTACTTTTTAACTTTTCCTTTTTCATTTAATCTTCTTTCTCTGTCCCCTACCCCTTTCCCTTTCCCTGCTTTCGATATTATTTATTTAAACAACCAGAGCAAAGACAAAAGTAAAGGGTAAAATATTTATTTGTAAAAAGAAATAATACTATTCATACACAACGATTTATTTATATAAAAAAAATATTTATTTATAAAAGTTTTAGCTATTCACGCAACCTTTGAAATTTTTTTTTCGCCCCGTTACCCCCCGCCAAACTTAAACACCACTTTCCCCATGTCCCCCCTTACCCCCCTAACACATTCAACCATAACCCTAAGCCACAGTACTATCCAAAACGGGTATATACTATTCTATGCAGACGGCGTGTTTGAGGGCCGGTTTGACAGGGTTGCGGGGGGAATTTTCGAGTTTTGAAAAAAAATGTCGACGTTTGGGAGGGGGGAGTTTTTTTGACGTTTTTTCGATTTTTTCAAACGGTTTTTTCGCGGTGAAGGGGCGTTTTTCTTTTGTTTCTTTTACGTTTTTCGGGAGGGGGGCTAAGATGTGTTGCCGGGGAGCGCGAAAAAACCGTTGACAGTTCTGGCAGTTTCGACAGCTGTCAAATGTCACTTTTTTCGAAAGGCGCGCAGGGGGAAAAGGAGGGGCGGCCCGGGTGCGCGCGGGAAAGGGGAGTTTGAAAAGGGCGGTCGGGGGGCGGCCGAAATTCCGAGGGCGGCGAAAAGGGAGGAAATCTGTCACGGCCGAACGGTACGAGGAAATCGCGTCGTTTTTTTTCGGTCGTGTCGGAATTTACTTCCTCTTCGACTGCCGAAAGTTTCGCGGCGCTGTGACCGACCGTCGCGAGGTTATTTAGGAAAAAGCTTTTTTTTCGTTTTTTCTCGGTTCTAAATTTCGATAAATTTCGAAACGCTACAACTCGAGAACGGTGCGTCGTAAACGGGTCGGGTTTGTGGATTTATCCGTTTCCGAAGTTTTCCGATGTTTTACGAGCGCTTCCGATTTTTCCCGACCTTTTCCGAACTCCGAAGCGAAGCCCGCCGTAGGCGGCACCGACTCGACGAAGCGAAACCGACTACGCGAACGTGACCGCGAAAGATGAGGCAAAAAACGCGAAACGTCAAATTTGACATTTCTGACAGATGTCGAAAGTGGGACAGCGGAGCCGCGCGTCAGCGCGCAACGATTCTCGCACGTGCGGTCATTTCGGAAGCGTCTCGACGTCGGAAACGCGATTCGGCGAAAAAAATTTCGAAATCTCGAAGTCCCGTAAATGTCGAAAAACCGCCCAGACAAAATGGCCGCCGTGTTTTTCACGAGACCCGCGCCGATCGATCGCGTTTGACGGCGCGAAAAAAATTGGCGCGAAAAAACCGCGAAAATATCGCGCGCGTCTTGAGAAAACGCGAAAAACGCGTTTTAAACGCGATTTTGCCGTCACGCGATTTTCGAAAAATCGCGTGAAACGGACGATGCTTCCGATCGGATTTTTTCTCGCAGATTCGGAAAGGTCTCCGTTATTAGAGTGCCCGATTGGTTACCCGACGTTTCTCCGACCGTCCGTGTAGACAAAATGGCGGTCGGCGCGAAAACGTTTGCAGAAATTTTTTTTCGCGTAGAGGAACACGGGAAAGCTATCTCCTCTGAAGGCGCCGAGAGTCGAGATTGGTGGTTACCGGGTTCGCATAGTCGACACATGTCGGCGGTGCGTAGGCTAGGTTTAATATCGATATCTTCAAAAATGGCCGTTTTAGAGCGATTTGAAAATGGCCGACGAAAAAAAAGAAAAGTCGACTTTGACAATGTGTGGATGACAGACGGTAACACCCACAGAGACCAAACTCGGTGTGAATGTTTACCCATATCTTGGCTACCCGACGGTACCACAAGGAAACCGTTCCGATAATTCTTGCAAAAGTTATTATTGATCGTTTTTCGGAAAACACTCGGAAATTTGCGAAAATCGCGAAAATTGCGTTTTTTCACGGCAGGAAAATTTCAAGATGGCGCGGGAAAGTTGGTGTGTGAAAATTTTCAAAAATTTTCACCGGGATCATCAAATGACGTGTATAGCTCTCCAAAATAAGTGTTCCGAAGTTTCCATGTTTGACAATTTTTCCAAGATGGCGGATTTAAGTCGAGGGTCAAGTTTTTTGTAGACGTTTGCGGGAAAGCTATCTCCTCTGAAGGCGCTGGGCGTCGAGACAGGTGCTTGCCGGGTTCGTATAGTCGAGACATGTCGGCGGTGCGTAGGCTAGGTTTAATTTCGATACCTGACAAAATGGCCGTTCTACAGTGACTTTAAAATGGCCGATGTAAAAAAGACAAATTTCGACTTTGACAGTTCATAAATGACAGACGGTAATTACGAGAAACGTCAAACTCGGTGTGTCGAAAGATAGTTTTCTTGGCCATCCGTCGATACTCAAACGAAACCATTCCGACGTTCCGTTTGGAAATTATCAAGGATCGCGTCCGAAAAAACACACTTTTTTTCGCGATTTTTTGAGAAGAAAATGCGAAATCAACGCCATCTTAAAAAACTTACCGCGTCAAAAATATCCGCGAAATTTGAACAAAAATTGCTTCTGTTGATTGTCAAAGCATGTAGTGACACGACGGTGTGTCCAGTCTATACACGTTTCTCAGAAAATGTCGGAGTTACGGGCGTTTCAAAATGGCCGATTTTTTTGACGTAATTTCGACTTTGACGTTTGTAAAAATTGACATTTCGAAAAACTTGCAACGGCATGTTAAGGTCACATGTATTTCCGTCATTTTTATGTACCTACCATTTTTTTTCGATCGTTTTTAACAAAATGGCGGCTGATTTAGTTGAATGGAGACAATAGCTTTTTTGCCGTTTTAAACTGAAAATACAAATTTCGGATCACTTTTCTAAACCTTCCTGTATACAAACTATAAGTGATATCGAAACCAACTCAACTACCAGCGATAGACAAAGCACGCAGAAACATCGTGATACCATTCGTTTGCGCGGTTTTTTCAAAAATGGCCGAGCTACGAGCGTTTCAAAATGGCCGATTTTTTTTGAAAAAATTTCGAATTTGACGTTTGAAAAATGACAGTTGCGATTTTTTCCGGTGCCTCTTGCATCAATATGTCATTGCTGCACGCTTTTCCTGTACGACGACACCAAAATCTGGCCGCCATCTTGATTCTTCGATTTTATCTAAATTTTTCAATGTGCAGAAACACGTGTCTTTTTTCGAATTTTTCCAACTTTTCAATTTAGACATTTTTTAAATGACAGTTTCAATTCTTTTTCCAAAAACATTTCGTGAGGGTGTCGTAGCTCGGAGTTTTTTCGTTCCGGTTAAATTACAAAATTTCCGACATCTTGATTTTCCGAATCGGCGAAAATTATTTCCTCGGTCGTGTTTGCCAAATTTCAGCAAAACCTGATATTTGGACGCCATTTTCTCCGGAAATATGCACGCAAACGAAAAACGGATTTCGGATCTGAATTCAACGCGCTCCCGACATGCCAAGCTGCGAATTTCAGCCATTTCTATTTTTTGAAAATTTTTCTCAAAAAATCTAATGGTAATAAGGCCTGTGATTTTTTTTGATCACAAATTGTTTCGTCATTTTCTCCGAAACGGTGAAAGTTTTTGGGAAAAATTTTTTTTCGGTCGACAGAGTTCGTCGATGAGAAGTGTAACGTCGAATTGCGATCGAGAAATTTTCCAAAATGGCCGCTACAGACGCTTTTGAAAATTCGCAAAAAAAATTAAAAAAAATCGACTTTGACAGCTTATAGGTGACTGACGGTTACGTCAATTGCGATGAAGTTTTGCAGTCTTCAAGAACCGTTTCTCAGCTACACGTCGATACCTTTTCGATCATTCCCCGACCGACGTGGCCAAAGTTACGGTCAAAAATGTCCGAGCGGTACAATTTCACGTTTATAAACTTCACGATTTCCGAGCAAAATCAATGAAAATCAGCTATGTTTTCGAATTTTTTTCCTAGGTAATTTCCGTACATCAGGACTCTAGGATCATTTTAGCAGGGTAGTAGAAGAGTTGGTCTGTCGGAAATCTCAATTTTTGTCGCTTAAATTTCCAAAATGGCGACGCTGTGAATTTTCGAAAATGGCCGATTTTCGCTCCAAATCTTTGGACTTTGACGTTTAAAAAGTCGCATTTTCGTTTTTTTTTTCGAGTTTTTTTTACGACAACGTTCAAGTTAAGGATAATGCCTTTCTTTTTTAAATTAAAAAAAAAATTGTATCGCGACTTTTAACGTCACAGCGATTTTTTTCGCTGAAAAATAAACGAGTTCGTTCACGATTTTTCGCACTTGACATTTTTTATTTGACACTTTCGATTGTTTTGCCATTCTTTTTTCACGGTCAGGTTCGAGTCGCGAGTATTCTCTTTAATTTGAAAAACGGCAAAAATTATTTCAACCAAAAATTACACCGCTACCAAAATTAATTTTGTTACAGTGAAAAAATGATGTTTTTCAATTACTTTTGATTTTGACGTTTGAGAAGTGACACTTTAAATTTTCTTTTTGTTTTTTTCTCACAATAGGATCGTAATTTTGAGTTTCTTTGTTACGTCAAAATTATAAGTTGACCGCCATTTTGATTTTTAGAGTTAAAAAAAATTATTTCCTTTGTTCGAAACGTCCTTTTTCCAATGTTCTACCATATTGTCTGACATTTGGACGCCATTTTCTCGGAATATAAAAGCGAAAAAGACAAACTGACAAACGGCCCAGGCTCTGCGACTCCAAACAATTCGTTTACTCTTTTTTAGTCGTACTCTCTGACCCCTCGCCGCGATAGCGGCCCAGGCTCTGCGACTCCAAACAATTCGTTTACTCTTTTTTAGTCGCACTCTCTGACCCCCCGCCGCGATAGCGGCCCAGGCTCCGCGACTCCAAACAATTCGTTTACTCTTTCTTAGTCACACTCTCTGACCCCCCGCCGCGATAGCGGCTCAGGCTCTGCGACTCCAAACAATTCGTTTACTCTTTTTTAGTCGCACTCTCTGACCCCCCGCCGCGATAGCGGCCCAGGCTCTGCGACTCCAAACAATTCGTTTACTCTTTTTTAGTCGTACTCTCTGACCCCCCGCCGCGATAGCGGCCCAGGCTCTGCGACTCCAAACAATTCGTTTACTCTTTTTTAGTCGCACTCTCTGACCCCCCGCCGCGATAGCGGCCCAGGCTCTGCGACTCCAAACAATTCGTTTACTCTTTTTTAGTCCCACTCTCTGACCCCCCGCCGCGATAGCGGCCCAGGCTCTGCGACTCCAAACAATTCGTTTACTCTTTTTTAGTCGCACTCTCTGACCCCCCGCCGCGATAGCGGCCCAGGCTCTGCGACTCCAAACAATTCGTATACTCTTTTTTAGTCGCACTCTCTGACCCCCCGCCGCGATAGCGGCCCAGGCTCCGCGACACCAAACAATTCGTTCACTCTTTTTTAGTCGCACTCTCTGACCTCCCGCCGCGATAGCGGCCCAGGCTCTGCGACTCCAAACAATTCGTTTACTCTTTTTTAGTCGTACTCTCTGACCCCCCGCCGCGATAGCGGCCCAGATTCTGCGACTCCAAACAATTCGTTTACTCTTTTTTTGTCGCACTCTCTGACTCCCCGCCGCGATAGCGGCCAAGGCTCTGCGACTCCAAACAATTCGTTTACTCTTTTTTAGTCGCACTCTCTGACCCCCCGCCGCGATAGCGGCCCAGGCTCTGCGACTCCAAACAATTCGTTTATCATTTTTTAGTCGAACTCTCTGACCCCCCGCCGCGATAGCGGCCCAGGCTCTGCGACTCCAAACAATTCGTTTACTCTTTTTTAGTTGCACTCTCTGACCCCCCGCCGCGTTAGCGGCCCAGGTTCTGCGACTCCAAACAATTCGTTTACTCTTTTTTTGTCGCACTCTCTGACTCCCCGCCGCGATAGCGGCCAAGGCTCTGCGACTCCAAACAATTCGTTTACTCTTTTTTAGTCGCACTCTCTGACCCCCCGCCGCGATAGCGGCCCAGACTCTGCGACTCCAAACAATTCGTTTACTCTTTTTTAGTCGCACTCTCTGACCCCCCGCCGCGATAGCGGCCCAGGCTCTGCGACTCCAAACAATTCGTTTACTCTTTTTTAGTCGCATTCTCTGACCCCCCGCCGCGATAGCGGCCCAGGCTCTGCGACTCCAAACAATTTGTTTACTCTTTTTTAGTCGCACTCTCTGACCCCCCGCCGCGATAGCGGCCCAGGCTCTGCGACTCCAAACAATTCGTTTACCATTTTTTAGTCGAACTCTCTGACCCCCCGCCGCGATAGCGGCCCAGGCTCTGCGACTCCAAACAATTCGTTTACTCTTTTTTAGTTGCACTCTCTGACCCCCCGCCGCGTTAGCGGCCCAGGTTCTGCGACTCCAAACAATTCGTTTACTCTTTTTTTGTCGCACTCTCTGACTCCCCGCCGCGATAGCGGCCAAGGCTCTGCGACTCCAAACAATTCGTTTACTCTTTTTTAGTCGCACTCTCTGACCCCCCGCCGCGATAGCGGCCCAGACTCTGCGACTCCAAACAATTCGTTTACCATTTTTTAGTCGAACTCTCTGACTCCCCGCCGCGATAGCGGCCCAGGCTCTGCGACTCCAAACAATTCGTTTACCAATTTTTAGTCGAACTCTCTGACCCCCCGCCGCGATAGCGGCCCAGGTTCTGCGACTCCAAACAATTCGTTTACTCTTTTTTAGTCGCACTCTCTAACCCCCCGTCACATGGCTCCTCTCTATCTCTCTCTATCCCGCCGCGATAGCGACCCAAGCTCCGCGACCCCACGTTCGTTTACTTTTTTTTAGTCGCACTGCTACCCCCCTCTCTCTCTCTCTCTCTCTCTCTCTCTCTCTCTCTCCCCCCGCGTTAGCGGCCCATGCTCCACGACCACAGGTTCGTTCATTCTTTTTTAGTCGCACTGCTCCCCCCCTCTATCTCTCTTGCCCGCCGCGTTAGCGGCCCAGGCTCCGCGACCCTACGTTCGTTCACTTTTTTTTGTTGCTCTGCTCCCCTCTCTCTCTATCTCTCTCTTTTACCCAACGCGTTAGCGGCCCAGGCTCCGCGACCCCACGTTCGTTCACTCTTTTTTAGTCGCACTTCTCTCCTTCTCTCTTTCTGTTTCCCTCTCTCTCTCTCTCTCTCTCTCTCTCTCTTTCTCTCTCTCCCCCCGCGTTAGCGGCCCAGGCTCCGCGATTCCACGTTCGTTAACTTCTTTAGTCACACATATGCCCGCCGCGTTAGCGGCCCAGGCTCCGCGACCCCACGTTCGTTCACTCTTTTTTAGTCGCACTTCAATCCTCTCTCTCTCTCTCTCTATCTTTCTTTCGCTCTCTCTCCCGCCGCGTTAGCGGCCCAGGCTCCGCGATTCCACGTTCGTTAAAGTTTTTGGTCACACATATTCCCGCCGCGTTAGCGGCCCAGGCTCCACGACCCCACGTTCGTTCGCTTTTTTTCAGTCGCACTTCTCTGTTTCTCTCTCTCTCTTTCTCTTTCCCCTGTCTCTCTCTCTTTCTCTCTCTCCCGTCGCGTTCAGGCTCCGCGATTCAACGTTCGTTAACTTTTTTAATCACACATATGCCCGCCGCGTTAGCGGCCCAGCCTCCACGACCCCACGTTCCTTCGCTATTTTTTAGTCGCACTTATCTTCTTTCTCTATCTCTTGCCCGCCGCGTTAACAGCCCAGGCTCCGCGTTCCCACGATCGTTCGCAATTTTTTAGTCGCACTGCTCCCCCCCTGTCTCTCTCTCTTGCCCGCCGCGTTAGCGACCCAGGCTCCACGATCCCACGTTCGTTAACTGTTTTTTTTCTAGCAAATCTAATCTATCTTTCTTTTTTTTAACTCTTAACTTTTTTCAATCACCTTTTTTATTTTTTTATTTTCCTTTTTCATTTAATCTTCTTTCTCTGCCCCCCTCCCCCTTTCCCTTTCCCTGCTTTCGATATTATTTATTACAACAACCGAAGAAAGATAAAATTAAAAGGATAAAGTATTTATTTGAAAAAAGAAATAATACTATTGATACACAACGATTTATTTATAAAAAAAAAATATATTTATTTATAAAAGTTTTCACTATTCACGCAACCTTTGAAAAAATTTTTTCGCCCCGTTACCCCCCGCCAAACTTTCTCACCCTCATCCTCATGCCTCCCCTTACCACTTTATGACTTTCAACCATAACCCTAAGTCACAGTACTAGTTGTATTTTTCTATTTTGTGATATTTGATATATTTATTACATTTTGCTATCCATTTATATTTATTATCTTAATAAAAACTGTTAAAATTTGCTTGTGAATTTTCTTCTGCCTGTGACGTTGTTCATTTGTGTGCATTGCCATAACAATGGTTAAATTCTCATTTTGAGCTAGCTGGCTGCTAAATAGCATTCCTAACCTCCCCGAAAATTGCTCGGGGTGGAACGGAAGGTTATATAAATTGGCGCGCCAACGCGGGGCCCTCGTAATTTGAAGACCCTGAGACTTTCAAAGTCATGATATTTGCTCTATTTAAATTTTTTGTAATTTTTTTTGTTTGGCATTGCTACACTTGAGCGGCAGATCAGGTTGAAGAGTTCGGTAAAAGCAATTTTACAGTATCGCAATAACAGATGGTATCCAGGTGGTTTCAGTTTTCATTTTTCTAATTTTCTAGTAAAATTTTCCATTTTTTTTATTAATCTTTTCAGTAAAATTTTAATCTTTCCATGAAAATAGCAGGCATGATTTTTAATGAGGGAAATGGTATTGCTGTAATTTGTTTCGGTTCTTTGATGAGTCCAAATTTTATTTTATTGAAGTTTTTCAAATTTTTCATGAAATTTATAATAATTATTGTGGGTGTAATAAATATTTATTTGCATTTTGATACTTAAAAACTTTTAATTTTTAATCGTGCAGAATTGGCCTGTTATCAGTTTCAAGGAAGGTAGTGGTTTTTTTTATGAGTGATAAGCTTCATATCAGGTCCGCAAAATTTGATTCTTTATCCTGGAAAATTATTTCGACTCCTTTAAGTTATTTTATTGTGAAATTATTTAAAATTTCTATATTTATTCATGATAAATAATAATTCATGATTATTATTAAAACAATTTGACTTTGAAATATTTTGGTGTTGTTAATTTTTAGAATTATTTTATTATACACCTATCAAAGATCAAATTTGTTTCTTTTTCATTTATTTATAGTTAGTTAACTTAGGAGTATTTATTTAATTGTTTTTTTTATTCATCTGGGATGATGAGATTTTTTTTTGCTGACCTGGGACTTATCAACTCTATTTTTTTTTTTATTTCATACCTAATTGTTTCATAACTCTACCTTCACTCATTGCACCCGCAATAATGTTACTTTGCAAGGCCTTACCATCTGCCATGAAGGGGGCGAGTTTTCTCGTCTGAGTGGGCGAAATTATTTATGAAAATTTAAATTTTAAATTATTTGTTTTCAAGTCTGTGAGATTGAGTCTTTGCTACTTTTTGAATCTTTTCCATAGATCATTGATTTGATTCTTATTATGTGTGGATGAGTACATATTGCTCACTTTCATAATTATCTTTAACAGGAATCATTTTCTCCTCGCAAGAGGAAAGTTTATGTCATTTTGATTGAGAGTGTGTGTGAGTGTGCCCCAATTATTGTGGCTTTTGTTACATTTATATAATATATTATTGCCTATTAATTAGATTTCAATATATTATCCTTGTGAATTATTTCTATTATTATTATTATCTTTAAAATTTTTTCTCTATTTATTATTGGTGTCACTGGTAGCCTAATTGGTCATCTTAGTCTTGCAACTTGCCTTTACCCACACTAATTAATTTTTTTTCACACAGGAAAATCGACCGTACCTGCGGACGGAGACTGATCGGCACAGCCTTGCTGAGCTGGGTGACTGAGTTTGCTGAGCGTAACGATTTTTGCTGCTCGCCGTTAAGGAACAGTAATTTAGCATTTAAGATCTTTTCATTATTATTGCTGTTTTCTTTTTTTTAAATATATTAAAAATTAAAATTTACATCTTTGAACCAATCACCCATACTGTGTGCTTTTCTCTTTTGTTGCTGCTCTGCAGGTATTTGATTAATTCGATTGCTATCACCTATTAATTATTTAACTTTTTAATTATTACCTATTATCAATTATTACCTATTACTGATTATTAGTGTGGAATTATAGTAGTTCTCCATCCCTCAGGTGCTAACTTTTGATATTAACGTTAATAAAAACATTAAATTTTTTTTTTTGATTGCCAATTAGTTTTCAACATTGTAGGTAGGGGTCCTTATTAGTAGGTACTATTTGAACTCCCTTGTATATTTTTCTCTTTTTTATTTTAACTTTGGAATTCTACGTTACGTACATACCAACCCTTAACATCATGTCTCACAAAATCAATGTGGTAGATTTGCTTTCGGAGGAGCTTAGTTATGAAATATTAATTCGTGGTCTCACGGTGCCCGCCACTGTTGAGGAAAAGCGTAGATATCTGCGGGGTTTATTTGCCCAGGAGGCAAATGACCGTAGTTTTTCTGATCCCCAAGCATCTCAATCCCCTTTTACTTTTGATGAGGATGAAGCTGCATTGCTCGCCTCAATCACCAAGGTGAGAGAGTTGGTTAACACCTCTTCAGTATCTCTCGGCTCCACCGAACAGCGTCGTGTTAATTCACGGCTGTCACACATGAGTGGTCGTCTTCGCCGAATGACTGCCAACACCGAGGAAGAACGTAAGAAACTTGAGGCTCTAAAGGTTGCTCTAATCATCCTAGAGTCGGATCTGTTGGACAGGATTCAACTGCCCCCAGATCCATCGCCGGCCTCACCGACTCCCCCTTCTCCGCCGCGAACAACAGCGACCGTGTCCTTTATGCCGAACACCTTGGCATCATCCCCTTTGCAGCCACCGTCATTCCCAGTCACTTCTGTGGTGCAATCCATCAATGCACCTATCACGTCACAGCAACCATCTCCACCGGTTCCCCATGCTCAGAATACATCCTGGTCAACCCAGAACGCTGAGCATGTAAAAAAGGTCCCCGTATTTAAATGGGGCATTAAAAAATTTTCAGGTGAGGGCTCTCTTATGGAGTTCCTCGAAAAGGTGGAATCGTTGATGCCATCTCGTGGTTGCAACGAAGCAGATCTCTTTGCTGCTGCAGTGATCTTTTTGAAGGTGTGGCGTGGACATGGTGGTACAATGGTCACCGTGCCAACAACTTTTATGACTGGGATGATCTGGTCTATCAGCTCAAAGGAGCTTTCATGCGCACCGATCACGACCAGAACTTACTGGACGAGATCAGGAGGCGTAAGCAGGGCAGGGGAGAATCTGTCACCAACTTTCTCTTCCTCATGCAGGCAGAGTTCCATCGTCTGCTCAACTCTTCTCTCTCAGAGAAGGAGCAGGTGAACATCGTTCGTAGGAACCTACTACCCCATTATGTAAGGTCATTGGCCCTACATGACTTTTTTTCGTTCGGACAATTGGCAGGTGCCTGTCGACGATTGGAGGACTCATACCAAGTCACCCAATCGTTCCGAAATGTTAATGTCAGTGCTACCACTGCCCCTGTTGTCTGCCAGAACTGTAACCGAGAAGGTCACACTTCTCGTCAGTGTCGCTCCCGACCATCTCCGTATTGCTACGGATGTGGACGAGAGGGTGTGGTTAAACCACGATGCCCATCGTGCTCAAAAAACGCCAATCGGCCGGAGGCCAGGTCCACAACAGCTCCAGCTCCTGGAACCTCCCAAGGCCAAAGTCAGGCTGGAACGAGCAAAGGAAAGTCCGCACCAGGACAACCTCCAAAAAACGGCCCCAAATAATTTACCGTAGGGATTCTGGAGACTGGCTTCACTGGCTCCAGCGCATTAAAACGTTTGTCCACACACCAACTCCCTTAGCTCAGGTTTCACCTTCCGTTCAATCAAGCGTTGTGCCCAAAGTGGCAGTTGAGCCCCTTCTCTTACAGCTCGACAGCGACAATCGTCCATATCTTAACATCTGTGTCGCTGGCGAGAATGTTTCTGCTCTATTAGGCAGTGGTAGTAATGTCACCATAATAGGATCTGCAGGTTTGTACCTTTTAAGAAAGCTTAATTTAACCCTTTCATATGATGTTATGTTAAATTTGACCACAGCAGATGGCCAAGTGCAGGACACCTTGGGGTATGTTATGCTCCCTTTAATTTTTGAGGATTGTCATCAGGAGTTTAAGGTTTTAGTTGTTCCCACCATTGCCCATAAATTAGTTCTGGGAATGGATTTTATTCTTAAATTTAAATTAAAAGTAGATTTTCCCAATTTTAAATATCAATCTATAATGTCCTCCTGCGCTGTTAATGCTATTCAGGGATTAGAAAGGTTAGACGAGAGCGAAGTTAGGCAACTTAACCAGGTTGTTGACCTGTTTAAGGAGATAGGTCCTGAGGATAGGATAGGGTGTACCCATTTGTATACACATCACATCGACACCGGTGATGCAACCCTCATCAGGCAGAGGCAGTATCCTTTGTCTCATGCCATGCAGCAGGCTCTCGACGAGCAAGTCGAGGAGATGCTCAAGTTAGGGATCATTGAAAAATGTTCTTCTCCCTGGTGCAGTCCCTTATGGCTTGTCAAAAAGAAGGATGAGTCATACCGTGTTTGTTTTGATGGGCGGAAGTTAAATTCTGTCACGGTCCCCGATTCTTATCCTCCACCGTTAATTGACTCCATCTTGATGAAGATCCGAGACTCTAAATATCTCTCTTCAATAGATCTTAAATCTGCCTTTCTTCAGATTCCTCTTGACGATGAGTCCAAACTTAAGACCGCCTTCGCCGTTCGTGGCAAAGGCCTTTTTTGTTATAAACGTCTTCCTTTCGGCCTGAATAATAGTTCTAGTGCTATGTGCCGACTCCTGGACGGTGTTTTGGGTCCTGAACTGGAGCCCTATGTTTTTTATTACCTTGATGATATCATCATTGCCACGGGAGATTTTTCAACTCATCTCCGTGTATTGCGTGATGTCCGTGAGAGACTCAAGAATGCTAATCTGACATTGAACTTCAAAAAATGTTTCTTTTGTCGACCATCTTTGAATTTTCTAGGCTTTGTCGTTGACGACAAGGGCCTGAGGACAGATCCTGAGAAAATTTCTGCTCTTGTTAATTATCCCAGCCCTACGAATACCACTCAGATTCGTAGACTTATCGGTATGATCGGATACTATCGTCGCTTCCTCAAAGATTTTGCATCTGTTTCTTCCCCCATTAACGATCTTCTGAAGGGTAAGAAAAAAGGTCAGCCGGTGGTTTGGACCTCCGAGGCTGAACAGGCGTTTCAAAAAATTAAAGTTCTCCTCACTAGTGCTCCCATTCTGGCTAGTCCAGACTTTTCAAAGCCATTTTTAATAATGTGTGACGCATCGGACACAGGAGTGGGGGGTATACTCTTTCAAGAGGAGGATGGCTTGGAACATCCCATCGCATTCTTTAGTAAAACCCTGAACAAATGTCAGAGGAAGTACACCACCACTAAAAAGAACTTTTATTATCCATCGAAAAGTTTCGGTGCTACGTGGAAGGGACCGAGTTTAAGGTCATATCCGATCATTCCTCCCTTCAATGGCTGTGGACCATGAAGGATCCTCTTCCACGCTTGTCCAGATGGCTCTTGAGGCTCTCACAATACAAGTTCACCATTGTTCATCGCAAGGGCTCAGATATTCCAGTCGTAGACGCGCTATCCCGATCCGGCGTAGATAGTTCCCCGGCACCATCTCAGATCTCTGTCCTGAATTTAGCCAAGTTGATCCCTGATAAGTGGTACAGGGACATGCTCAATCGTGTTCATGACGAACCAGGCAAGTTCCCAGCTTTTAAAGCCGAAAATGGCGTTTTATATAAACATGTCCTTGGTCGTAGTCCACTTTCAGATTCGAGCTCGTGGAAGATCATCGTTCCCACTAGAAACAGGCCAGAGATTCTGAAAATATATCATGACGACCCTACAGCTGGTCATCTGGGTGTCTATAAAACATTGTCCAGGATATCCGCGCTATATTACTGGCCGCGCATGAAGCAGTCAGTTCAACTTTATGTGGGTGCTTGCAAAGTATGTTCGCAATGCAAGCCCAGTAATCTTCCGCAGGCAGGACTTATGGGAAAATATAGGGATATTAGGTACCCGTTTCAGATGGTTTCAGCCGATTTGTTAGGTCCTTACCCCCGATCGAAAAAAGGGAATCGATTTTTGCTTGTGGTGTGTGACTGGTTCACAAAATTCGTGTTGGTTCAACCCTTAGCTAAAGCTACTTCTGCAGCCATCGTTAAGTTTCTGGAAAACCAAGTTTTTCTTATTTTCGGTACCCCCCAGATCATGCTGGTGGATAATGGTCCTCAATTTATTTCTAAGGAATTTAAGTCCTTGATGAAACTTTATAATGTTCAGAAGGCTTGGTACACCGCCAGATATCATCCGCAGACGAATCCAACCGAACGAGTGAATCGGACTATCACCACAGCAATTCGCTCTTACATTAAGGACAACCATCAAACGTGGGATGAGTCCATTTTTAAAATCGCACAAGCAATTCGGCTTGCACGACATGAGGTCACCGGCTATTCCCCGAGCTTTTTAATTTTTTTCAGAAACGTCCCAGTGGACGGTTCCTTTTATGGCAGGATTTCTGACAACGCTCAGAATCCTGTGAATATTGCCCAGGAGGTTCTCAACCCAGAGTGTGTTCAGAACCTTCCTGATGTTTATTTAAGGGTGCAGGAACGTCTTCGACGCTCCTATGACGCGAACAAGTCTAGGTACGACCTTCGGAGGCGTGATGTGCGGTTTAGTGTTGGTGATAGGGTGCTTAAGCGTAACTTTTTCCTGTCCAAGGCCGCGGATAACTTCAATGCGAAGTTAGCCCCGAAGTTCACCCAATGTGTGGTGGATCGTGTCAAGTCCCCTTTAGTTTATTCTTTAAAGGATCTCCGGGGTAATAAGCTTGGTGATTTTCACATTAAAGATCTGAAACCAGATTTAACTGAGGACGCTCCTGACATTCCTGATGACCCCTCAGAAACTTAGCCAGAATTTATAATCACTCTCAATCAATTTTGTTTTGCTCCTTGTAGTTTGTCGTTCTTTTTTAGATCTGTGATCTATTTAACTCTTTGGAATTCATACCTTTTTTATGGTCTATTACTCTTTTTGTAATTTGTATTTTTTTTTGTCTATTAGACTTTCATTTTTTTCATGTCAGACCAATTATATAAATTGCCACCGTAATTGAGGTGAATCGGTGCAGTCTGTTGTCTTCCCTCAAGAGCCAAACATCAGGCTCATTTTTTTCATGTCAGGCCAGTCGGAAGATTGCCACCGTAATTGAGGTGAATCGGTGCAGTCTGTTGTCTTCCCTCAAGAGCCAAACATCAGGCTCATTTTTTTCATGTCAGGCTAGTCGGAAGATTGCCACCGTAATTGAGGCGAATCGGTGCAGTCTGTTTTCATCCCTCAAGAGCCCAACACCTGGCTCATCATTTTTTTTTCTAACATTGACCTTTTTTTTCTTACCATGTCATGTTAGCCTCTTTACATTTTTCATTTTTCAAAATTTTTCACCTAGTTCATAAGTTGGCCGTCGATTTTTGACACTCAGGTTAGCATCCTTTCACTAGCAAGAGAGGCGTTGCCTCTTATTTTATTTATTTTCTGGCGTCTTATTGTCTGGTGGTCTCAATTGTGGTGATGGAACACTTATGGTAATTTTAGCCTTAGTGGCATTTTTTGTAGTTCCAGGACCGCGGGAGGCCTACCCCACATTTGACCCCGGAGACTGCTCGGACCGGTTTTACAACACTCCTGCACCAAAATTTGCTTCGGCGTGATTATTATTGTTATTGTTATTTTTATTATATTTAGTCACGGGGGCGAAGGTGCAGTGACTGTTCGGATCCGAGCAGGGAAATTTGTTTGAAGGCATCTCCTGGTATGCGTGTTCTGTGCTTGGGAGTCTCATGTATGCAGTGCGTATGCAAAATTTTGTGTACTGAGTCCTCCCTTGCCCTATCTCTGGTGTATCAGGAGCATGCTCTTTGAAGTATGAAACTAACCACCTCATATTGTCACCATTGATGCAAGTCAATTTGCGGTAGGAGCAATCCTTTCGCAAGGCCCTATAAATTCCGATAAACCAATTTCCTATGCATCTTGCACTCTCAATGCCGCCGAGATAAACTATTCCACCATAGAGAAAGAACTTCTAGCCATAATCTATGCAGTAAAAACTTTTAGACCATATCTATTCGGTCACAAATTCAAGATCGTCACAGATCACAAACCATTGACCTGGCTGTTTTCCCTAAAGGAACCCAACTCTAAACTCGTTAGATGGAGACTAACTCTGTCCGAATACGACTACGAAATTATCTATAAAAAAGGCAAAATCAACTCCAACGCTGACGCTTTATCACGAGTAAAAATCCCAAATCAGGAACTAGAAATTCACCCTATAGACACTGATAACACTAACAGTCTTATAGTCGAAACAGGAGACGACGACATAGACGAACTCCTTAAAGGCCGATTCACACTATAGGTCAAGCAACGATCCGGTCACGGTTCGGTCACGATCAGATCAAATGTGCCACTGTTCACACTGTATGGTCAGGTCAGGTGTTCAGTGTACCGCCATCCGTCTTTTTATAAGTTACAGAACACAGAAGTGACGTTTAATAAGTAATTTATTATCAACCTGGATTAATAGAATTAAAAGCCGTGTTTTAAACTTCGTTTAAATGTTTAAGAACTTTTCAACAAAGGATCTAGCCATTATGGCGCTTGCATTAGACGAAGAAGAAAATGAGCGTCTAAAAAGAAAGGGCCCTAGGCGATTTTGGGTACATCCAATGTTGGAGAACAGAAAAAAAGAAGGAGAGTTCTTCACATTGTACAAGGAACTTATTGATGATGAAACAAAATTTTTCAATTATTTTCGGATGTCGAAAGATCAGTTTCATTATATTTTAAATACAATCTCAAAAGACATAAGTAAAACGAATACGACTTTTAGAGAAGCCATCACTCCAATCGAGAAGTTTGCGGTCTGTTTAAGGTAAGTAGCAGGTGGTAGTGAAAAACCTTATGATTTTTGAAAAATATATTATATTTTAACCTATCAAATACATTCTGTAGTAGAAATAAACATAACATGATTTGAAGTTCATAACAAAAAATAAAACGAGCTCTAATAAAAATAAGCTTTTTGTTCTCTGTTTAGAATTATTTGAATAAGAGGAAATCAATCAGTTGGTGGAGAAAATGCTTCATAATAGGAAGAGCAGGAAGGGGTGCTAGAATGTGAGGTGTTTGAAAGTGTAGTATATGTAGGAGACAAAATAGGTACATTAACATGCTGATTACAATATGGATATCGATTATCAGGAACTATAGTTTGAAGTTGAGTTGGAGTAGTAGTTTGACATTGGTTGCTCTCAATATTTATATATTTTTCTTCTATTTCGGATACTATGTTGAAAATTTTCTTTTTTGCCAAAAGCTTGTCACCAGGAGTAAACGTTTTTATTGTCTCTTTAATTCCATCGAAAAAATGGTCTAACACATCTTTTTCATGAGGTTGTTGCGCATTTTTTTTCTCCTCAATAATGTATTTCATTAATGTTGAACTGGCAGTTTCATGATAGGCAGAATTTTTTTTCCCCGCTGTCCTAGCACGTTTTCGATCTGGCTGTGAGGTTACACCTATGCTACCCACATGAGAAACTGCAGGACTATTTGAGATTTGAGACAAAGCTGGAGTTGCTGTCTGTGAGACATTATTAGACATTTGTGTGTCCTCTTCAATTAAGGCTTCATCTTCTACCAAATCATCACTGTGATTACTCATCAAATCGTCGACGTTATCCAGTGAAGTCAGACGCCCTTTATCCTTCATATAAGGTAGCAAAAACGATAATTCGGCCTCGTATTTCCATTTTTTCTCATTATCGGCGGCCTGCCCGGTCTTCGTTTTGCGAAAACGATATACTTTGCGGAATTGAGCGCGTATGGACTCCCAACGTTTCTTACAATATTCTGGACCTGTAAATAAGAAATACTGGTTACATTTTTATTATTTTAACGAAAGAGCAAAAATAATAGGTAATACAATGTAATGTTCTCTTTTTATTCGCAGGTATCTAGCTACTGGAGATTCATTTAGAACAATTGCTTTCAGTTACCGGTTGGGACACTCGACTATCCAGAGTATTGTTTGTGAAGTTTGTGAAGCAATCATTAAAAATTTACTTCCATCTTGCATACCACCACCAACGAAAAAACGTTGGGAACAGATTGCAGACAAATTCTGGAAACTGTGGCAATTTCCTAACTGCATAGGTGCTTTAGATGGCAAGCATATCGAGATTGTTGCCCCCCATAATAGCGGTTCTAACTTTTTCAATTACAAAAAAACCTTTTCAGTAGTATTATTAGCATTGGTGGATGCAAATTATAAATTTATTGCAGTTGATATAGGGTCGTACGGCAAAAATAGTGATGGGGGTATCTTTGCTAATTCCAAATTAGGCAGAGGTTTAGAGAATGGAAAACTGGACGTTCCAGAGGCGGCAGCGCTTCCGGGGACAAACGTGTTTGCACCTCATGTTATTATAGGAGATTCGGCATTTCCTTTGAAAACGTATCTTATGAGGCCTTTTCCTGAAGTGCAGGCAAACACTGACATAACCAAAAGAATATTCAATTATCGCCTTTGCCGAGCTCGGCGAATTGTGGAAAATGCATTTGGCATATTGGTGCAGAAATTTCGCATATACTTACGAAAAATTAATTCAAAGCCAGATAATGTTGAAAACATTATTCTTACAACCTGCATTTTACATAATTTTCTTCGTGGTGATTCTTCTATAACACATGAAGAACTAGTAGAAAAGCCAAATGATTCCTTGAGTATCTTACATGCATTGCCTAGGCATGGAGGCAACGCCCAGAGGGCTGCATTTGATCATAGAGAGACTCTAAAAACGTACTTTAATTCTAAAGCTGGGGAAGTTTCTTGGCAAGTGTTTAAAATTTAGAATGTCCACATAAGTCATTTTAAATATAATGATTTTGTAACATCTTTCTATTTTTATAATTTTATCGATGATTTTATAATTGTATAAACAGATAATATGTAATGTATTGAAGAAATTAAAACTAAATAACGAAACGATGTGTATATTTATTATAGGCAGATACTTACTTTTTTGTAGCTGAGTCGCCAATTCCCTCCACAGCTTTTGTTTGTGGCTGTTGTCGGAATATCTTTTATCGGCGAAGTTGTACAATTCTTCATGACATCGAACAAATTCAATCAATTCCTCATCCATTGTTTGTGAGAATTTTTGTTCCACGCGCAATGAAATTTCAACGTCAGAGGTGTATTTTACTTCAATCAAAGCGTCGAACACGGAAGACGAACTGTGACCTGACCGTTCGGGGTGTACACACTATCGGCACCTACTGGTTTTTAAGCCACCGGTGCAGTCTCGGTCCGATCAAAATATCGTCGGAAAGAAATACCGGAGTCAATTGACTGGAGCGTGATCTGACCGTTCCTGATAATGTGAATAGTGCAATATAAAACGCTTGTAACAATATTTGATCTGATCGTGACCGAACCGTGACCGGATCGTTGCTTGACCTATAGTGTGAATCGGCCTTAACAACCATTTAAGAGAAATCGAAGACACTAATACACAACACTCCAATTTAGAAGACCCTGTTCTGAACATACCAATTACAGAGCACCCAGTTAATTTCTATAAAAATCAAATAATATTCGGCTACTCGCCAAATAAAACGACATACACCTGTACCAAAAGTAACCCTTTCAACAAAAATCGTATAACAATTGATTGCAAAAACGAACACCTAGAAAATTCCACAATAGAAGCATTTAAAAATTTCATCGATCCTAAAACCAAATATTGCATTTATGTAGATGAAAAATTCACAAATGGAGTTAAACGTATATCAACTATACTCCCTAAGACATTCAAAAATAACGCATTTTCTCTCTGTGCATCCACAAAATTCGTAAAAGACGTGGAAGTGATAGATGACCAAAGAATGTACCTCAAATTCACACACGAAACAAAAACCGGTCACCGCGGAATAAAACAAACCATAGAACAGATAACCCAGAAATACTTCTGACCAAACATTACCGACGACACAACAAACTACGTCAACACCTGCAAAATTTGCTTAGAAAACAAATATGAGAGAAGACCTTATAAATTGAAATTCGAATTAACACCTACTCCTTCAAGACCTTTTCATTCCTTGCATATCGATACGTTTCACATCGATAAAATAAAATGTCTAACGATCATAGACGTATTCTCAAAATATGGACAATGTTACGTTCTAAAACAATTCCATGCTATCGAAATTTTCAATAAACTTCTGTCATACGTAAGTCATCATGGAATACCAAATCAAATTTCCTGCGACAACGGTATCGAATTCAACAACAACATAATCAGAGATTTTTGCAAACTTCATGGTATAACCCTCCATTTTACGACACCGCACAATTCAACTTCGAACAGTCCCATTGAAAGATTCCATTCTACCCTACTAGAACACATTCGATGTATAAAACGACAACACCCTTCAAATAGTATTGACGACACAATTATTTATGCAATTCTTGCATATAATAACTCCATACATAGCAGTACGAAATTCACACCTTTTCAAATAATAAATTGTAACTTAGAAAATAACGACCCGTTCGACATAACTAACGAAACAATAACTTCAGAATTTGTCACAAAACACAAAGAAATTAGCAAAAATCTATTCGCTAAAATTCGAGAAACCTCCCACGCCACTAAAGAACAGTGGATAAATAAAAATAACGAATCCAGACAACCTGCTCCAGACATCCCCGAAAATGCCCCTGTACACTTCAGAACAAATACACGTGACAAACAAAAACCCCTATACAAAGCATCGACTAGCAAAACTAACCAAGGCCCTGTCCTGGAAATGTCTAAAACCAAAAGACATAAATCTAAAATAAAACCGATACGAAAAACGAAACAAAATTAATTTTCCTTCGTCATTTTCTTTCCAGATGATAATCATCTTAACTCTATGCTTACATTTGGCCAAAGCACAAACACCCTTGACCAACTACCCTGGATTCTTTCCACATCACTTAGGTCCAGCTTACGTCACAACGTCAAAAATTTCTTATTTGTACTACATAAACCAAAAACCCTTATTACAACAAACTGAAAAATTATCAGAAATCTTCAAAATGGCATATATGCAAATAACAACAGCTAGCGATCCGTTTGTTCAAAAAACACTACTGCCAAGACTCCTAGACATTCAAGATCAAATATCAAACGCAAAAACCATGCAAGACAATTTACAACCCAAACAAAATTTACGTACGAAACGTGGACTACTGAATTTAGGTGGCTCAATAGCAAAAACGCTCTTCGGAACTTTAGACGCTGATGATGGCAAAGCAATTTATGAATCGCTGAATAATCTACAGGAAGACCAAGAGACTTTAAAAATAGGTCTCAATAAGCAAATAGAACTCTTTAATGAACTGACTGAAAAGTTAAATTCTACCGTAGCAACACTTAACTCCGATTTAATAGCCATAGAAAAACAAATGAATAACTTAACTAGTTATTTCATACATTCGAAGATCGCAATATATTCCTATTTGGAATTGGATAATTTACTCAATAGGCTCGAAATAAACACTCAAAAATTCAACGATGAATTAATGAAAATAGAAACATCTCTATATTTTTCAAAATTAAATTTAGTAACTCATGAAATCGTATCCAAAAACGAACTCTCTAGTCTGATAACAGATTGTTCCAGAAAATACCATGATGCTATGATCAAGTTCAATGACTTACATACCTATTACAGAATACTATCATTACAAAGTTTCATTTATAAAGATAAGATTCTTTTTGTAATCAGTATGCCATTAACGGATTCCAACATTTATTCCTACTAGCATATAATCCCTGTTCCGATCAACAATCAAATGATAATCCCAAATACACCGTACATCGCAATCGCCAAAGGAAACAACCTGGAAATTACACAAGAATGCCCTCAACTAGAAGATCAATTTATTTGCTCCGATATGAATCAACAAACGAGCAACCAAGACACCTGCATAGCACCAATCTTACTTCATCAAGGAGAAAAGAATTGCAGCAAAATCTACGTAACGATGAAAACAGACATGATTCGCAAGATTGACGAAAATCTACTAATCATCGTACCCAAAAACAAAATAACAATCACAGAATACTGCCCAGATATCATCATGAAAACTATTGAATCTCCAAGCCTGTATACAGTTCCAACGAACTGCAAAGTAAAAATTCACAACAAGATCTACTACACAAGAAAAGCAAGGAAACCTGAGAGCATCGACAGCTTCAATGGCGTCAAATTAGAAGACATACAACTACACGAAGACATACCTATCGACAACATCCCTGAAATTCAGATGAACATCACGCATATTTCGAAGAAAACTCAAGAACCAATTTTATTTAGACTTCATAAATCGAATACTAACTACCATTTAATCACTTGGTTTATAATTATATTATTAATTGTTTCATTTGTATTGTATAAAAAACGGCACTTATGCCACAAAAAATTATTTAAGAAAATTAAGATCGAAGGTTCAGATATTGATATTGAAAAACCTTCTTCGTCACTTTTTCAAACTTAAGGAGGGAGGAGTTATGCACCTCTTAATCCATATCATTTGTAATTAGGTAAGACATAAACAAACTAAGACAAAGACCTAGTGTCTCTAGAAATTAGTAAATATTTATCATATAAGAATTAACGTAGAATGTAAGTACTTAATACCATTATTAAAGTTTATATTTTAAGACCCAAAAAGGCGTGTTGATAACAGACACATGCACGTGGTCACGTACACAAAACGGAAAGGGCATTGCCTTTCCAGAAGCTATATAAGCTATGACAACGCATTTCAAGCTCAGATTAGATTTAGCCTTCCTGGCCTAATGTATTAAATTGTAAACCGTTTGTTATGAATTTATTATATTAGTCTTTTCTCAATAAATATTTTTTTAAAAAGCCTTTCGTTGAATTGCAAACCAAAATTCGGGTGACAAACCCCGCTCGGTCAGCAGTCTGTTTTGCGGTGATGTCCCGCGATTTCTTGTTTTTTTGTTTCTTACCATGGTTGATCCCACGAGTAGCTAGGGAAGAGTGTTCCACCTATGCAGAGCCCCGCATGCAAAGGTGAGGGGATTGATACAGTGGGCCTATCCTACAGATACCCTATCCGCCACCTGGGGACGCGCCCGATGGGTACTCAACCACACGGGAGCACAAGGCGTCTAAGCGAGTCTGATGTCAATTTAAATTTAAATTTTCCTGAAATTTTCGATCGAAAGCACTGTAGTGGAATCAAAAAATTCCGACACAGAAAATCGACAGACAGTCCAACCAGGTGAATCCAATAGGGAAAACGTTCAAACCGAGGTACAAACAAGAAATCTCCACACAGACTCCGAGGGCGACTCGTTATCGTCAGAGCCTATACAGAGTAACTCTTCTGAAGAGAGCGTAGCAATGCACCAAAAGCACCGCACCTCCCTGTTATCATGGGGGACACCACACTTAGTGAAGCGTTGACAGACCTTAAAGCGGTCACCCCAAAATTTATATGCCCAAAAACGTTTAACCCATGTACAGGAAACTCCTCATTCTTTAAAAATTATGAGAGAACGGCCATAGCTAACGACTAGGACGATTCCCATAAAATTGCTTATTTTGGCACCTTTTTGGAAGAAGCCGCAAACGTTTGGTTCGACATTTACCGAAAGTCGGCAGAGAATCAAACTAAGACCTGGAAAGACGTTTCCATCGACATTGATATCCACAATATCTCACTGAAAGGCATAATGGCCGCCTTCACAATAAAACAGGAAATTAGAATTAATCAAATTTTGTGCTAGCGATCATAGAACAAAACAAAGTGACAATGTCTTAATTTTATTATTTTAACAATGTAGAGTTGTCCTGTTGATGTATTTTTATCTTTGTGTTTTCTATCCAGTTTTAACTTCGTCAATGTACAAACAATTGATTACTCAAATAATTGCCCACAATTACTTAAGCTGTTTGTCCCGTTACTACCCTTCACTACTGATTATAAAATGCTATATAAGCAGGAATGCATTAGGAATATCACAAAACATCTGAAATTAACATCAAGCACTAGAACTATGGAAAGTCCTATACAGCCATCAGCTCAGGAGGTAAAAAAATGTGAGGTAAAAAAACAGGAAACGGACAAAGAAAATCTACAACTCGAAGTTTTGAACCTACTTAATATGCAACACGAGTCCGAAGAACCGTGTGCGGCAGCAAAACTCTCAGTGGCCAAAGACACGGTACTGCCAGCAAACGGAGTATCCACCGTTGAACTAACGTATGAGATCAGTCTGTAACGTTGTTAAAGTTTTCTTCTTTTTATTAGGTCTATTTTAAATTATCGAATAGGATCTTGTTATTTGAATTGGTGTTTATTAAATAACAATTCCCTAACGTTCCTACAATACAAGTTTCGAGCTATCATCGCCACCTGTTACAGAGTGGTAGAACTAGCCAAACTTGGCAAATCCAAGGTACCTGTCCTTCAGTATAAAATACAGATTCATCGAAATAGTTTCTGTCCCATCTTCCTTCCGTCAACAAGAAACATAGATGTCTCTGTGGTTTAGTTTCGGACTATTAATTTGACGCTTCTTTGAAGCTGCGCAAAAGGGTTTTCTTCGCGAGATCTGAACATGATACGCCATTTCTGACCCGGTCCACAAGCGGTCAACACGCGCCCGCACCCCTATCTTCTATTACCTAAAGAACCAATAGATATATTGGGTAAGTAAATCAATCAAAGTATCTAAAACTTTCTCTAATAGAATCTATATATTGTTCTAGTTCTTTTTTATCTACCCCATCAATCCGGGTACTACCTTATCTTATCGTAATACCTATCTACGAAGTAGAACTTCAGCTATCTTTACTGACGCCATCTTGATTTCCTACGTTTCCACGCTTTGTTATCCACTTTTATGGAAGGAATCGCTTCCATTATCTGAGGTTTTTGCTGCTGCTCGCCCCTGAATACTGGAACTTAACATCCGGAGCCCGATATTTTTGAGTTTCGACCAATCCCAAAGGGTGAGACCGCCTACCAGTGTCCGGCACGTGTCTTCACGAGATACGAGACAACCCACCTGTCTTTCGCCATCTCAGAGGGAGATCACGGTCTTCTCTCTTGTGATCTCATCCAGGGCCCCGCTTCTCCAGGTTCGACACGACTTTTCGAAGAAGAGAAAAGTCGTTTAGTAAGCAAACATAACATAACCCTTTTTGCTCAAAGTGATATCAACGAAGCCAAGTTAGGAATTTTATACATATTTATTACCGTATCTCGTCAAGAGATTAATACTGTTTTCATATCTGAAGATTTATAATCATAACTTTTGAGATATCTGATCTATAATTATTACCGTTATTATTCAAGTTACATTTAAGACGCAAATGTCATTAATTCTGTGAAAGAAAATAGATATCTATATTCTCAATCATTTAACCTGTTAAATGAGATAATTACAATTAACTACATGATCAATTAATTAGTATTTTGTTACCATAGATTTTCAATTCATCATCAATTTGTAAATGATTTCATAAATACATTTTTTATTAAAAAAGTCAATTTTATTATTCAGTAAATAGTTACAGTAGTTAGAAAATACTATCATTTTATATCCTGAGCGAATTTTGATGCCTTTATAGCCCAGGTTACTTTAGGTCAATAAATCTAAATTTACAAGGTCATCTGGCATCCTTTATCTTTTATCTTAGAGGTAATTAAACCATACCGCTTTACGTAGCTAATGTTAATACTGTTACTATCTGAGTGAGATTTTGGTAGCATTAAACAGTGCTTCGACCCAACGAAGGTAAGTCGGCACCTGTTTTTCGACGAAGAACGAATTTCTTTTCCGTGAGAGCTACAAGTCCACAGGACCGAGATCAAAGTAACAGCTGGACTTTCCAGGCAAACGAGGCACGCCTGATGCACCTTAACTTAGGTTGGTCTATAATAGAGAGTTCGAATAAATTTACGCTCAGTATAGAAAACAAGAGACGCTTTTCTCAGAAACTGTACAAAAGCACTACAGTTGGCTGGTTACATCGTGATGGAAAGCGCGATGAATTAACGCCGCTTTGCATGATAAACACGGTGAAAGAAACGCCCACCCACGTGGAGCACGATCTAAATCACATAAGTGACGAAACCTTTAAGAAAAAATTGGAATTATTACTGCAAAAGCACAGAGATGTTTTTTTCTAAAACAATGGACCAGATGGGGTTAACTGATCTGACCGAACACAAAATCGAAATTGACGGAGCCGATCCAATAAAAAGTAGGCCGTACAAAGTGTCGCAAGCGGAACGAGAAATAATTAATGAAGAAATCTCTGAGATGCTTGAATATAATGTTATACGCCTTTCACAATCTCCATGGTCTAGCCCTGTAATTCTAGTAAAAAAGAAGGACGGATCCTTCAGATTCTGTGTGGATTACAGAAAACTAAATAGCGTAACGAAAAAATCGGCATACCCGATCCCAAATATCGACGACATTTTAACATATTTTTCGGGGGCCAAGTACTTCACTACACTCGATATGTACAGTGGATACTGGCAAGTGCCTATCCAAGAGAAATCAAAACCATACACGACATTTACGGCACAAGGACACGGGCTATATGAGTTCAATGTACTCAGTTTTGGATTGTGTAATGCCCCTGGAACTTTCCAACATTTAGCAGACACCGTCTTCCAGGACATGAAATATGAATAAAAAAATATGAAATGAATACTTTTGTGTAATAAATTAGGTATTTTAAAAAATACCATTTTTTTAACCCCTAACTCCCCTTTAATTCGCGACGATATTGAAAAAAACTCCCCGGGATGGGAAAAGGGTAAAACCAGAAGTTCCAAAGGCGACGGACTGGATAATAGCGACTCTGTCCAGTCTAAAATTTTCCCTGAAAGTGTTCCTCCTGCTAATGTGCCAGCATCAGAAGAATGTGCACGATATCGTGAAATGTTGCATTCGAAAGAAAAGTATCAGTGTATTTAATGTGCATTTAAAACAAAATGGAAAAGTTCTTTCGTTGTGCATTATAAACTTCGTCATGCCAAAGATGCACAAGTGTACGTCTGTCACCATTGTGGTTACAAAACAAGAAACAAATTCAATTTGATCCGACATAACAATTATCAACATGAGAAAAATCCAAAAATGTTCAAATGCCAGAAGTGTTCTTTTCAAACAAAGGACAAACCATAACACATAAATAGTGCATAACCCCCCCCCCCCCCCCCCCAATGATGCATTTATGTCTTCCGTGCCCGTGAGACACCGCTTTGGCGTAAGAGTAAGTCGTTAACCTTACCACTTAAAGGTTAATGAATTATTCTGCAATCATGAGACTAGCCACCAACCCTAAAACACAGCGGCTAGAAAGCATCATGTTACGAGTAGGTAGCGTAATTAGAGTAAATTAGAGTATATAGTAGTAGAGCCGTCAGTCTGTGTTTCCAATTCTGTTTTAAGGATTTCCACCACCAAAATCAAATCTACAAGGGTTAAAGATCAGTGCACTTGGCCCCACGCGACCAAGTTGCAACTTATTTTATGTAATTGAATAATTCCATATCACCCTAAAATTAAATTAAATAAATCAAATAAAAGTTTAAAATAAAAATATGTAGGTATTGTAAAGTTAACTAATAAAAGGTGTAAATAATTTAAATAAGAGCAGTAATATAGATGTTATATTAATTTGTTTGTTTTATTTCTCTGTTTAATTAATCTCTGCCACCCCATCTTACGAACTGAGGGTAATCACAAGGCCAGGGGGGTGAGCGCGTACAATATTCGCATGTGAAAATTTAACATCACAAGATATAAGAAAATTTCACCAATCATTTTAAGAAAACAGAACGAAAAATGATCAAGATAGCTTTATTTTAAAATATACTTCCCAGAAGACGCCAAAAAGAAATCGCTCGAGCAATGACTCCAGTAAAAAAACAGTTTCTGTGATCTATTTTATCAAGACTAAACAAGGTGTGAAGCGAATTTGTAGTAAGGCCTTTTTATCCATACTTGGAATTTCAAGGTTTAGGGTACAAAACATTAGTAAACGCTTTTTGATTGAGGGAACCCAACCTAAGGAAGACAGAGGTGGACATAGACGAAGTGCTCATTATGCTCCCATGAAGAAAAGGTAATTGAATTTATTTCGAAACTGAAGTGTGTAGAATCTCAATATACTAGAGGAAAATCACAGCGTCAATACATGTCTAGCGATTGCAGCATTAGAAAGCTATGGAGACTCTATTGTGATAACAATGAAGACTCAGTAGTGAAATACGATTACTTTAGAAATATTTTTGTAAAGGACTTCAAATCAATTTTCAAAGCCCAGCCACTGATGCTGGCTCTGAATGTATCAGACTCAAGGGACTACTATCAGGAACACGAGTTGATGAGACTAGAACTGAGCTAGTTTGTTATTAACTAGAGGCTTAGTGTGCATGAACTTAAAGCAAAGGCCTTTTATGAAATGCTAAAAGAGCCCGAAAAAAACACTATTAAGCTTCGATTGTCAGAAAAATCTTGTGCTTCCTCGTATTCCCGACCAGTCCGCATATTACTCTAGGCAGCTCTACTTATACAATTTCACAATTTGTGAAGGTCATTCTAAAGCACCGCAAACCAAATACAGTGTCACTGCATACATTTGGACAGAAAATATGAGACTTAAAGGATCCAACGAGATATCGTCAATGGTACACCACCAGCTCTGCAGATTAGACCTTGAAAATACAACATCTATCAAAGTTTTTTGTGACGGATGCCCCTGCCAAAACAAGAGTATAACCATGATAGGTATGTTGATTAAATGGTTTTTTCCAAGTGAATCTTCTGTCAAAGAGATAAACATACACTTTCCCGTGGTAGGACACTCGTTTTTGCCACCTGATCGCGTTTTCGGTCGAATCGAGAAAGTGATAAGAAAAAAGGACACCATTATTACTCCTTGACAATACAAAGACATTATCTCCAAGTATGGTACTGTCGTAGAGCTAGGCAAGGATTTTACATGCTATGATTGGAAAAAGCAGTTATTTCAGTCGTTAAGCCACCTGGTCAATGGCATTTTAAATTTTTGGTAGTTGAACGAATTTGTTAAAAAAAACAACAAAAGCATCAGAGTCTGAAAACTGTGGTCGTAAAGGGCGAAGTAAACTACCAGAATGACATAGGAATCTTTCGATCTGTGTTTATTATCTGTTGATAATAAGACTCTTAGGGCCGGTTGTTCGTACGTCAGTTAAAAATTTTGAGATAATTACTGATTTTAAAATGACCTGTATTATCAAACCATTGGTCTGATATTTCTGAAAATGAATTCTGCTCGCTTTAAGAAGAGTTAATTACTGATTAAAAATACAAGATTATTAATTATATTCGCCGTATTTTCAAAATTTGCAATTTAAAATCAGTAATTATCTCAAAATTTTTAACTGACGTACGAACAACCGGCCCTAAGAGTCTTATTATCAACAGATAGGTAGTTAAATAAGACACCTAGCCATGAAAAAATTATATAAATATGTTAATTTCTTTAATTATTTTCTGATTAAATTAAGAACTTATATAGAACTAAATTATTTTGGTATTTCAGAAAATGCTTATGAGGAAGTAACCCCCACAGACTCGACAGAGGATGAGGAAAGTTCAAATTCTGCTAGCAATTATTCGGCATCTGAAACTCCATCCTCTAGCAAAAGCAAGCCCTATAACAGCAACAGCTCTGCCAAATGGGAGAGAAAAGAAACGATCATTCTGTTGCTGTGTTTGAAGAAATATAAAATTGACATGAAGTCTACCAAAAATGATGCTGCGTGGAAATTAATTAGTGAGGAGCTTCTGAAGAATGGATGCGTATTCACACCGCACCAGTATGAAACAAGGTACAAATATTTAAAAAGTCGGTATATCAAGAAAACCGATAACATGGGAGCAAAAGGTACGGGTGAGCCGCCGACATACTTCGATTATTACAATGAAATGCACGAAATATTTGGTAAGAAACCAAATATTGTACCTATTGCATCTGCTTCATCATTGAAAAGGTTAAGGGGTGATGAAACAGGAGAAGAACTCCCTTTAAAGAAAAGTTGAATTGTAAAGGAGGTTTCACAGCTTGGTGAATTATTACAAAAAAGTGAAGCCAGAAGAGAGGCAGCCCAAAATCAAAGGCATAAAGAACGATTAGAAAAAAGTGACCAAGCTCTAGAAGTATATAAAATAATGATGCAAAAATTGATCGATAAATTATAGTTATATTAATATAACTTACCCCCACCACCAATCGAACGATATTCGCCTTAGAATGACGTTTTCGAACGCACGCCAGCTACGCTACGACGGAACGAGCACCATTCTGGTACTGGTCCGGCTGGAATATTAATTTGTTTTATTGTGTTTTCGTTTATTTCGTTTTGTGTTCTTATTGTGAAGTTTGAAGTGAAGAGCAGATGACTCAGAGGATCTGAGTGATTGACTGATTGTATCAACTCTGTGGTGTTATTAGTGTTATTACGAAGAAGAAAAAGTAGGTACTTCTTTGTGTTATTTAATATTACGTTATTGCTATTACGGTAATGGTCAATGGTGCTGTTTGACGCCCTGACTTCCTCCCTCTCCACTAGCAAAGTCAGGTAATTGGTCAGGGTCGGTTTTTTTTCCTTAAAATTTACGGCCCTTACTCGGCTTTTTCTACATCTTCTATATTTATCATTTTACTTTTCTTTCATTTTCTTGAAATTTCAAGGGAAAAAAAACCTACTCTGACCAATGACCTGACTTATTAGTGAAGGAGAAGTAAAGGGCATGAAACAGCACCATTACCGTTATTACTTTATTACTTATTGTAATATTGTGGCGCGTTGAGGTGTTACCTATTATTTTATTTTTTGGCATTGAAATTTGTATTATTCAATTACGGTAAGCAACCATCATTCTTACTTCGATAATAGTTTTTCACGTCTCTATTACCGGTAGTTGCGTAAATTTAAAGGACATAATTACACTTCTTTTCAATATTGCAGCCTCTTGCAACGATGCAGACTTCGTCGTCGTCGTAAAGAGAGAGCAGCAGTAAACGGGCTAAGGGAAAGAACTTTTCAGAGACAGAGAAGTCCTTGCTGTTGGAGATTATTGAATCGTAAGTAGCTGCAAATTTTTTATAAGTAGAAAATTATAATTTATTTAAACATCTAAAATGATTTGTTGATGCACCTAAAAAGGCATAACAAGGTATTGAAAAACAATGATCTTTGTTATAAAGAAAGTATTACTACAGTTCGTTGAACTGAAAATGCAACTTGCAACTTCGGTGTGTCTTATTACACTTTTCTAGTTGAAATTTAGAATTTTCTTGTGTCAAGAATAGGTAGGTAGGTAGGTTGCCTTTCCTACAAAATACATCACTGCTGCTATTTAGTCACTTATCCATGACTCCTCTCCTCATATTCCTGTCTTTACTTTGTCCACTCAGAAAGAAGCAAGCAATTGAGTGCCGAATTACTGGGAGGTTGTCGAGTTTGACGCTTCTGCTGTTTTTGAAAAGCAAATGAATACATACATTTTTAATTTGCTCATGTCATTTTCTATAAAATTCTAGAAGTGAATTTCTTTGGTTTTCCAATAAGCAGTATGATAATATGATTTGCAATAATGTAAATGCAATATTGCAAAATCTATGTAAATTGCAATATTTGTAATATTACAATTTACAATTTATATTTCTTCTTTGTGTGTATACAATTTATTGGTTATAATAATTGTCGAAATGTTCATTTGCAGACTGAAATCTTCAAAACAGGAGGAGGACCAAATGAGGCTGCCGGCATTAGTGGAACTAGCCAGATTGTGCTGTCCATTCTTGGATTTCTTGGGGACACAGTTGTTCCTCTAGATAGTCCGTTTGATTCGGCTGCTTCGTATCACGGAGGTAATTATTGTTATTGCTTTAATAGAAGTCTAAATGCATTTTTTCAAGTGGCAGATTCTAAACTGTTGGGATAGACACATGCGATTGCTTTGTCACAGTGCGCTTCTATACTTTTCTTGCATATTAGAACTTATCTATAGTTTTCTGTAAATTTGTAGTACACTAGAAGCTCGATTATCCGAAGTAATGTGGACCGAACCCATTTCGGATAAGTGAAAGTTCGGATAATACGGAGTTTTTTACGAATATATAAAATAATGTAGGCAGGTAAGTTACATGACTTTTTATTGTTAAAAACAACTCAACATAGTAATATATATATATTCGTTTGAAATTACAAATTGCAGTCTTACGATTAACATGTTGTTTAGTTTATTAAATTACATATGATTCGTTTCGTCGATCATGGGGAAAAGAACGATCTGTAGGATATTCTGATGCGATGTTGACATCATGGTGAAGCATTTGCTTTGAGAGATATAGTCTAGGGAAAACCCCATTAAAAAACCTAGACACATCATCCTGTTGAGATTGGTTTGAAGTATTCCAATCATTTTGCCCTTCTGAGGTTATCTGGCTGTTAATGTAGATTTTGTTTACAAGAGCTTCAAATTCTGTAACCAGTATATTGTTTCGGTGGAAATTTCATGAATTGTTTGAAAACCTCCAGAAAATTTGGTTAAAGGACATTCATTGACAATGTGATTGATGGATTCTTCAGGATGTCCGCAAATACAGGAAGCGCTTGGTATTAAATTCCATTTATGTAACATTGAATTACATCTACCGTGTCCTGTTCTTAAGCGATTTACTTGTACCCAGACTTTCCTTCTGATTTCAAAACCGTTGACTAATGATGAAGGATCTTCGATTAAAGTGTTGTTGAATAAAGAAACACTTTTATTTCGCCAATCATTTCTCCATTCATCTTCAATTTTAAATGGTCGATCCAGGTATGTTTCTAGCCACACAGGTCTTCTGGATTTTGTTGTTGTTTAATCCATGATGGGCTCTAGTATTCAAGCTATCGTCTGCCATCAATATTATTCACTAATTTCTTTGAAAAAAGTAAATATTTAGGAGAGTTTTATTTTTATATGTGATCAAATAAAAAAATAAATAAATCAAAGTAATAAATCTTCGTAATCAAATAAAAACATATTATGTGTATGAACAGTAAATATTACAATTTCGGATAATGCGGAGTATTTGAAGGCGCGCGTTTCGGATAACGCGGATGACTTGATTTTTCGTTCAAATTTCGGATACGGACCACGATCGTTCCGGATAAAGCGGCGGTTTTAAAAATCAATTTTGTTCCGGATAATCGCGATCCGGATAATCGAGCTTCTACTGTATGTATATAGTAGCAAATTTAAGTTATATTAGGTTTGTTCCAACACACGATTTCAAACAGTCGGAAACTAGTAAAATTATTCCGTCAATGTAGTTTCACTTTTGATTTCAGCTCTCATTAGGTAGACACTTTATTAATTCCCTGTTTTTAGTGGTTCTGAACCACTCAGAGTCATGTGTTGGAATAATTATTATTGTTGCTTGATATAAATTTTTTATGTTCTGTTTCAGATAATATCAGTTGCACTCCCGCTCCCGATAGCCGTGCACCCACTCCTGTTCCCTCCAGCCCTGTAGTTGAAGCCAAAAGGCCTCGTGTCTTTTCAAAAAGAGACCGATAGTTACAAAAAAAAGTCCGCCCAGTAAATAATTGGAGGGAAAAATATTTCAAGCTATTTTTCTGACAGTTCGTTCGTAAAAGCTTTCGTAATATGATATAATTGATCCAATGTGAGTAATTAAATTTGCATCGATTAAATTTTCATATAATTTAACAATATGGCCACTTTTGGTGTTTGTGAATTCCATTTTTGCTGTAATCGGTCCGTAATAGCATTTAATCGATTCGTAATAATTACGATCGTAATAGCTATTACGGATCGATTAAATGTAATTATTTTATGCTTTTACGGGCCCGTAATAATTACGAAGGCTATTATTATCGATCGATTATACATGTTTGTGAATACGGGCCTTACTCTTATAGTACATATATAACAACGGAAAACGGGAGAAACACGTTAAGTCTACAATAGAACCTACTAGGTACTACCTAACCTACCACAACATCAAACTCTTGAAAGTCTTCACCCATTTCACCTAATTTTCAACGTTTACCAATGGTGCACTGGTGGGAGTTGCAATGTAAGTTCTTTCTTCGTAATTATTTATAATAGGCAATTACTTAGATTGGAAAGACGTACTTTGCGAGACGCAAGTAATCTGTTTGAAATTCCCGAGGGTATTTCCAGAGGGTTATATCGATTCCCAAAAGTTTTAGCCATAAACTTAATTGACGAAATCGAACCCTTTTTCGTGGATAACCATCGAACTACATCTGTACCCAACAGTATTAAGGTTAGTGCTGGAAATGGAATTTGTATTTATTAGTATTTTGCATTTTATAATTTTTAGGTGTTGTGCGCTTTGCATTTTTTTGCACATGGGAGCTATCAAAAAAGTTTGGGCCAAGATTTTTGTCTAGCACTCAGCAAAACAATTGTAAGCCGCTGCATAAATGCAGTCAGTGAAATTCTGGCAACACATCTGGGTCTTCGCTATTTAAAGTTCCCTAGAGACGAAGAAAGTCGGACAAGGATTCAAAGACGGTAATTTTACGTTATTTAAAATTTTACACCCTGTACCAGTTTATTACATAATCAATGTAATATTTAAATTTTCAATCTAAAACTTATAATTTACATTATTGTTTCTTTATTTCAGTTTTATAGATAGGTTTCACTTCCCGGGTGTCATTGGGGCATTTATTGCACTCATGTGGCTATTGTTGCACCTCCCTTGAATGCCTTGAAACACCCTGGATTCGCATACCTGAACAGAAAGGTTACCTTGCATTCGCAACCAAGAAAGGTATTTTTCCTCTTAACCACACCAAGTACATCGGCTTTCTCAAGAAATATAAGCAGTGCTGCTGATACTTCGAGAAAGAAAAAACTGAAAAGAAAATTATTGCAGGAGGTCTCTAAAAGTGGAGACAAAACAAGAAAACTTAGGGTTCTGGGGCAAAAGGTTAAGAGATACAAAAAAAATTACTTATTTGAAACAAATTGTCAAAGAATTGAATTCCAGAAATTTTATTGCTTCTGAAAACTCAGCGATATTAGAAAGTATGCCCAACATAACAAAATAGTTGTTAAAACGTAAATCTGGCAAAAAATAAAATATTCACCAGAGTTACGACAGTTTGCGGTGACTAAGTTTTTTTACGCCCAAAGGTTACGACTACGTTAGGCAAAATGTGGTAAAGTGGTTCCGAAATGTCAACGGTGATCCTGGTTTCACAACGGAGGCATTTGAAGTTCTCAAAAAGCATTGTGATTTGTCAGATAAGCCAGTAATTTTAACTTTAACCCCTTGACTCCGGTGATGCACCCGTCTGCATCATGAGTGACTGCCCGCTACAGCCGGCTGATATATGTATATGCCAATGCATTATTTATAAGCCACCATCTATAAGCTCAGATGCTTGCTTATGTATCATTTTAAAGCTGTTTTAGCTAACCCGTATACTGTTCCCGATATTAGGTAGGGATAAAACACGCCTACACTGTAGTGGTCCTATCTTGTTATGGCGATTTCATTTCTTCTTGACTGTCTGGTCCTCGTTCTAGTCTCACGTCTCGCGTCTTGATTCAGTTCAACTTCAACAGTGAAAAGGTGTGTAGTACCTACCACTATGTCGTCTAATACTGAGTCCGATTCAAGTGATCCCGATTATGATAATTACACAGGGTCAAAGGATGATTTCAGTTCCGAGGACGACAATGATTCAAATGATTCAAATACTGACGAATCGGAGGTTGAAGCCTGTTCAATTTGGCGATTGTAAAGTTGTTTCAGATCCATATTGTGACAAGAGAGATTCAAAAATTATTCAGACAACATTTCCGTATGAAGTTCACCCTGATATAAGTACATCTTCTACGATATCCATAAGATAATGTTTTGAAGCATTTATATCGCCAAAAATAGCAGATTATCTTTGCCAATGGACGAATGAAAGAGCTGAAGTATTTCTGGAAGCTCATAACAATTTAGCACTAAAGATTCATGGATTGTACTGGAAACTCGTGACAAGAAATGAAATTATGTGTTTTTGTCCCTTATTTTGTTGATGGGGTTGATACACCTACCTGACATGCATGATTATTGGAAGAAAACCTATTTGTTGGGAGGGTCACCAGTATTTTCCGCAAAAATAATGAGAAGAGACAGATTTTTCTCAATCATAAAATTTTTGAGATTTAGCTCTCCCCGCGCTGCGAATAGGCAAAATCCGCTCACGCGGGTGACAATGTTTTTTGCACATGTGCGTGAAAATTCAACAATTCTTATTGATCCTGTTCAAATTTGTGCAATTGACGAATGTTTGATGCTATATAAAGGACGGCTGCATTTCAAGCAGTATATAAAATCGAAAAGGTCGCGGTTTGGTATAAAACTTTTTTGTTTATGTCCAAGTAACCCCAATCTAAGAGGTTGTAACGTACTTTTGTACGTACCCATTTATAATTACCAGTGACACCGTAGGCAACCCATCGAACGCGTATGGTGGTTGGATGATGGCAACAGTTTCGTGTCATTCGATTCGATGGTATAGGTGAACGAGTCTAATTGATGTGATGTAGTGAACGCGCCTAGCGGGAGCGACGATCTCGAGTCTCGAGTCGACAAAGTCGAGTCAACCTCAAAGAAATACACCTGAGTTTTCGTTGTCCTTTTTCTTTCTGGAACTCGCGGAATGCACACCTTTTTCCGCGAATCTACCGGCGAATCTACTTAATGGCGTCGTGAATTCTGTTTCACAATTTACCGTGAACATCAATCTGTCTTTGGCTTGGTGAGTAATATAAAATGTTTTTCATGGCAGTAGAATCTATGGGGGTTGTAGCCGAGAAAGGGGTCCAGTAATGGCTAATTAAGTGGTTTTCCTTATCGCTAATCACCAATCAGGTGATTAATTAAGTGGTTTTTCATATCGCTAACGACCAATCAGAAAATTCCTGTTGATAATGTGATAAAGGTATTTTTGATAATTAGAAATCGGGCGATTAAAACTGCATTCAGTACTTACGTCACATGGAATTTTTCCCGAAGTAAAAAAACAACTTTCAAAAATAACAATAGTACCGGTGTTTGAATAATATTTTAAATTAAAACGAAATATAATCTTATGTAAATCAGCAAGGCTTATTTTTGAATGCCTAAAATATATTACGAGGTGCCACTGTGTTAAATTTACACACATTTACTGGTTTGCCATTCGGAAAAATACACAGTGTTAGAGAAATTTTTGATAATTAGAAATCAACCAATTAAAACTGCATTCTGTAGTAACGTCACAAGCTGTTTTTCCCGAAGGAATTAGAAGGACATATAAAGTTATGTAAAACAACAATGATGATTTATGAATACCTAAAATTTACGTGGATGAAGTACCTTAAACCCAGATTATGCCACTGTCCTTTTAAAAGAACACCATAAAGATATCTATGTTTTGATAATTCCGCGAGTTAATCCTAGATGGCGCCTTATGTTCTTCAAAGGGTATCTCTATTTATGATACAGATCAGATTGTCAATTGATGTTTGAAACAACCGTTTGTATTTGAAAAATTTATCGGTGTATGTTTTTAATAAATAGATAAACATGGACAATTGGGGGTAAGTGTAATATCAAGTATTTTGCTTTGGAAAACCAAAAATACTGCTAACCTTTTGCAAAACCTATCATTATTTATGATATATTAACCTAACTCCCGGAAATCAAATTGACTTTTCTTCCCCATCCTCCTAATCATCACCGTCCTTTTAAAAGGACAGTGGTATAAATGACTACTATATATTACTTATGTTTTTAGTTACTATAAAAGGCCTTTAACAGCTCATGAGCTTTTGGAGGAAATTGAGAACCTAGACAACGATACGGAATTACCTGAAACAATTGTGCTGCTTCCACCCAATAACGCAAATGCTGAGAATACGGACGAAGATTCAGGTGACGAAGACAATGTCATAATGGACAATCTACCTCGTAGTCAACTAAACGCTCCAATGGAAGCGGTTTATAACCAAAGAGAAAATGATTCTGATGATAGTGAAGATGATATATACAGGATGTCCGGAAATTATGAGCAAAAAATTAAGGGGGTGATTCTTCTTGATGAAATATTGCCAAAAGTATCTATAATTTTTTTTCGAAAACTCAAAAAGAAGAAAGTTATAAGCCTCCAAAGTTGATTTTTTTAAATCAATATTTTTTTATAACTTTTTTTCTAGTGTACGGATTTTCTTAAAATTTGACACACTTGCCACTGATGTTGCTTTACATCCTTGGTCCAAATTAGACTTGAATCCCTCGAAATCAAAAGGCCTTAACTGCCCTTGACCTTCAAAAAAGGCCTATAACTTTTTTCGTAATATTTTTTTCTGAGTTTTGAAGACGCACAATTGAAGAACATGAAGAAATATTCGGAAAAGGTCCTCTTTGTCTATCACGATAAAATGACCTGCTTCCGAGTAAAACTGTTTCAAAAATTTGCTTGCACTAAAATTGATCACCATAAACTATGATCATTCTGCAACAATACCAAAGCATGTTTTGGGAACGGTGGCAGGGTTGCCTAGGAAACAAGACGTTTGCTTTGGATTTCATTTTGACAGCAATTTATTATTTTTTTTAATTAAAATTATTTTATTATTTTATTTAAAAAAAAAATGATTAAAAATTTTTTCATTTTCAAAAAAAAATCATTTCCAGTCTATTTATAATACGAATGTCTCTGTTTTGTACATAACTAGGCAATCCTGCAGCTGTTTCCAAAGCATGCTTTGGTGTTGTTGCAGAATGATCATAGATTATGGTGATCAATTTTAGTGCAGGAAAATTTTTAAAACAGTTTTACTCGGAAACGGGTCATTTTATCGTGATAGACAAAGAGGACTTTTTCCGAATATTTCTTCACGTTCTTCAATTGTGCGTCTTCAAAACTCAGAAAAAAATATTACGAAAAAAGTTATAGGCCTTTTTTGAAGGTCAAGGGCAGTTAAGGCCTTTTGATTTCGAGGGATTCAAGTCTAATTTGGACCAAGGATGTAAAGCAACATCAGTGACAAGTGTGTCAAATTTTAAGAAAATCCGTACACTAGAAAAACAGTTATAAAAAAATATTGATTAAAAAAAATCAACTTTGGAGGCTTATAACTTTCTTCTTTTTGAGTTTTCGAAAAAAAATTATAGATACTTTTGGCAATATTTCATCAAGAAGAATCACCCCCTTAATTTTTTGCAAATAATTTCCGGACACCCTGTATAAAGTTTATTTAAACAACTGACTGGCATACCAGTTTGCCCTAAGACACAGTATACAAAATATTACTTAAAAAATAAAATAAAATTATTAAATGAAAATTATTGCAAAAAAAAATTATTGTAATTTCGGTTTAAAACCAAAAAGATGATTTCTTAAAATGTACGTTGAACTTTTCAGAATTTTGATTACAATTTCCATGTCTAAAGATTTATTTAATCCAAAAAATTTCGTAAATTCAATATATTTTTTAACTAAAGTTCCTCTAGAGCCGAAAAATAGTCCGATAACTTCAATATTTTTAAATTGAAATTTGGATTTATAATGTGGTATTATAAGTTGGCTCATAAATTTGACATTTTTCTAAGTGGACGTCCTCTGGTTGATTTTGGTGTTTTTCAAATCTTATTGTAGGGTCAATTATGAATCCTCTATCCAGTTTTCTATCTATTGCCAATGCCAAAATGTCAATTCTTCTGATGCTGTCATAATATAATAATTATAATATACTATAATACCGTTATCACATTTCATACCAAGTAGACGTCTGAAGAAAAAGCCAAAAAACTTTTCGTGGGTTGAGAAGGACTTGACTTGTAATTTATCCGCTTGGCAAGATGATTGTTCGCCAAAAAATCAGATGTCACCCATGGAGATATTTTCAAGTTTTTTTGATAACTCCCTCGTTCAATTGTTAGTGAACTATAGTAATCTGTATAAATCCCAGAAAAATTTTATAGCAGATCCCATAACCGTCGATGAAATGAAATGCTTCATAGGTGCGCTTTTACTAAGTGGCTATAATCGTTTCCCAAGACGAGCAATGTATTGGGAAAATAATGACGACTGTGGAAATAAGTTGGTGTGTTCAGCCATATCAAGAAACCGTTTTAATTTTGTAATGCAGAATTTTCATTGCAACGATAATCATCACTTAGATGCAGTGGATAAATTTTCGAAACTACGAGGGTGGTTTGATAAATAACTTGGTTCGTATACTAGTAGATGGCGCTAACGTCATCTGTGTATGTTTTCATAAAGTTAACTTCCTATGAATACATAATCTGTGGTTTCAAGTCATTCTGACAGTAATTCGTTGTTTGACAGCTGCTTAAACAGAAGTGTTTAGAGTAACAGTGAAAAATGGATAAAATTGGAATTCGTGGTGTGATTCAATTCTTTTTTCTGGAGGAAAAAACAGCGAAGGAAATACATGAGCAGATTTTACCTACATTGGGCGACTCATGTCCCTCCTATGAAACCGTTTGACTTTGGGTAAATGAGTTCAAGCGTGGAAGAACAAGCATCATGGATGCAACATGTCCTGGAGCTCCAAAATCGGTTGTGACACCCGAAATCATCGATAAAGTTCATGATCTGGTTTTAGCTAACAGAAGAATAAAAGTGCGCGAGTTAGCAAATGCGACAGGCATCTCAACTGAGCGAGTTTACTTTATTTTGCACAATGAATTGCACATGAAAAAATTATGTGCAAGATGGGTGCCGCGTCTACTCACTCCTGAGCAAAGGCAAATTCGCATGCAAACATCTGCTGACAATTTGCAATTGTTTAAGGAGAATCCAACGGAGTTTTTGCGTCGTTTTGTGACAATGAACGAAACATGGGTACATCATTATATTCCGAAAACAAAACAGCAGTCAAGACAATGCATTGCACATGGCGAAACGGCTCCGAAGAAGGCCAAATGCGTTCCGTCCGCTGGAAAGGTGATGGCGTCGGTATTTTGGGATGCAAAAGGAATTCCCCTAATTGATTACCTAGAAAAGGGAAAAACCATTACCAGAGAATATTCTGCGTCACTTTTGGACCAAGTAAAAGCAGCAGTAACTGAGAAACGTCCGGTAATATCCAAAAAAAGGTGTTGTTCCATCATGACAACGCGCCAGTGCATTTGAGCCGTGTCGCCCAGCAAAAAATGACTGAGTTGAGATTCCAATTGGTTCCGCATCCTGCCTATTCACCAGATTTAGCTCCCTCGGACTTTCATCTGTTCCCAAAACTCAAAATTTTCCTGGTGGGATGAAAATTTGAGTCAACTGAAGGAGTCATAGAGGAAGTAAATGAGTATTTTGCACACCTCGAAGAAATGCATTCCCACGAAGGAACCGCGAAGCTGGAGAAGCGTTGGGGTAGTGCGTAGAACTTCGAGGGGATTATGTTGAAAAATAAAGGCCATTACAAAACTCAAATTGTTTTCATTCATATCAAACCAAGTTACTTATCAAACCACCCTCGTAAGACCTTTGATTGAAGCACTGAATAAAAAGTTTATTGAATTAGGTCCTGTTGAGCAGTTTCATAGCATTGACGAATGTATGGTACCTTACTTTGGACGCCATGGCGCAAAGCAGTTTATAAGAGGGAAACCGATTCGTTGGGGTTATAAACTCTGGGTAATAAACCAAACACGGTTATATTGAATGGTTTGAACCGTATCAGGGTTCCTCAACAATGCTTGTAACACTTGTAAAATTATAATAAGAACTGAAAAAAAAAGGAAGCATTATTTATGAGTTTAATTCTGTGATTTATTTTATTTATGTTTGGTTAATTGATATTAGGGTCAAGCTTAGGGTTTAGGACCATCCTGTATATCACCTCCTGGATAGTATAGAAATTGTTGTATTTTCTTTCTGTCTTGCTTTTCATTCATTTTCTCTCTTGTTGGACAGTCCATGCTCACCTCCGTATTCAGATTTCTCTTTATCAGTGTTATCTGCAAGAGATAATGGGAATTAATAATTTTTATACTACTTAATTGGATATATCAATAGAAAGAAATAAAACAAACTTTGTAGGTCAAATGGGTATAATTTCAAGTATCTTGTCTACCGGTTTCGGGCTTGGACACCCATCTTCAGGACAACTGAAAGTAAGGTAAGAAGTTGTTGGTATCACAAATGCGGTTGTTGTGCATAATTTGTTATGAATTACGATAGTACTACTTACTTGTCAGTTTTACAATAGTCGAAAATACGAGAATAGCACAATAGAACAATAATTAATACACGTATTCAACATGAACACGTGGGGGTAAAAATTTAAAAAATTCGTAAAATATATAATATCACTAATATCACATAATTTGATATACTTTCCGAAGTGGAAAGTAGGTGTGGGTTGAGCTGAAGACTCTGTAGGTTTATACCTTACATATTAAAATTACATAATTTAAAATATTAACAATTAAAACGGACAAATGTCGTGAGGCGACATTCTCCGGTGCGGGTTCAATTAAGACAAAGCAAAATGGTGGATGGAAAGAATTATCTTAAATCCGGAACTTTCTTCTCTCTCAAACGATCTCACTTCTCTGTTGAATTTTGAAATAAGTAACAAATGACTGACAGCTTGAACCTTAGAGGCCAAAAAATATGATTATCGATGTGAAAAAGAAGAAGTTTACATTTTCTGTGTTGACATTGACAAGTTCAGATGGATCGATGACTTGTGACATGCTGCTATCCGTCAAGTCGGTATAGCATGCCAGAAATTAACGCCATTAACATTTTTGAAATTAACCTAAAAATTATAAACAACAACAAAACGTAAACAAGAGAAAAATCATCCCAAACTTAACATTATGCGAAGAGAGCAAAGGAAATTGGTTGGAAATGAATAATTAATTAATACAAAGTATATGATGTTGAATTTTAACAAATCAAAAGATTAAAATTAATTATTTGTGGTGATAGATGGAGTTTTATGTTGTATTATGAATTTGATGATGGTGTGGGACTGTGTGGAAGTGATTTATAAATTGGATTAAATCTGAAAAACTGTGTCTGTTGGTTTAGACAAGTGGAACCTGGTTCTCTTATTTCTTTATTTATTTCGTATTGTTCCAAAAGATCCAAAAGAAGGCCTCTAGCATTAGAGTTCACCAAGATGGTACTATTTTCTTCTACATCAAATTTGTGGTTGTTCTGTATCAAATGTGTCCCGAATACTGATGTTTCGTGTCTCTTAGTATGTTCTCTAGCTCTTATTCTGAGTGATCTGCAAGTCTGTCCGACATAATGTGGAATTGCAATTGGAACAACTAAGTTTATAGACCCCGCTCTTGTCTAGCTTGTCGAAGGGATCTTTATTGTGAACTAGATGTTGTGCTAAGGTACCTTTTGTTGAAAATGATATTTTAATATTGGAGTGTTGTTGTAATATTTTGGAAATTTGAGAAGATATGGGTCCGATGAAAGGGATTGAGAAGTATTTTAAGTTGACGTTGTCCGCTCTGGGATTGGTGATGTATGCAGAAGAGATAGCTCTATTTCTTAGGTATTTGTTGTTAATACTGTCAATGATGTCTGTGTTAAAACCGTTGTTGGTAGCGATGTTACGTAAAATCTTAATCTCATTGTCATAGTCTGAATTCGTCATGGGGACATTGTTTAGGCGGTGTATGTATGTTCTAAATGCGGCAATTTTATATTGAAAAGGGTGGTTGGATTTATAATGTATAACGTGGTCAGTTTGTGTGGGTTTTCTGTAAATACTGAAAGTTAAGTTGTTGTCGTTGTTGTCGTGTGATATTGTCAAGTCTAGAAAATTAATTTTGTTGTCTATTTCAGTTTCCATTGTGAATTTGATATTGTTATGGAGTGTGTTCAAAAGATTTAAAATATCGGTGGCTGTATTGACGTCTCCTTCTATTAGTGTAAAACAGTCGTCTACGTACCTAGTCCAATGTGTTATTTTTTTGAAAATGTCTGTTTTACTAAGTTTGTTTTCAATGTCGTCCATGAAAAACTCAGCCAGTAAAGGTGAAATACTGCTACCCATGGCCAGACCATCATTCTGAGCCCAGAAGGTGTTATCGAACTGACAAAAGTTTTGTTTTAGAGCTAATCTCAGTAACGAGATGAGGTCTATAGCATCTTTCATCGGAATGTTGTTTTTAAGGTGATTGAAAATTAAATCTACTGTATAATCGACTGGAAACTTTTAAATTAGATATGTTGTCTATAAACTGTTTACTATTTTTTATCGAAAATTTGGGTTTAAAATTGGTTAAATTAACAAGGATATTTTTAAGAAAAATGTTCAAATTACGACCTGGTGTGTTGATTTGTGAGACTACTGGGCGGATCGGTATACCATCTTTGTGAATTTTGGGGAGACCATATAATCTTGGGGAGTGAAAATTAGTTGGTATTAATTGTCTAGCTCCGTATTTTGTGAGGGTATCAGATAGAGTTTTTGTCACCATTTTGAGGTTGTTGTGATATTTGTTGGTAGGATTGTAGTTTAGTTGTGTAAAATTATTGTTGTTTATGAAATCTTTTACCTTTGCTGTGTACGAGTTTTTATCCATAATTACTGTACAACTACCCTTGTCTGCTTTCGTCACGATCAGGTCATTTTGGGTGATCTTCCTCTTGATTTTGGTTAAAGTGATGTGATCTCTATTAAGAATATTATCGGATTTAATTTTGTTGTGTAAGTTAATGTAGTTGAAAAAGGTGCTGTTACAACGGTTTCTAATGATTTGTTTGGTGTCTCTATCAGTGTCACTCCTTTCAATGACGTAATCTGTGTGAAGTGAGAGATTATGTACATCTTTAGTGTTGTAGTTAAAGACAGAAAATTTAAGACCCTTGTCAATGAGATCTAGTTCTTTAGGAGTGAAAACTGTACCTGATAAATTTTTGGTTCTGTTGTTGAATCTGTGAGTGACGTTATTATGAGTTAGGTTGTTGGCTTTAGCATTCCTGAGTGAATTAAGTTTGTTGTTCAGTCTAGAGTGTTTTTCTATATTGGCATAAGCTACATCCTCCTCAATCCTTGTGTAAATGTCATTGAAAACAAAATGAGGTAAAATGGAATTAATCTGGTTATATAAAATCTTAAGCTTACAGTTAAATTTGTTGAGATTAGTGTAGTGCTTCTTAATTTGACCCCTCATGATGTCCCTTGATATTTTCTTACTTAAAGACTTCGGTATGCTTCCAGTTGTTCGTACTTTGGCAAAAGTTGGTGTCAAGTCTTCATACATACATCTATTAACAAACCAGATGTCTGCTCTTGTGGTGCTCCTCTTGATGGAAAATTTTCGAAAATTGTAGGCCAAGTGATTGACTTCATTTTTTACTTTATTTTAATTGGATATATTCATTTTTGGAGATTTTTCAATTCTCAGTAATTATTAACTAATTACTGCGGGCATAAGAGACCAGAGCAGCTAGTGTTGGCCTTGTGTAACAATTTGTTTCAATTGTACCTTCGGGGATTTAATAGGCCCACACGAGAATTGGTTCATCGGGTATCCTTGGTTGTTTTAAGGATAGTTTAAGGGAACCATTCCTGTACAGGGATAGAAAAGCTGTTGTTTGTGTCTTCTTACACCACCTAAAGTGCCTAAACAAAACTCCCTAGGGACTAGGGGTAAGTTCGATTGAGCAAAATCTCCATTACAGACCACTGTCTAATATTCTAATTTGTTCTTGTAGAGTTTTGTTTTTCCTTTTCGTTGAATTTTGGGGAGCTGTCTTACCTCATCTCGAGCTTCGGTGATACTACTCGGGACCGAACACCTGGTACCTGTCCAACCTCCTGGTATCGACCTCGTCTTCACAGAAGGGGCTACTCCTTGTCGGCAGATAGTTGATCCGGGCCACATCAACTGCGCCCCAGGCCACCGCTTCCCTAGAAGTCTTGTTCGTAAGCGGTCCAGTCGTTCAAGGTAGGAACGTTCCAATTATTTAACCACCGTCAATTCTGCCACTAAAAGTACGACGTTAAAAACTATCCAGTCATACACGGACTACAGTCATTGGGACCATACTAGCCTCGGGAAGAATTCCGACGTCAGTGATGAACTTGATTTTCCTAATGTTTGTTATTATTTATTAATTTATAAGTACTTACCGGTTATTCTATCATTTCAATTAGGCTGATATACCTAGGTAGGTAGATACCTACTCAATGTTGTAAACCATCGAGGTAGCGCTACTCCGGAGGTATGAAGTAATAAACAACCGAATTGTATAGTTTGTGTTATACCTATCATAACGTTCATGGATTATAAATTAAACCAGTGATAAAAAATAAATAAGGGAGAAATTTTAGAACATATAACCTAACCTAAGATAATAAACTAGCTCTTGTTTTCTCTTCCTTGTTGTTTTTTTTTTGGTTTTTGTTTTTCAGGACAGACGATATCGTGGCCTGCCGTAATCGGGGCTTTACCCAATATTACTTAAGAGTCTCTGAGCTCAAATTATTTTCTTTATTTGCATACTTAATTGTATGGTTTTAAGTGACGTAGGTGAAAACCAAAACGTTACATGCTTCCCGAGTGTTATAAAGATTTAGGACTCGGAGCTAGTGTAGTTTTAACTTTTTCTGACATCTTACTGAAGAACAAAGGTCAGCTGCCATTTCATTTATACTTTGACAATTTTTTTACTGAAATAGATTTGCTGCAGATATTATCCGAGAAAAAAGTAAAGGCCACCGTTGCGCGAATATAGAATTTCTTCCTGCCCACTCAGACACTTCAAAGAATTCAAAAAAACTGCACGAGGCACGTTTGAATTTGCTCTGGAACCATCTGAAAACATTTTGATCACAAAATGGAATGATAATAACGTGGTTACAATGGGCACTAATGCCGAGTCAGTATTTCCGTTGGTGAACGTTAGTCGGTATTCCAAAAAGGAAAAGAAGCGTATCATAGTCGAGCAACCTAATGTTATCAAAACATACAATCAAAATATGGGAGGCGTAGACCGCGCTGATCAAAATATTAGTCTCTACCGAGTCTCCACAAGAGGGAAAAAGTGGTATTTCCCGCTTGTTTGTCAATTTATTGATATGGCGGAACAAAATGCCTGGCAAATCCATCGTCTGAACGGTGGTAAGATGGACCACTTGGCTTTTAGAAGATCCGTTGCCCAGGGTCTTTTGGAAACGCATAAAAAAAACAACTAAAAGAGGTCCAGTTCGCTCTAGTGCCAATACTCACGAACACTCACGTTATGATCGACTTGACCATATTGTGATTTATCAAGAAAAACAATCAAGGTGTGGTAATTGTCACAAGAAAGTGCAATTTAAATAACGAATTTTTTTTTATAATTTTATGTTATAAGGACTTTAAATTTGTTTGATTGTTATAATTTTGTAATAAATACGAATAAAAATAAAATAACAAAAAATTATGATCCTAGCAGTTAATATTACCACTGTCCTTTTAAAAGTACAGCCATTTTCTCAAAAACTAATTATTGTATTTCATGAAAATCTTAATAAAGTATCCTTGTATCATTATAAACGTCACAAAAGCAAACTAAATGTTTATAATATATCAAAAAAAAAAGTTTCGGCATAATCTGGGTTTTAATTACCTGTATTACTGTATGGCACTACGTTAATAATTAGGTATGTTTAAGCAACTTTTGATCTTCCTAAAATTTACGCGGATGTACCTACTGGTTTGTAACCTAAACAATTCAATTTATGTTTATCCAGCTATTATTTCGAGAGTTATCGCATAATAAAAACAAGAAGGTGAAACTTTCGAATGGGTAACATATCACATACCATAGGGTAATTAGGTGTTAGGGACACACTTCATAAAACACCATGAAGTTAATGGAAATAGCAGAATAACGTATTTTTGAATACATGGTCGCATAAACAGCTAAAAGACAATTAATAGACGCTTATAGGTACAAGTGAAACTAGCTGGTTCCAAATTGTCACGTAGGGTTTAATATGGTTTTAATTACTGTGGTTGCATATAAAACATCAACATGGGGCGATAACAGACAGTATTTAACAGAAGAGCCCCTGCAGTTTTGTAAGTGTTATAATAATAATAATAGATATTCTTGTTAAATGTATTCAATAAGTATTAAAACCTATTTTATTTTATACCTAATTCGCAAAGTATTATTTTTGCAGCAAATGAGCAAATAGACGAAAAATAGCCACCCCGTCAAATAAAAAGTATCTGAAGAAATATATGCAAAAGTGAGTATTTTTATACGTTTACCTAATAATGATGATTGCATTTATTTATTTGCTGTTCGGAAGTTAAAAGTGAACTATTTATTTATTTCTTTTTAACAAATAATATATCTACGAGCTATAACCGACCAACAATCTAGCTGTATAAAATAATTGCAAAGTGAGTATTTTTTATTGTGCTTATACCTAAAACATTAATTTCTTATTACACATAGAACAGTTGTTGAATTTACTTCATTTTAAAATAATTTATATTCGCAGACATGGCCGGAAAGAGACATATGGATTTGGATGTCGAAGGTGTTCTGCACGCTAACAAAATATTCAAACCACCAGCGAAGCTGAATGACGAGGTAGAGATACCTGATTCTTTGTGGAGAATATCAGATGCAGGCGGGAGCGGGAAGACGACGAAGATGAGTGATCTCAGCTCTAAAAACATGCTGTACGCTCGCTCGATACCATTGAACGACAGCGCCTGCAAGATGCTCACGATAGGCCTCAACCCTTTAGAGGGGTTCCAGGTTGTTGCTAAAATAACTAGAGAGAACGTGGCCGACACAGGTGTGGTTATGGATAAGGCAGGGCTGGCGGAGCTTCTTCACGTTCTGCCGGTAATCATCAAAGACTGCGAGATACGGGATGAGAAGAAGCGGCGCTGTATCGAGCTAAAAAACTACGCAATTCACCCGTGTGTTGGCACCAACATCCACATACGACCACGATTTGAGGCAAGTATGGCTTCAATATAAATTTGGGCCTTGCATCTCTGGAACGCCTACAACAGATAACGCCTACCATCCACCGTATCATTGAAGATCTAGAGGGAGGTAGTGGTATCAAGAATGATCACAGCCTCAGAGTCTACATAGCCGATATAGCAGGCTGGCTGATTCGATCCAACCAAGCGGACTCGTTCAAAATAGAGACGGTGCTGGCGTGCCTCAACCAAGGAGGTATTTACGAAGGGCGACTGGACCTCGCAGAGATACTCCTAAAGTATAAGGATTATTTCCTAAAACTATTAAAGGACGCAACAAATTACTCGCTTGAGTATAACCGCGATTTTGTTTGAAAAATTGTATATCGTTTGCATAGTATTTTGTGTAAATAATAATAATCTGTATATAGTATTTCGTATTATAATAATTATGTAAAACAACAATAAATTCTGTTAAAACTGATGCCTGTGTGTATTTTTTTAATTTGTATGAGACCTCCAAAATTGATACTAAAAGCTGAATAAATAATTAGCTATTTACTGTAGGTATATGTAAGACAAAAGTTAAATAAAACAACCCCACAAACACATAAAAGTGAAAACCTTATCCTATTTAATTCAGTTATAATAAAAACAAAACGGGATAAACATCTTTCTCTTGACATTTGTAAACATGGAGGTAAAACTGAACCACCCATTTACTTCAATCATCGCAGGGCCGACATCCTGCGGTAAATCAGTTTTTAATATAAATTTAGTTAATAACGTGCAAAAAATGTGTGATACTAATTTTAGAAAAATTGTATGATATTATGATCAGGCATCAAGTATTAGGAGTAGTGAGACGACGCATGTGATATTCAAACATGGTACACCTAATATGGAAGACTTCGACGACGGTGAACCATGCTTAATAATTGTTGACGACCTAATGAGAGAGACCGATGGACAACTTGTCGATATTTTCACCAAAGGAAGCCATCACCGCAACTTAACTGTTTTCTATATAACCCAAAATTTATTCCACCAAGGTAAGGGTCAGAGAGACATCTCTCTGAATGCGAATTACATTATTTACTTCAAGAATCCCCGTGATAGAACGCAGATCAGATACTTAGCCAGACAAGAAGTAGCGCCGGACAATTCAAAATTCATCTTGGAGGCGTACAATGATGCTACGAGCAGACCCCATGGGTATCTACTATTTGATTTAAAACAGACAACACCGGATCCTCTAAGAATTAGAACTAATATACTCCCACATGAGCATCCGTGTGTAATTTACCTCCCAAAGTCTGCGTATAAATACACAGATTTGAAAAAGATAACAAAATTCGAACGAAAAGATAACGAAAAAAATAAAACGAAATAATATAATCTTATGTAAATCAGCAAGGCTTATTTTCGAATGCCTAAAATATATTACGAGGTGCCACTGTGTTAAATTTACACACATTTACTAGTTTGCCATTCGGAAAAATACACAGTGTTAGAAAAATTTTTGATAATTAGAAATCAACTAATTAAAACTGCATTCTGTAGTAACGTCACAAGCAGTTTTTCCCAAAGAAATTAGAAGGACATATAAAGTTATGTCTATATTACTGTATGGCACTACGTTAATAATTAGGTATGTTTAAGCAACTTTCGATCTTCCTAAAATTTACGCGGATGTACTGGTTTGTAACCTAAATAATTCAATTTATGTTTAGACAGCTATCGTGCCGTCTTCAAAAACCGCATTTTTCCGTAACTTTCACCAATGCAGATTCAGAAGTGTTATTGTTTCCTAAAATAAAAACGGTTATTTACCACAAATACGGAGGAGTTTAGCTGTCTGAATAATAATTCATTTCAATAAGCTACACGACACTTGTGGTAAATTTCCTTTATGGAAGTGTAAACAAGATTTTAGTAGGTAATTAGTAGGTCTCAATGTAATTAATATAAATATTACCCTCCATATATTTATTATAGCTTCTGGAGGCTACACACTAAAGGTATTATTTTAGAGGTCAGCGTAACAATATCCGACTTGAAAAAAAAAATGGCAGATTTTAAAATCACGATGGAGAATTATTTCTCTCTAGAGCAGCTAGTGAGTATGGCCAAACTCGATTTTTTCATTGATGTAGAGCGGTTAACAATATTAACAGATGTAAGTACCTAATAATTTACATATATTTTATTATTGCAGATTTATTCTGACGTATATACGTGTTGTTTCAGTTAATATGTGAAAAAATCATCACGGACCCCCAGCACGGTTTAGAACCGGGAGATCTGATGAAGGTTATAGATCATCTAGAGACACGATTAAATGAAGCCAGAGCCACTGATGCCGGTGTTTTTAAGAATGTTATTTGGGAATACTCAACAGAAGAACTATTAAATATGTTCGCCCAGGGGGCTTTTCAAGATTTAGCACAGTTAAAAATCTTGAAAGGGGTAAGTAATTATTTGATATTACTTATATCATTTTATTTAGTTTTATGTCATTTAATAAACATATTCCTCGAGGCAGGTTATCGATTACAGAATAGTTTTTGACGGGGCTGTATGGGCAACGGAGGAGCAAAAGACCGTCTATAACCAGCTGAATCGTGTAGCCAACACTCGGTTGACGGATACACCACCTACAACATCAGCATCATCACCATCATCATCAACACGACGCGAGAGCGTCAAAATAGCAAATTGTACAGAGATCAGAGATGTGACTGACAAAAATGCCTCTCAACATCCAAGAGATGAACCGTTCACATCATTATCATCATCATCACAACAGGGTCCCGATAACACTACTACAGGGAACTCAAGAAGCGAACCATCAGCAACGAGATACGTTGGAGTACCTTAAGGTATGTACAACAATAAAGATATGTTTATTCCGAAAAAAAATCCAAGAATATTTTAATAATTTATTTTTCTACTTCGAGACAGGTGTGGATGAAATCATAGACAGAGGGCTGCAGAATTTTAGCGATGATGACAGGATCGGCATGGTGTTTCATAATGAGGAATTTCCTGAGAAACCACTAGCCATCTCGTTTCGACGCCGGGATCAGCTATCCGCAGCTGTAGTACTCAATACCCTTGAGAAGGTCCTTCAATCAAATGCTATGTTCTTTTTGAACGGGGCCCTCACAATGTCAATCGACAGGGTCGTTATGCCTAGAGCTCGTGGATACAGCGGCATAAGGATACCCGGCGTCATCTTTGAGGAGTTCTGCAGGCGTAAAAGAGGCATTTTAGAGGTGAGCAATGACGATAATATGTGTTTAGCTTACGCTGTAACGTTAGGTATCGCTTATAAAACTAATGTGGCAGATTTTGAACGATTAAGGAAAAACAAGGTGTATTTAGTAGATCAGAGTCAACAACTCTGCCGGTTAGCGGGTATAAATTTATCCCAGGGGGCCAGTATAGATCAGATACGGAAATTGCAAGATTATTTATACATAAAAAACATTGCAATCGTAGTATATAACAGCCGTATAGGCAAAACTGTATATTTTGACGGGGCTAGACCAGTCGCCACCGATATCAAGGTTAACCTGTTAATGGAAAATAATCATGTCAATCTGATTTTAAGCTTGACAGCCTGTTTTAGCACATCATATTATTGCGAACCCTGCAGAACGCGTTACTCTAACAAAGAGTATCACGTAAAGTGCCCCTACAAATGCCCGTGCTGTAAATCGGGACCACCTTGTAGTAAGTTGGAACCTATGGTGATTTGCGAGCTGTGTCACATGTCGTTTAGGGGGCGCAATTGTTTTGAACTACACAAACCGAATACGTGTAAGTATGTGCGCAAGTGTAATGAATGCCTCGTTACACATTTTGTAAATAATAAACAAACCCACGTATGTGGTATTAAATACTGTAGCACGTGTAACGCTGATAAACCAGTGAGACATTTTTGCTTCATGCAACCAAATGTGGTCAGTAGGGAAAAGTTAAAAATTTGAAAGAAAAATTTTTATTTATATTCTTCGACTTCGAATGTACGCAATCGAAACTCATAGGTAACGATACATTCTTACACGAACCTAACCTTTGTGTAGCTCAGCAGGCGTGCCCTAAATGCATTGACTCAGCTGATATACCTAGATGCAGGTTGTGATAGCTGCGGTGTTAGACTACATATATTTAATAATGAACCAGTTAAAGATTTTGTAGAATATCTGGCCGGTCTAATACCTAGTAAACACAAATCTATTACAGTCATAGCCCATAACATGAAGGGTTATTTTAAACGATATCGTCAATGTTATACACCATTCAAAAGTTTTACTTTATGCAGATGATATGAAGATTTTTATTCAGGTGAAATCTTCCAGTGATTCTGACAAACTGCAATCGGACCTCGACAGAATATTTCGTTGGTGTCAAAGGAACTGTTTGGACCTGAACGTCAATAAACGTAACTCTATGCGGTTTTCTAGGAGACTCGATAGTGTAAATGTTACTTATTCATTGACAACGTAGCACTAAAGACGTTGGATCTTGTGACTGATTTGGGAGTCGTAATGGATTCGCGATTAAATTTTAATGCTCATATAAACATGGTTATCTCTAAGTCGAGTAAAATGCTAGGGTTCATAAAGAGGACCACAACAAAATTTTGCAATGGAAAAGCATTGATAGCTCTTTATAACTCTCTTGTAAGGAGTGTCATTGATTACTGTTGTGTCGTATGGTTTCACAGTCATGTTCAGAGACTTGAGAATGTTCAAAGAAAATTTGTGAAGTACTTGTGCCACAGATTGAATGTGAGATTTCTGAGTGATTTTTATGATCACCAGCTAGTTTATTTTGGACTTCAGTCAATATCGTTGAGATATGTATATTTTAGTATTTGCTTTTCACACAAAATCTGGAGGGGTGAGACAAGATGTGCGGAACTTTTAAGTTTATTTCCATTGCATGTTCCTTCCCGTTCGGTTCACAATCAAACAATATTGCATGTGAATCAACACAAAACATGTTATGGTGTTAACTCCCCGGTTGACAGGTGCTGTCGAAATGTAAACACTTACAGAGAACATATAGATTTATCCTTTAGTGTTGATAAACTAAAGAAAAATGTTGGGAAAAATATTTTGTAATTGTTCTTTTATCTGTATTATTGTCTATGATATTATCTGTATAGTATTATCTAGTGTAATCATTTGTGAAAGTGCTAAATGGCGTTAATAAAGATGATTATTGTTATGATGGTCGCTTTTTAGCGCGGGCATTTCTAAATGAGCCACAGAGATGGGAGCCAAAATTTATCAGAACAGGTTGTAAGTTTATATCTATAACATGTCATAATATTAGAGTGATTGATAGTTTAAATTACATGCCGCTACCATTGGCCAGATTACCGGCCACATTTAACTTCGTCGGTAGCAAAGGGTTACTTCCCTCATTTGTTCAATACCGACGAGAATAAAAACTATTACGGTACTCTACCGGAAGCTAAATATTACACGCCCGACCAGATGACTGTTAAGAATCGCGACGCTTTTTTCAAACGGTATTCAAAAAAGTAATAACACTCAGTTTAATATGAGGCGCGAAATAGTTACATATACTGTAAAGAGGATGTCGATATTCTTAGAATAGCTTGATTGAAATTTCGAAAGTGTTTTCTAGATGCAAACGCTGTAGACCCATTTCAAGAAGCTACAACAATGGCTAGTGCATGTAATTTAGTTTTCCGTAGAAACTTAAAAAAAAATAACACTATAGGGTTAATACCGCCCAATGGTTATAGATTGAGGGATAACCAGTCTTTAAAAGCTTTAAAATGGTTATCGCGGAAGGAGTCTGTTATAAGCCCCAATACTTTAAAGCATGCAGGTAACGGTCTTGAGGTTAAACTACCATCAGGGCTTCTTGTGGACGGTTTCTGCCCCGAAACTAATACAGTGTATGAGTTTTACGGCTGTTATTACCACGGTTGTGAAAAGTGCTACCCTAAACAAACCACTACAATATTTAAGGATAGTGATGATAACAACCTCCCTTTTATTCGTCGCGAAAAAGCAGAGTAGAAGCAGAATAAGTTGCTCTCTCAGGGTTATAATTTAGACTTCATTTGGGAGTGTGATTTTGAAAACTTGTTAAAAAACGATGAAAATATTAAAAACCTGGTAGAGAGTAACTTTAAGTATGACCAGCAACCGTTGAACCCGCGCGATGCTTTTTATGGCGGTCGCACAAATGCAATAAAATTATACCATAAATGCGCTGAAAATGAGAAAATTCATTATTTTGACGTATGCAGTCTCTACCCCTTCTGTAACAAATACGGGCGATATGCCGTTGGACATCCGGATGTAATTGTCGGTGATGATAAATGTAGACAGGTTAATGTAACAGGGGCTACCCTGTTACATTGCCGACAGGTGTGGGGTTCATTACGACCCACGTTGTTACATTGGGTCAGGAGCGGGGTTTAAGAGTGTCAAAGAACGCTAAGAAAAACAAGCAGGAAAGGTTGAAGTGTCAAAAAGACCTCATAAGAAATAGGAAAGTGTCAAAATTCTCCAAGGATTTTTTTTAAGAAAAATTTTAAGTATAGGTACCTACCTACCTACCTATCTACCTAGTCTGGTTAAATCATATTAGAAATTAAGGTAAATAAAATTACTAATTTAGGTCCCTAATTCACTCAGAAGGGCAGAAATTGATTGAAAGGAAAAATTATTACTTTTTTTCAGAAATCAATAATAATTAGTAAGATTAAAAGATCAATAAATAAGTCTGAAAATTATAGGTAGATAATATAATACGTTTCAGAGAGAACCGCTAATGAGTAGTACGTGCTGAAACCGTAATTACTGAAGTAGGTATTTGTTTACGATATACGGCGCTGGAATTCAGGCGCAAGCAAATATTAAAGCTAAAGCGGCGTTCAGACTAAGAGGAAAATAAAGCTGAGAAAATTACCTAATTACAGTACCATAATATTGTACAAGTGGCTATTTATTTTAATTGGCTTATTAACCCCTATATGCAAGGTTTTTTTAAATAACTATTTTGATAATTTGGATAAATATTGGTCTATAGTTATATTGTTATTTTTGTGTACTGCGTTAGGCTTAAGCCTTATTTTGTTTTGCACTGTATTGGCAATTGTGTGTCGTTGATAAGGGAAACTGAATTGTGTTGCATCATCAAACAGCTGAGGATTATTATTCTATTTTTAATTGAAGTTCAGGTTGATTAGGTACAGGTGGTTGTTTGTTGCTAAGTAGGACATAGATTCAAAAATGTCTCCCAATGATCAGATAGATGTTGCAGGAGGTGCCCAAATGCCCAGGGTGCACAAGCACCCCATCAATTATTTGAGGTTACGGCAGTTCAAAAAGTTAGTTTAGGGGTGTTATCTTCGAACTTTGACAATTTTAGTGGCCGAGGTTCAGTCGCAGAATATTTTAATAAATTAGAGGCTAGGGCGAAATTAGATGATCTTCGTCAGAGCGATACTCTGAAGATTTTTAAATTCAAATTGGTAGGCGAGGCTTTACAATTCTACAAAGCTAATGAGGATCTAAGCGTGCTAAATTACGAGGCGCTGAAGGAAAGATTTTTGCAAAAATTCTCTCAGATTCGCATACCGGGAGATGCTTTATTAAAATTAGGCCGGTGTTACCAAAGAACAGATGAAGGGGTATCTTCATTTTGTACGCGGTTAAAATTCTTGGGAACAAGCGCACTATCAGACGCATTAAAGGAAGCTACCGAAGAGCAAGAAGCGGGAATTATTAAACAACATGAACAGTTGGTCATTAATCAGTTCAAAATAGGACTGCGAAAAGAAATGATGGAAAAAGTAGGTCTGACAATATTTGCCGAACAAAATTTAAAACCAACAAGATTGGGACGAATATGTTCCTTATGTGTTGATGGCAATAAGAGGAAGAGTACATTCCTCCACAGGGCATAGTCCATTCTATCTCTTACATGGACGAGAGCGAAGGTTACCAGTAGATGATTTTGTAACATCTACCAGGAGGAGATACGACTATGATGAAGACTTCTCCTCAGAACTTTCCGAACGTCCAAGGAACGTGTATCGAGCGGTAAATGAAAACCTGGAAAAAGCTGGACTCCAGAGAAAAGCTCAATACGACAAAAACACAAAAAGGAAAAGCTTCCAGGAAGGAGACTTAGTTTATGTGAAAGATATGGCAGCCAAATTATGTCTGTCGAGAAAATTAAGCTCAACATGGGTTGGCCCCATGACAATTGTCGAAGTATTGGGAGAAAAGACATTTGTGGTTAAACAACAAGGGAAGAACAAAGAATATACTGTCATGATTGACAGGATGAAACCTTATGTCAAGAGGAGAGAACTTTATGATATTACAGGGCAAGAAAAAGCTAAGGGCAAACTTAAAAAGGGCAGCAGGCCCACACAACCCTCAATTAGGGGATCTGACAGTGAAACGGGTGAAGAAATCGATACTGAGGAAGAAGCAGAGGAGTCTTACAGACAAGAAAATAAAGCAGGATCAAGGTTAAAACGCCGACAGCGTAGAACTAGGGAAGACTCAGAAAATGAGGAAAGTGAAGAACTCTCGGACGAGGAAGAGGATCCGGAAGTACGACGAGCCAGGAAGGAGGCACAGAGAAACGCGCAGATGTATTTGCCGTTCTGTCCACAGATAATGTACTATCCAACGCCCGCCATAATGACGCCACCTCAGCCAGTGGCTAGATTACCGGCTCCAATTCCCCCAGAAATACCACTCCCGCGGAGATCTACCAGACTAAGACGACCTCCTGTTCGTTTGGATTTGTAGAAGGCTCATTAATTGCCCGTGTCTGGCCCGGCTTAAAAATAGGCAGACCGCCATGCAGCGTGTCGTAAGAGGCGGCAGAAGCATCAACATTTCAATTCTAAAAAATTTTCTTACTGCTTTCGATTCGACATCCAGATGTCGAACGACGTTGTTTTTTTTTGCAATAAATTTTTGGATCATACGCCTGTACATCGTAGTCATGAATCGCCGACTACAACATTCTTCTGTACAATTGGGAATCGATCTTCTGACCATTTCCCACTCCAGGTTCCGTAGTCAGTTGGCACGCTACGGTTATATCCCGTGTCAACCCATATAACATAATACCTAATAAATCTATACTTCAGGATATCAGTAAGTTGCTTTACCTCCAGTCAGGTTGTACCCCACATGTTCATGTAAGTCAGACTTCCAGCCAATTTTTACCTCTAGTCAGGTTAGCTGCTGGACTCTGACAACATAAATATTAAATGTCCGTACTTACTCGGGCTTCTAGCCACATTTTACCTACAGGAAGGTTCGCTGCTAGAACTCGAGAAACTCAACGTTGACATTATAGTTGTTTCAAGATACTCTCAGTACGCCGAGACTTGTAATTGTCTTTGAAATAGGTGCCAACCTGGGTATCCACTCTATTTTGGAAACAAAGTGTGAATCATTTTTTTTTTTACTAATATTTTATCAGGGTCATGTTTGAAATCGTAATAAAAGGAACATGGCATATGTTATGAGTTCCAATTAGGAACAAGAATGCACAGCGTTTTGCTGTTTTAATAGACCTTCAAGGAATCAATAAGCCTGACTAATAAGTCGTGGTTTTCAGAAATACGGTATCGAAGAAGTCGAAAAATAAGTAATGAAGCCCCGAGCGCTCGAGACAGCGTCAGGCAGAGCTAGACGGTCCAAACTACCTGCTGGGCGTCGACCAAACAAGGTCAGGTTTAATTTTGTCCTATGGGATGAAATGAAGCAGGTGGATAGCTTCAAGGTCAATCCATGCCTGCGTCCAAAGGATGTCCAAGAGGAGAAAGATGTGTTCCTCATGGAAAAAGAAAGGTATTTCAAATTCTTAACAGGTCATGCCGTCATGTCTAAAGAACATGAGGACATACCTAACCTCTTACAATATTATTGGTTCGCTAGGGAACAGTGCGAAGCTAACGATGTAGCAAACTCCTTAGTACTGTTTAACCAAAAACACCTCTCGTCAGAGCTTGTTTTGTATGACGAATTGGATAAGGACCCAGGAAGGGAGGCTGCACTCCATGGTATAGGGTATTATTATATAAAAAACCCACAGTAGGCGAAACCAGTGACATTAGAGAATTTCTAAACTTAAAAGCGAATGAGGGCATAGTGGAAGTCAGGGAACTGGATCCAAAACCCAGGAAAATTGTACCTAAAACAAAATCTAACATCGATAGAATCTCTCTTGCCCGAGATCTTGTACCGGGTGGTCCATCACTTATGTCCACCCCCGAAATAGAGGTTAATTTTAAAGATAAAAAATTGAAACTTTGAGGATTTGTGTAATTAATATAGGGCCATATAATGACATAATCAGATTTTTTTTTTAGTTGAGCCATCTGCGATAAAAAACTGTAATTTGGTGTTGATGTGACCAAAATAAATTCGATTTTTCTTTAATACATCGATAGAAATCAATTAAGAAAATCAAAATCGCTTAAAAGAAATATCAAAAAACTAATTACAAACCTTTAATTAAATAAAATACTTAAAATATGGAAATCACAGCTAGAATAATTGATTTATGGAAGCAATAAAACTATCAGCATTTTGAACGGCTGGTATAGCACAATTGTTAAGTAAACATTATCCTAATTAAACATTCATAAAAGAAGCCCCATTCGAGTTCAATGGCACATTCTTCTGACTGCTTTGAAGATTATTTATGGTAGGTACCTACCCTCATTAGATTTGTCAGTTTTATTGCTCTACCATATATCAATCATTTTACCTGTCATTTCCATATTTTAAGTATTTTATTTAATTAAAGGCTTGTAATTAGGTTTTTGATATTTATTTTCATCGATTTTGAGTTTATTAATCGATTTCTATCGGTGTATTTAGGAAAAATCGAATTTATTTTGGTCACATTAACACCAAATTACAGTTTTTTTATGGCTGATGGCCCAACTAAAAAAAAATAATTAATCTGATTATGCCATTATGTGGTCATATATTAATTACACAAATCCTCAAAGTTTCAATTTTTTTTCTTTAAAATTAACCTCTATTTCGGGGGTGGACATAAGTGATGGACCACCCGGTATATTCACGCATGAGTTGCAAAGATAAATTAAGCATGGTGGCTGCTTTCACGGAGGATATCCTAGGCGACGGGTTCCAAAGCTGTTCAAGTCGACCATTGCAGTTTGGTCGAACATACTACCCACATTCTTTATGTCCCAGAGCCGAAAGACGGAGACATTTCATGCTAGGTTTTATAACGAACTTGCAAAAAGGTTGCCCACTACCAAAACGAAAATCTCCCGTAATTTACAATTACGGATGTAAATTACTTCTCGCGGAATTGTGCAGGAAAGGATTAAATATCAGCTTCCAGCTGTATTATCATTTTCATATCCGAACTACCCCTTTTCCCCGTGAGGAAGACCTTGACCCGGAAGTAGAACAACTCATAATAAACAAATCGTCGTCACAAGATACGATAGCATTCCAGGTGGCGTACTGGCCAGTGGAGTTCGTTCGAGAACTCAAGTTAAATGAGTTTTGGATAATGATAGGTGGAAGGCTTGTCCGGTTTGTATATGAACCACCCCTTATACAGGGTGTTGATTTTCAAAGCGGGCCATAGGGGATTAGCATTGCGAAAGTGGTTTTTGAGGATTCCTGCTCGCCGTTTAAACTGACAGAAATGGTTTTGGTATCAAAATGAAGCTAAAATTATTGCGCATAACGCTTGACATCAGAAATTAATTTAATTTCACGTTGTTTTCTAAAATTCTTCAGTAAAAATTCAAGTAATTGTTAATGTTTAATCACAAAATAGCATGCCTTGCCTAAACAATAATGACGTTTCTACGTTTTGACAATCCAATAATAAAAATTTATAAGTCAGTAAGGTAATAATAAAGTCTGGTTCTATTATTGGATTGTCAAAACGTAGAAACGTCATTATTGTTTAGGCAAGGCATGCTATTTTGTGATTAAACATTAACAATTACTTGAATTTTTACTGAAGAATTTTAGAAAACAACGTGAAATTAAATTAATTTCTGATGTCAAGCGTTATGCGCAATAATTTTTGCTTCATTTTGATACCAAAACCATTTCTGTCAGTTTAAACGGCGAGCAGGAATCCTCAAAAACCACTTTCGCAATGCTAATCCCCTATGGCCCCCTTTGAAAATCAACACCCTGTATATAAATACGAGTTAAAGGGACCGATACTGCTTCGAAGAAAGGATCGCGAAGACCAAGTCTGGGAATTGGTCAAACCAATAGAAATAAAAGCACGATCACCAACACTGGAGGAGCTGATGTAGGTGCCACCCCGTTGTCCGCTCAGCCTTCCCCAGTTAGGGACATCGTACGAGGAAGAAAAATTACGGTCCGAACAAATGTTGTGTACATACTTAATTTAAGTTTTCTAGAATAGCAGTTTATTCTGGTAAAGAAAGTAGATTTAGGTAACTATTAGGGTGTGTGATAGGATTAGTTTAAGGAACAGGTTGAGAGTAGTATACAGGGCGAAGTTTGGGCTTACGAATCGTGACATTGGACGGTCTGATGTAGGTGTCACCCTGTTATCCGCTCAGTTCTCCATGTGGCGATGACGGAGGACCAAAATTCTACCTGGAAGACTACATGTCTAATTTAAAGGATTATAGTCCAATAAAGTCTAAAAAGTCATACGTATCGATTAAGAATACACATCCTTTTGATAGTTCGATTTATTTTGTTTCATATACTGGTTCTCGTAGAAACCGTCCAGTTTGTCTAAACACTCCATCCCGCATAAATAAGTATACGTCAACATTGGTTTTGAATGAGAATTAAATGCACAACACAGAAGGATAGAATGTCATTACGTGAATAAATTTTATGTAGTTGTCAGTGGCTCTCAAACTGACGTAAGCGGTTCAATTCATATTTGAATGATTTCCTTCAATAATTTACGCTCGTTCACAACTTGACAATTAACTGTTTGACATTTTCTGGTGAAATTAAAAATATTAATTCGGACGGTTAGTGCAACGTCACATCTGACTTTTTAAAGTTAATCCTACTATATTTAATGGAAATTGGATAATATAATTATCAGTATAGGTTAGATAATTATTTATGTTATTATACACATATAATTAATAATTAATCGTAGGAAGGCTAGAATTAACCAAAAAAAGTGAAGTTAAGGTGAAAAATAGAAGCAGACACCTGAATGATGAATAATAATAATAATAATAATAATAATATGAATTTATTACTCAACAGTTACAAACCAATTACAGAGTAATACAACCTACTAATACCCCTTACAATTATTCAGAACACGATAACATTCCCTCCTCCATTGCTTTTCTAAATTGTCGCACATTCAATCCAAATATGTCTAATTGGTGACCTATCTTATTATATGTTTTTAACATATTGTTAATGGGAGAGTACATGCAGTAGTTTGTAGTTGCATTTCTACAAATAAACATATCGCATAGTCGCGTATTTGCTTGTGGCACTCTAAAACTAATTATTGACAGGAGATAACTGGAATCTATGTAATTATTAAGTAGCTTAAATAGAAAGAGCAAGAGCAACCTATCTCTTCGAGATCTCATTAAAACACAATTGTAGTGACTATACAATTCGTTCACTCTCTCATTGACATAAATTCCTGTTTCTCTGAGATATTTAATCCTTAGATATTTTCTCTGAACCTTTTCAATTGCAGTAACATATTTTTCATAATACGGGTACCACACCACTGCACCATATTCGAGTATGTTTCTGACAAAACTATTGAACAGAGTATCCATCACACATACAGACTTGAATGCTCTGGACGTTCTTACTATAAATCCTAAAGTTTTCCTTGCCTTAGCGACAATAATATTTACATGTGTAGCAAAAGATAGGCTATCATCAAAATGTACCCCGAGATCTCGTATTTCCTCATGCCTTCGAATCAGATTACCGTCAATTTTATAACTAAAGACAGTGAACGATTTTATTCTGTGATACGTGACAACTGCGCATTTCTTTATGTTAAAGTTAAGAAAATTCAAGCAGGACCACCGATAAACCATATCAATTTGTTGTTGGAATATTAAGCAATCGTTAGTATTCCTTATCGACGAATAGATCTTTATATCATCCGCGTAAAGCAGCATAGGGCATTTTTTTACGAGTTTAGTGACATCATCGACGAACAGTATGAAAAGCAACGAACCTAAGTTGCTTCCCTGTGGTATACCTGAGCAGTTTACGAAACACTTAGATTTATACTTATTAACACATATGTACTGCTTTCTGTTGCTCAGATACGAGCTAAAAAACATGCATAGGCCCTCATTGAAGCCCCAACATTTCATTTTTTTCACCAGCAAGCGATGACTGACCCTATCAAATGCTTTACTCAGGTCCAAATATACCGTATCAACCTGACCATGATTCTGCATCATTGTAGATGTGTATTCCATAAACGAACATAAGTTTGTTTCTGTAGATCTCATGGGCAAAAATCCATGCTGAGATGACGAGATGGAGGACCGCACAGCACTATATATACTTTTATAGACAATTATTTCAAAAATTTTGGATGGCACAGATAATATGCTTATCTGCCTGTAATTTCTTATGTCACTCTTGTCACCTGATCCTGACTTGTAAATAGGAATGCATTTGGCGCATTTCCAAATTGTAGGGTAACAACATTTTCTAATACTTGCATTAAAAATTACACAGAGTGGAACTGATAATATCTCGATGCAACCCTTAAATATATAAGCCGGCACTACATCCGCACCAATTGCATTGCTTTTGATTTTTCTGGTAGCCTCTATTACATCAGCTGCTACTATTTCACCTATATTAACATTATTTGTGTTTAATTCTAAATTATCATAATATCTACAAAATTCTTCATATGTGTCCGCATTATCTGCCACATACACGCTTTTAAAATAATCCGCAAACGCATCGGCTATTGCCTGACCCCCTTCTATAGAGTTACCATCGAATTTCATTACTTGACAGGTATCTGAATGACCACGTTTGGCTTTAAGATAGGTCCAAAACTGCTTAGGATTAGTTAAGATATCGCTCTCGCATTTCAATATATATTGATTATGTAAGTCCCTAATCTCCGATTTAATTTCCTTTCTTAAATTCCTAAATGTTACTCTATCAGTGTCATCGTTAGTCTTTAAATATTTTTTCCGATGCTTATTTTTTAATTTATTTTTTTTTATTAATGACCTTGTGAACCACACTGGATACCTGCTCTGAGGTATCGAGCGGGGCACATTCTGATCTATTATCGTGTACAATTTTTTGTAAAAATTATCAATCATTTCATCAACATTATCACTTTCAATATTCCAATCATTTTCTCTAACTGCGCGATATAGTGCAACATAATCACCCTTTTTGAAATTATAGCCTAGTTCTGAATTTAAGACATGACCCCTCTCAGCAACAATCAAATCCACGTGCACTTCCCAAGTAGGATGAAATTTATCCTCATTTACCAGTGGTTCCTCGCTTCTGATAACAAGAGTATTTTTTAAATCATTTGTGAGTACTAAATCTAATATATCCCCTCTATGGTTTTTTACAGTATTCGTTTGTTTTAAATTGAAATAATTCGTGAAATCCAACATTTCAGCGCACGCAGCTGTCAACGGTTTGTCATTATTAAGCTCTGGTAAATTAATATCGCCTATTACATAATATATCTTATCGGTGTACATTTGTGTTACTGTTTCGAAGGCACTGAAAAACATTTCATACGTATTATGACTAGTCCTGGGCGGTATATACACAAGCAAAACTAAAATTTTTTGATGACAATCTACCTCCACACTCAGCAAAATAAAATCTACACTGGTATTATTAAAATTTACATCAATTTGCCTTACTGTGTATTTATTCCTGACTAAAGCCATTACTCCACCACCCAACAATTTACCTTTCCTATCATGACGAAATACCTGGTACTCCCGACAACACACTTCACCGTCCTCTATAGATTCACACAGCCACGACTGCGTTATGAGTATCACATCACAGCCACTCTGGATAACTCCAAGAAAGAACTGGTTCGTTTTGGTTCGCAAGCCGCGCACATTTTGATAATGTATTATTACTGATTTATTTCTGCCACAAGAATAATCTTCTTTCGCCTCCTGTAATTGCTACATGGTTTCGTAGTCAGTTTTTGCCCTCTTCTCCTGTTTCTTCTTCAACAGTACTTCACATAAATTACTGAAGGGGGAATGATTGGTATCATACTGTGCTTTGTGACTCCTGTTTTCTTTGGAACAGTTAGGACATACTACCTCTAGGTTGCTCGCTGTAACCCCAATATTACACTCAGCTGCCCCATGACTATGACTACCACACCTCAGACAGACTTGTTTCTCGGTGCATGTCTTGGCGATATGGTTGAAGCCAGCACATTTGTAGCACCTTAGTATCCCTACGTATTCATAAACAGCGCAAGCATCGTATTCTATGCAAATGGCGCCATTGTTGATGACATCTCTAAATGTGGTAGCATCGCACTCCACTATAGCAAACCATCTTGTTTTCATTTTCCTAATAGTTAACAGCCGTATAAAAGCCTTCCTGCTGACAAATTCGTTTTGAGCGATCATTGCTTGCCTCAATTTTTCTTCACTTATTTCATTCTCCAATCCAACTATCTTCAATCTCGGTTTCAATGGCCCTGGAGTGGTTATTTTATAGCTATGACCCAATTTATCAGTCATGCACATAGCCAGTTTCTTCATATCGTTCTCATTATTACATTTTACAACTATACCGCCCTTACTTAAATTGTTTATCTGCTTTATGCCGACTTCAAGTTCAGACGGAACAATTTTTTTCCTTGATTTCCAATCTCGGGAAATAATAGGAAAAAGGTAAGGGTTATGATGAACTCTGTTCAGGTGATGCAACTAGCAAGGAAGTTTTCCTTGTGACCTCAAAATATCTGACGTGCACAAATCGTCAGGAAATTATATGAAAAAGGGAGGTAAGGGATAAAGAATTTCCTCCAGGAGATGAAATTGATTCATTAAATAAGGTCAGGTTCAGACCACGGAATTAACAAGTTAAGTATTCCAGGAACAAAACCAATAATGGATAATAAAGATCCAAGGTCAATGACACACAATCAATGGATCAAAAGTATTATTCAAGGGATTTTTCAAAGTTAGAAACTTTTGACTTAAGGAGGAAAATTCAATTTAAATTTTAAAACGTCATACATAATAGACGAGAAAGTACGACCCAGTAAATGATGAAGCTGGAAAAGGCAAGATGGTTACTCCCATTGAGTAAGCATCTGGTCTGTTCGACAGAGATCGAACAATTATTGTCATTGTAAATTTGGATTTGGTATTTTGTATTAAATCTAACAGTAAGGTTAGATTGTAGACTAACAGCAAGGTGCTGTAGAGAAAATAGAAATGTACTGTAATGTAGAAATTAATAATTAGGAGTGAATGCATAAGGTATAGGGTGAAATTGAACTAAAATGACAAACTGAATTAATAAATTGTGATTTTCAAAAGGTGACAACACGAACTACAAGTGTCAGGACATTAGTGAATCTCATAGACCTAGAATATAATGGACGAACCTTTGAGACTAAAATTTGTTGCCAACCAAAGTTAGGCAACCATACATACAAGTAAGGGCAAAGCGACGAATTCAATTCAACAAAACAAATTCAAACAAAGAATAATCAAAAATTCCGCATTCTTGGTGTTTTTTGAGTGATAGAACAATAATTAATGTTAATATTATTATCTGACATTAGTATAAATAAATAAATATTTATTATTGGCCTTGTATGGAAATTGTAGGTGTATAACAAATAGATCTGATTTTAATATCCATACTGGTTAAAAAAATTAACAGATATATATTTTCATAGGTAAGTGAAACATTTTATCTCTGTAATTGTAATAAATAGTTATTCTATTAGAATTACACCATATAAAAACAAATAATAAAGTTGTGTTATTATAATTTTTATGCATTCATTTTCTTATTCTTTAAAAATGACCATGTTCTTCCTATAAAATACCTGTGTAATAAAAACAAAAAATTTGAATTTCGTATTATTTCTTCATATTATTTAGTAGTTTTTGTCCTTACAAGAAATGTTGGTTGCCTACCTTACACAATAAGGTAGGCAACCAACATTTCTTGTAAGGGCAAAAACTACTCTTACACTGGCAACAAATTTAGTACAGTAAAGCATTGACAACTATCAGTCCATTATATTCTAGGTCTATGGTGAATCTCAAGTTAAAGACAGAAACGTCATAAACAATTTCGTGAATTCATCCGCGATCGGTACCATGCATATCCTAACGTCAATAAGTTTTCTACTAGGACTAGTTCAATGTTGGAGCTTGATAGCCTACGACTGTGAAGATGTACGAACGAACATATCGACAGTTTCAATCAAGGATGTAGCAGAATGTCCGGAACCAGAATCAGAATACGTTGTGGAAAAGGTAGACGTCAGCGTCATCCAGCGAAACCAGGTGAAACTTCAGAAGGTGAAGACTTGTTTAGTAGAAATAATCCAAACCAAGTTCTATTGTGGTCACTTATCACACAGTTCTGTGGTCAGTGGAAGTATGTCAAGCTATGTATATCAGCTGGGAGCACAACAATGCCAAGAAGTACATAGATACAAAACCTTGCGCCTATTCAATCAAGTAATAGGACAAATAATTATGAATGGAAGTACACAAGCTTCCTTAACTATACATGGAACCTTACATGCAAATGGGTACTGCGAAGGAATCAGCTACCAAGAAGCAGGGAACTTCTGGGAAAATATTGTGATTGTAGCAGTTGTAACGATCAAGACGAGAGACTGTTTTGCTAGCGTCAAAATCGAAGAAAATGAGATCAGTCTATTGGGCGGAATCACGTGTCCATATTTAGCTGAATATTGTTTTGATACAGTGTACGGAGAAACCGTATGGGAAGAAGAAAAAGAATCAGGGTGTCTAAACTACTTTACCTTGCTATATACAGGTAAAGCAAGACAAGTCACCAGTCGAACCACGAAGGAGAAATTTATGATCGTGGAAAGCAATGATAAAATCTTCGCTCTCACTATGGTGAAGAAAATTTCATTGTGCGGCGATGAAGTGTGGCAGACAGAACACCCTAGGCTGGTGTTGACAATAAATAACACAGCCTTGACGCAAACTTCAGGTATGAAATTGATACCTCACAATACTGACCTACTTATGTACATGAACAGTAAATTTCTGTACATAGAAAAGGCTTACAAAGGTGAACTGGAAAAGTTATATCTAGATGTCCTACATACAGTGCTTCCCAAAAGTAACGGATAAATTCAATAAAATCGTATGAAGACGTTTTCTTTTGTTTTGCTCGGACACGTCAATCGTTATTTTTGATTTGCCATCCACGCATGTCTTTTTCGACCCCCCACCCTTAATCTCCCAAGGGGTAGCTACCCCAATTTTAAAAATTCAAATGGCAAGGTACCCCTTGCGATACCTTGATTGATAGGTTTTTTCATCCTGAATATAACAAGAAAATTTTTTTCAAATCGGTTCATAATTAACGAAAATATTCAGCAAAATGTCATCGAATAAGGCAATAAATAAGCGTATTAAAATTAAATTAAAATTTAATTAAAATTTTTTCCTATCTTTCTCTCTGTAATCTGTGGGGTAGGCTTATCAATGACTGGAGAAATCTTATCTGACACATTATCAGTTGCAAATTTTTACTTGTCAAACAAGTGGTTTTGTTGAGCTGTGTCTTAGGCGATTTAAAAACTAATAGCAAAATGAGATTAACTGAGACCGAAAGAATTGAAGTTTTAATGATGATTGGCTTTGGAGATAGAAGTCGGAAGCATGAAGAAGTTCGTATTTTGTTCAATGAAACTCACGCAAATCGTCCTCCTATATCGCAATCAACAGTAAGTCGAATTGAAAGTAAATTTCGCGAACTTGGACATGTACGAGATAAATCAAGAGTCGGACGTCCGCCAGCCTTAGATGAAAACAGAAGATTAGACACCCTTTTGACGGTGCAGGAGAATCCGCATGTTTCCCTCACGGAAGCTGCTTCACGGGTAGATACGTCGAAAAATACAGTTTCAAGACTTCTTCATAAGTGTAATTATCACCCATACAAAATGCAATTTGTACAGGAATTGTCCGATGCTGACTTTGATCATCGGGTACAATTTTGTGAGACATTGATGGAGCTCTCCAATGCAAATCCATTATTAATTGGCAATATTGTATTTTCCGACGAGGCAACATTTTGTTTGAATGGCGCCGTTAATAAGCAAAATTGCCGTTACTGGGCAAATGAGAATCCGCATTGGATGATGGAGGTGAATACACAGTATCCCCAAAAGGTTAATGTATGGGCTGGCATAGTAGGTTCGCAAATTATTGGACCATACTTCTTCAATGGAACGCTGAATGGTGAGCGGTACCTGAACTTCCTTCGAGATGAACTAATTCCCGACTTAGCGGTATTGTTTCCTAGCAGAGAAGATCCTCGTTTACCGGATCACAGAATTTGGTATCAACAAGACGGTGCGCCTCCACATTATGCGCGTTTGGTTCGGGAATACCTCGATCAAGTATTTCCTCATCGGTGGATTGGTAGACGGGGACCAATAGAATGGCCAGCAAGATCTCCAGATTTAACCCCGTTGGATTATTTCCTATGGGGTTACTTAAAATCTAAAGTTTATGTTAACAGACCTACAAATATTGAGGCGTTACAGGAAATAATTCGTCAAGAAATCGGCTCAATCACCCCAGAGATGATGCATAATGTCCAACAAGCCTTTAGCGCAAGATTAGGGCATTGTCTTGCTGTTAATGGACAACATTTTGAACATTTAATTTAAATGATTTTCTTTTCTTGTTTAATTTCTCAAATACTTGTTTAAATTTTAATACGCTTATTTATTGCCTTATTCGATGACATTTTGCTGAATATTTTCGTTAATTATGAACCGATTTGAAAAAAATTTTCTTGTTATATTCAGGATGAAAAAACCTATCAATCAAGGTATCGCAAGGGGTACCTTGCCATTTGAATTTTTAAAATTGGGGTAGCTACCCCTTGGGAGATTAAGGGTGGGGGGTCGAAAAAGACATGCGTGGATGGCAAATCAAAAATAACGATTGACGTGTCCGAGCAAAACAAAAGAAAACGTCTTCATACGATTTTATTGAATTTATCCGTTACTTTTGGGAAGCACTGTAGAAGATGTCTACTACAGAGAGAAATCCTGAGGAACCGATTACTAATGGCTCCATTTTCACCAAATGCTGTCAGCCAGCTGTTGAAAAATGAACCAGGATATGTAGGAAGAGTTCTGGGAGAAGTCCTTTATATTATGAAATGCACTCCCAAGGTAGTGATAATCAGGCGTACTTCAGAGTGTTATATAATGAGTTACCCATCACTCTAGATGAAAAACCTTATTTCATGTCTCCAATTACTCATGTAATACAGGTTTATGCTGAACAGATAGAGTGCAACGGTGTCGCGCCTCCTCTATATGAAATAGATACTGAATGGGTAGGACTAACGCCGTATCCGATTGGGAAGAGAGATCCAGAGAAGTTGCCAGTGGAAGCCAAGCCGAAACTGACGTTCAAACCAATATTGCCATTAGGACAAGCAGAACTCTACACCCAGGAAGAAGTCAACAAGGTGCAGCGACTATTGACGTTTGGGATCGAACGTAAAGCCGTCGAAAACGTTATCACGCGTCGTGTCGCGGGAATGCCCACAAGTGGACAAGGGTATTCCACTCTCGGAATCTTCAACCCGGAAGAGTTGAAGGAACTACCCAACTAGCAAATTAAGTAACAGAATCTCTGTTGGAAGGTTATTTTACTTTGAATAAGTATAAAATACAAGTATTATACCAAATTTATAACTTATAAGTGTGCAGTACTTCTAGCGACATTTTACTAGTGCTAAAGGAGTATTATCACCTAAAATGTATTACCCCATCGAGTATTTACTTTGAGGTAATTATGGAAAGTTTCGTCTAGCAAATTTTCACCTCATATATGACTTGTAAGTATATGTAGCTTTAAGGTTGATAACAGGTAACAAGATATAGTGAAAAGTTCTGGTCCGGTTACCCAATAAATACTATAAAGACTGTTTAACTAGTAAGTTCTTTTTATAAGTTATTGATACTTAGAATGAACTTCAATATCTACTTTGGAGTAAACAACCAACAAGTACAATTTTCAAGTTCTAGCTAAGTGTTTGTGATAGAGTGGAATCACCTGGAAGTATAATTCACCTGACTGAAAATACTATAAAGTACAGGCTTCCTCAAAAGTCTACTTTATGGTAAACTATACCATGTAGTGCCATTATTATACCTACTTTGTGTGGTAGTGGTAGTTGATCAGTCTGTTGGGAATAAAAATGGCTAATCAAAGTGTGTGAAGGTCGAGTGGAACAAAAACGTTAGCCGTTCCGCCATTCATCCACATTTTATAGGAAAGTGATTCGAACAGTAGTAAATCTGTTATAGCAGAGTTGATAATGTGAAAAACTATTTCACGTGACCAAGCAAAATAGTCAAACCAACCAGAATTTTGAAAGACAAAGCAGTGCGTCCTTCACAGTTACTCACAATTCCGATCCTGAAGAACATGGTAACGAAAAAAATATTCTGGAGACTGAAGTCGCGTATTATGATGATGACGATGAGGCATTATCAGATTTTATTCTTGAAGCAGAAAGAAATGATGAATCTGTTGTAAACAAATTAACTTTTCACAACGACTAAGAGAATAGACAGTGATGCATAAGTTCTCATAAATATTTATATTAATAAATAAATTACTTTAAAGTTAACTAATGTACGTATCATGTACTTACTTTAAAGTGCGGGATACTATCAAGTGCTTTATGTTAGCAACTGCAACGAACAAGTACACTTTTTATATTGTGTATGATATCGCCATGTTTGTAGTTATTAAAATGGAAGCCATTATAGCCTTTAAATTATGTTCCCAAATAAAAAGCAAATGTTGATGATGTTTTAATTAATTTCGGAAGTCATCTTCGAGTATAATTCGAGATCATTATCGAATATGTGTCTATAAATTAACGAATTTTTAAGTTTCTTGCTTTAAAAAAATGTTTATATTATATGAAATAATTTTTTTATGTTAATTTTTTTTTCAAATGAACTTTTTTCTCAAGCGCGTTGTAATTTTTCGAGTGCTATTGTCGCGAATGTAAATTTCAATATAAGTACCACCTATTCCTACTTAGGTATACTTATAATATTTGTGACTAGACCATTTTGTTGAAAGTGACGATGTCGATCGAGACAAAAGTGAAGAGCAGTGCAGTTACAGTTACATATAGCTTCTTTGTAAAGTTGAATAGAAACAAACAACCAGAACGGAGATAGACATATTATAAGGCCACTCCTCATTTTATTCAAGTAACTTTAAAGTATAAATTCTTAAACCAGAACGTTACTGTTACTAATTTTTTACCTGTTTTGTTAGTGCATCGAACAGTAAACTCTACCTAAAAAATACCAAACAAAGACTTGAAATTATTCCCCATTTTGGTAGAATTTACTTCTCAAATATGGAAATAAGACGGTACTACTCCTAGTACTTTGAACTTACAGGTATATATTTAAGAATTAAATACGGAAATAGAACTTATTTTGCTAGTTGGGTAACGCGATCTACACTCAAACAAACTTGGGGTTGGTTTGTAGATCTAGGAACTTTTATAAGTGGAGTTATTGGATTCTATGTGATATTTAGAATCTGTAAATACGTAATTGAAGTAGTGTTAAATGGACTACACTTGTACCAAACTCTTGGTTACGGGTGGAAACTCCTCGCGTGCATTTGGAATTCACTTACGATTATGTTGGTGCAAAAACATTTGTGGAAGAAAACGCGGGAAAGTGCAGACGAGAAAGAACTTGAGACAATAAACGTGACCGAATCACACGTAAACGAAACGCGTACCGAACGGGAAGCTAAAGGACAAGGTCAGGTGGTGCACGTGCTATATCCTACGTTGCCCCATAATGCAAACCCAACTCACTGGACAGACAAGGTCAGTGCCGCGACCTAGGAAGTCATTAGCAAGTGCGGTTAATTACTATCGTACGTGACTTCATACGTAAGTGTCTTCGTCAACTATACCTTAGACTATATACATAAATGGGAGGAGGTGTTATCCTCAGATCATGTATAGGTATAAGCATGTATTATTAGCATAGCTTAGACTTAAGTTATTGTTAGGTTATCTCCTACTACTAAGGGTAGATTATAGGGGTAGGAGGTTAACAAATCGACAAGTTTGGTAAAACATGAATAGTAGAGTTGGACAGTTCTAGGACACAAGGTCACGCTGTCCCAGAACTGTCCACATGTAAATGGTACATATGTTTCAAGGTCAGGTCATTTCAAGGTCAAACTATATGATCTAACCTAACGTTATTATATTATTTCAAGGTGAAATTTTCAAGGCCAAGCTGTCCCAGAACTGTCCACATGTAAATGGTACATATGCTTCAAGGTCAGGTCATTTCAAGGTCAAACTATATGATCTAACCTAACGTTATTATATTATTTCAAGGTGAAATTTCCAAGGCCAAGCTGTCCCAGAACCGGCACATGTAAATCATACATATGCTTCAAGGTCAACTCATTACAAGGCCAAACAATACGATCTAATTGATTAAGAAAATTTATTTTTCAAGGTCAACTTCAAGGCCAACCGTCCTGACGAAAATCATCAAGTAATTATATCAAGGTTATTGAATAAATTAAAAATCAGTTATTATTATTATTGGGTACCTATTGGGTAAAGTTGGAGCTATGAATATGAAAACACCGCTAGCAGGTGCGGTGGTATCATGTTACCCAGTTCGTCGAGCTGGTCATCCTACATGGTTAATTGTACTATTATTTGAATGAGAAAATGAAGCTCTGGCTAGATCATGTAGGTATTTTGTATTGTTATTTGAAGCAAAATAAAGCCTCGGCTAGATCCTGTAGGTAATGAAAGTAATTCAAGGTAATAATTTATTGTAGGTTTACATAAGTCGTCAAAAGCTTTTCATTTCACTTACAGAAATTTTCTAAGCCGACTAGATTTACGGCCGCCAAATCGGTTATTCATTTTTTTCAAGGTTGGAAAGGTGTGAACTGCATGTAATTTTGGAGGTCGAATTATTCAAGGTTATCTGAAATATTTCAAAGTCCCAGCACATGTAATTTTGAAGACCAAGATCAAACATTTTGATATGACGTAAATTTCAAGGTTAAAAAATCATCTGAATCCATTATTTCAACCGGAGATTTTCAAGATTATCCTGTTGAGAATTTTTTTAAATATTTAAAATGGTGGGGGTAGTCGGTCGCCATATAAATGTTATAATTTGAGGCTAGTCACTCATAAGAAAAGAAAATGTGGTTGATGTATGCAGCACAAACGTGGGGTGACGTAACAGATTTGAAAAGCGGTAAGAAAATAATAAGAGCCGAGTTTAGAGATTTACGAAGAGATGTAGAGCATGCAGGAATATACGACTTTAAAGTTATTTTCGATGAAAATGAAATGAGTTATGCATCGCAACTCGCCAAAGATTATGAGGAAGGCGTGATTATTTGTGAAGAATATTTAAATGATGAGATAAGTGTTGAGTGCCTCTGTTACGAATTTATAAAATTAAACTTCGGGAGTTACCTTAGTATATTGAGTGAATTTTTACCTGAGGATCTGAAAATAAAGTTTTGTGAGACTAGCTGTGAAGAAAGTGAACAAGAAAATAAGTGATGGAGAGTAAATGTTTGTATTGCAACTTAGAAGTTGATAAACCATCAGCATATTGTAAAATCCACACTGAAAAAAATATTAAGAAGCCAGAGATTTGTTTCTTCTGCAACTATATAGGGGGGAAACATTATCAGAATTGTCCGGTAGTGGATATTCCACCAGATGAGATCTTCCAAGATGATCGTGTCTGTCTTATTCCCGATTGTGGCCAAATAGCTATTTGTCGCTCAAGAGGACATTTTTGTATAAGCCAAGGTGTAAAATGTATTTTTGTAACGAGCCATGTAAACAAGTAGATTTATGTATTATCGATAACATGTATATAGAAAACACTATAAAATCAATTACTGAAAAATTGTCACTGTTGTAAGTTTATAATGTGAATAAAATAAATTTAAAAAAACTTTAGTGTTATTATAAGTCCTATTCCAAATAAAAAAAAATAAATAAATGATGAAGTTTTAGAGAAAACTGATTCGCATGAAAGAAATGCTATAAAGTCGTTATTGGATGTGAATAAAATAATTTATAAAGATTTCTATATTTTTATTAGCAGTAAAAATAATGATTACAGAGAAAAACCGCATGAAATGTTATTAAATTTCTTCATTCGGTATATAATCGTTAGGTAGGTACCTATACTTTAATTAAATTATTTAAATAATAATGGAAAATTCCATGTCGCTAAAGTAAAAAATCGGGTAATTTATAAAAACAGAAGCTCTAATGAAAGGTACTAAGCGAAAAATACAAGAGAAAAAAAACATAATATTAAAATAAATAGAGTTTCATAGGTAGGTACGTCCAGATGTGATGTTTATTGTTGAAATTACGGTAACCTGACCGAAGTGTAACATTACACACTTTATTAAACGCTCTAGCTTATGAAGTGGTGAACCTCCTTGCTGTTTCTATACTCCTGCTACCTTATTATAAAATAACGCCTGAAAATAATGTCTAAGCGTCTAATTATTATTGAACAAACATGAAATATTATTCTAAGCTTGATCATCAAGTGTTTGATTTGTGTTATCGTATTGTTATTATTTATTTGGAAAATGGATTTTCATAATGAATTAAATCATATTATTGTTTGGCCTTGGTTTCAAGGTGTTTCAGAACTCTCACATGTAAAATCGTCATATGATTTGACCTCGAGAATCTTCAACATAATTTAAAGCATAGGCTAGATACGCAAGTTCAACCTTGGTTTCAAGGTGATTCAGAACATCTTCAAGCTTAGGTCATATCAATGTCGAACTATATGATGTCATGTTTCTCAAGGTCCAGAAGATCACCTTTAGAAGGTCAAATAAATGATATATAAACGGCGTGTGCGAGCCCGTGTCTGACAGTATAGTAAATACTACAGTGCAATTCTCTAGTGCAGTTGACTCATATTACCTACCGAGTGTTCCCCAATTGTCTTCAAAGTTTCATGTAAGAAGAATGTATGTCTCATTTATTTCTTATGTTTTATAATGAAGTGAATTATCGAGTAAAATTAAATTTAAAGAATAAATATACAGAATGAAAGACTTTTTTCAGGATTCTCTAAATTTTATGTCTTTCAATACTAAGTTGAAAATTGAATAAAATAAAATTTAAATTTATCACAATTTTTTATTGTGCTAATAAATGAAAATTATGAAAGCGCTTATATACAGTGAAGGGCTATTTCTTCAGGATTTTATAAATTCTAACCAGGTATAAAACAGTGTAAAGAAGAATAAAATTTATTTTATTCTTAGTAAAATATAAAAAATAAAATTTATTTGAATATTTAATATTCAGAGTGAATGATTTTTATTCTTTAGGATTTTGTAAGTTCCATTGTGCTTTCGGTACCGAGTTAGTAAAATAAATAATAAAAACAAATAAATAATTGAAATTTTTTACAATGGAAGAAAATTTAAAAAATACTTTTAAATACAGAGTGAAGGACTTTATTTTAGGAATGACTATGTACTCAAAGTTGGAAATGAAAAAAAAAAATTAACTTTATTAAATTTTAATAATATGACACTTGAGATATTTAAGAATTATTCTCAAAGATGCACGAATCATTTCAAATTTTATGATAGTAAAAATCAGACTTATAATAATAACTATCATTTTCAAATCTTTCAACTCCCCACTCTTATCACATTCTAATATTCCCCTTCCTTCATCTAGCGTCTATAAATACCCGTGCAAGGACAGAGAGTGCGTAAACAATGGCGAACAAATGTCCTAGATGTTTGACCGTGTATGGGAACCAAGCGGCATTGTTCAACCACCGCGAGCAGGGGTGCAAGAGACCGCTCGCAACTCGAGCATCAGGTAATGTGATAAATATTTTAAAATAATGGTGAATTAAAATAATTATTTAGCAGCTTCAACAAGTCGCACTACGGACGATGTGGCCGCACCTGCAAAGAGGCAAAAACTCGCAACCAACTCTGCTCGTAAGTTTCGCAAATGTGCACTGGATTTTTCAAATTCATACCTGAACATTTTATTTTAGCAAATTTGCTGTACTGCAATGCTTGCCAGGTGCAAGTTCCAGGCAACGCATACGCTGCACAATTCGGATCATTTTTGGAGGGCCGAAAGTGGACGTGTGGAAGTGAGTAGTACAGCGTACGGAGGCAGGTTAGCGAGCTACAGAGTAAGTAGTGACGAAAAGCGTATTAGTGTTGACGAATTCATGAGTGATGTGCGAGCAGACATTATAGCGTTACTTGAAAATGAACTGGTAAAAAACGGACCTTTTAAAGTAAATTTAGAGCTGTTTGGTATTTATTATCTACCAAGTAAGGACATTAGAGAAGTAAAGTCGTTTATTTTTAGTAATAGAGTAGTCTGCGCCTCAATTAGCTTAGAGAATTTGTATGTAGATATAGTTAGCAAGTTTGACCAAAAAACATCCGAATTCCTAGAGCGGGATTCAGGATGGATTTTGGAACAATTTTTACATGTAGAAGTCAATGTTAATAAATTTAATCCGCTTAAAGGGAACTCATATATACCGCTACCTCCAAGCATAGAAAAGAGAAAAGCTGTGTTAAATATTCAAAATAATGATGAATACTGCTTCGCATGGAGCTTGGTGGCAGCTATTTGCGAACCGATAGGTAAATATAATCAAGTATCATCATATCCACATTTTTCAACAGTGCTCGACTTCACAGATATAAGTTTTCCTGTCGCGTTGAAAGACATACCTAAATTTGAAACTCAAAATAATATTTCAGTTAACGTTTATGGGTTGGAAAAAATTTATATTGACGGTTTCGAGAGGTATCAAGTAGTCGGTCCATTACACTATTCGGAACGCAAACGAGACCGACATGTAAATTTGTTACTAATAGATAACTCTGAAGGAATGCATCATTATTGTTACATTAAGAATTTATCACGACTAATTTCAAACCAAATTTCAAAACATGATGGGAAAATGTATTTTTGCGATTCCTGTTTACAATATTTCCGTTCGGCAGAGATACTTGCCAGTCACGAAGAGCACGACTGCAGTCATGTGACTGTCATACTTCCTACCATTGGTGAGAGGAAGGATAAACTTGACCGTCAAGTGCCTAGTAATTTTCTAAAATTTGAAAATTATCAAAAGCAGTTGAGAGTGCCTTTTGTCGTCTTTGGTGATTTTGAATGCCTGTTGAAAAATGTGGCGCAAGCAGATAACCCTACTACAGACACATACACAGTTAAAAAGTACGAACATGTCCCTTTTTCATTCGCGTACTATATAAAATGTTCTTTCGATGACTCATTGTTTAAATTTGAAATTTATACCGGCCTAGATGCACCTCAAATGTTTGTGAGTAAATTAGAAAACGATTTACAGCGCATCTACCACGATTTTTTGAAACCTGTTGTCCCTATGAAGGCATTAACACCTCAGCAAGAGGATTCTTATAGAAATGCCACAGCGTGTCATATCTGTGAGGAGAGTTTCACATTATCAGATGTTAAAGTTCGCGATCACTGCCACCTTACTGGCCTATATCGCGGACCGTCACATGCCACCTGCAACATCAACTACAAAGTTCCAAAATTTGTTCCGATACTGTTCCACAACCTAAAAAACTATGATGCTCACATCTTGATTAAACATTTAGCACCCAATGGTGAGCGAATCGATATTATCCCTTGCAACTTTGAAAAATATGTATCATTCACTAAATTCCTTCACGTCGACACTGTTAGTGATTCTCGAGGTCATTCACGTGATGTGCACCTGCAGCTGCGGTTCCTCGACAGTTTTCAATTTTTATCATCGTCGTTAGAAACTCTTGCAGGCAATTTAGATTCTAATCAGTGTCGAGAAGTAAGAAAAGCGTTTCCTGACGATACTGAATTCTCATAATATGTTCGTCAAAAGGGTGTCATGCCATATTCATATCTAGACGATATTTCCAAGCTGCAAGAGACTAGACTACCATGTCGTGGTCGATTTTATGATGAATTGAACCAGGAGCGCGTTAGTGATGAGAACTTTCAACGCGCTCGATCAGTCTGGGATGCTTTTCACTGTCAAACTCTGGGCGATTATTGTGATTTATATCTTAAATCAGACGTTCTCCTCCTTGCAGATGTTTTCGAAAATTATCGAGATCTTTGCTTGTCTACATATCATTTAGATCTCGCCCATTATTATACGGCTCCTGGTTTGAGTTGGGACGCCATGTTGAGGTTTACAAAAGTGAAGCTAGAACTCCTCACCGATATCGACATTCTGCATTTTTTTAAGAAGGGTATTCGCGGTGGATGCAGCACCTGTGTGAAGAGAAAGGCCGAAGCTAACAATCCCTTCTGTGAAAATTATAATCCAGCTAATGAGACCGATTATATCATGTACTTAGACATGTCGAATATTTACGGTGCCAGCATGCAACGAGTCCTACCAAGGGAGGACTTCGCATGGTTGAGCAGACAGGAGATTGATGAAATAGATTTAGACGTGCTCTCTGCAGATTCATCCGTCGGTTATGTTTTCGACGTCGATCTCGAATATTCTAAATCGCTTCACGATGAACACAATGATTTCCCTTTCTGTCCGGAAAACATGATACCTCCCGGGGGGAAGCATTCCAAACTTATTCAAAATTTACAAAATAAAAATAAGTATATTATACATTATTTAAATTTGAAACAATGCTTATCCCACGGATTGAAATTGAAACAAATTCATAGAGCCATTAAATTTCGTCAATCAGCCTGGCTCAAGCCGTATATCGACCTAAACACAACTCTCAGGAATTCGGCTAAAAATTCTTTTGAAAGGGATATGTTCAAACTTATGATTAACAGCATCTATGGCAAAACGATGGAAAATGTGGAAAATCGGGTTAACATCAAGTTGGTTACCCAATATGCCGCCACCGGTCATAAGCTGGGGGTGGAAAATTATGTTTCGAGACCAAGTTTCAAATCATTGAAAATATTTCAAGATAATTTGGTAGCCGTCGAGCTAAAAAAACTTTATGTTCACTATAATAAGCCCATATATGTCGGGTTTTCCATATTAGATATATCTAAAACCCTCATCTACGACTTCTTTTACGGATACCTTAAGAACTTGTACGGTAAAAATGTATCTCTGCTGTATACTGATACGGATAGTTTAATCATTTCCGTAAAAACACTAACAGCGGGTATTATAAAGGCTTATTAAGTTAACGGGCAGATTTCTGTGGCCATTTCTGAAGAAGGTATCGAGTTTATGTGGATTTTTTTTTAATTTATCTATTCTTGACACAAAAGTAATTACGAAAATGTTAATAAAAGTCTTTGACGTCGATATTAGCTTCAAAAACGAGCACAGAAATCTGCCCGTTAGCCTAATGAGCGTTTATAATATTGGCTGTAAATTTTTATGATGACATGAAAGAAAATATCGACAAATTTGACACGTCAAATTATCCTGTTGATAATGTTCACAATATACCTCGAAACAAGTCAGTCATTGGTCGCATGAAGGATGAGTTTTCCGGACGTGCAATAGATACATTTTACGGTACAGGTTCCAAAGCTTATTACGTGAAGGCGGGCGATGATGAGGTAAAAAAGGCTAAGGGAATTAAGAAGAGTTCCGTTAAGCAACAGTTGACGATGGCACATTATAGAGATGTGTTAGAGCGAGGTACCAGCGTATATTGCACAATGCATACCTTTCGATCTATAAATCATACAATTTTTACAAATTATCAACGCAAAGTGGCACTATCGCATTTCGATGACAAGCGTTTTTTGATTCAGGGTTCCTTCCAAAGTTTAGCTTGGGGCCACAAAGATATATCTAATAATGGAGAAGGGGCCGCCCCGCCCGACGACGAGACTGACGAATTTCCACATAATCTGTCTGGCCTTATAGATCTTATGAAATTGGCATTGGAGAATAAATTATAAGTGGTGGGAGTAGGTGATATATATAACAATGTTTCAACTTCATGCTCTTCAGTATGCTACCATGAGCGGGTTAGATTTATCAGTGTTGTTTGATTACATTACTTCTACTTATGATTTGTATAAAAATCAGTTGAAAGATGAAATTTTGTATAATATTAGTGATAGTAATTTTTTATTCAATTTACTTTTATCAAAGATTGTTGTACCAGATGAAGCTTTTAAGTGGATTGTAAATAGAGCAGAATCGAATTTAACTATTATAAATTCCGTCTTAGAAAATAGAATTAAGTTTGATAAGAAATATGATCAGATTGTTAGTATTTTAAGTGATAGTGAATTTGAAAACCTAAGTTGTAAACTGGCATACGGTTTGTTACTTCGTAACGGTTTAAGACTATCATTGTATGAAAAGCACTTCTTTTTCTCCAGATATAAGCACCTGCATCACTTTATTGATCAATTAATTTGTGAAGCTATCCAGTATGCCGATAGCCGCCTACTCAAAAACGTAATTAAAGCCGCTGCTGAATATGATATAAAATATGTGTTCGATCCCAACATGCAAATTTGCTGTCCTGGTTGAAACGAAATATTGTAAAAGGTTGCTCCGGAGAAGAAAATAAATTGGGATGGGTGTGTGGACCCGATTCAGGGAGATGGCCCTCGACGCATCTCGAAGACTATATCGATACACTTGCTTGCTTGTATACAATTATGTCTTGAATTCGTTGCGAAAAATATTTTTCCTACGACCACTATACAAAACACTACTTTGCGCATCGTTTTTTGTGCGCAAACTAGCAGATTTCTCACGTATCCAAAACTGTGCGACAAAGTGACATAACGCATAGCCAAAAATCATTTCCGTACAGTTTTATATTATTAATGTAAACAATAGTGATGGGCGGTAACTGAGAACTCAACTGTTACTTATTGTTAATGGAATTAAAGCTTCAAGGTAATAAAATAAACACAAATGGGATAACATAGAACCCGACAAGACTATAAAATATACTCATTATTCTCTTATGGCAGTAATTATTAAAATTTACGAGTTGATCGATGATAACAGCCAAATCAAATTCACAAACGTGATCGTGAAAATAACTCACACACCTCTACTAACTTCCACCGACGACGCACAGCGCTTGCGTTGTGTAGAAATTGCATATCAATGATAATTATACTAACACTAACCTCTCCTAAATTATTGTTATTACGTCTCCACGCTCACGTCACTTATTTTTAGTTTATACCGAGTCTAATAATAAATAATAATAATAATATTGTCGGTAGAATTCAATGATTTTACAGTATATAATAGTAATAATAAAAAGTCATTGGTAGAATTGAAAATAATACCTACCTAGGTAGGTAGGTAGTCTGAAAAAATAAACTTTAGTTAGGTACCTACCTATCATTATAATGGATTGTTCCTCTGAATCTGGAGTAGAAAATACACCACCTGAAGTCAGAAAACAAGCAGGTTTGTGTTCTTTGAATTTGCTACCTGTAGTTTCGAGAGAAAAATACGAATCTGCTTATAAACATTTCATAAATTGGAGAAAAGGTCATAAAAGCAGAGCATTGTCAGAAAAAATAATTTATGTGTTAAATTGGTTAAATAATTAATCTGTTAAATTGTGGTCGTAGGAAAAGTACTGTGTGAAGCACGTGCGGAAAAGAAATTTCACACTCGTGTGAATTGTGACACTCGACTTCGTCTCGTGTCACAATTGTTTCACACTCGTGAGAAATTTTCTCTTTTCCGCACTTGTTTCACAATATACTATAATCCGTGTCTATAATTTTCTAATGTAAAAAGTCATTGTAATCATCCAAAGATGAACTGGTTTTAACCTTGAAATTGTATGTATGGTGGGGGAAACCTCTATATAAGTGTATATCGAAGTTGTAAAGAACAGTAGCTGTGAAGCAGTCGTAAAGTGTCTACGTTTGAGCAATAGTGAGTTAATCATGGCATGTTCCAAGCAACAGTTGATCTTAGTGAATCAGAAAAGATACCATTTGAATAAGTCATGTGCAAAATACGTGTCAATTGGATTATCATATGAAGATGGATTCCAGCCCTGCATAACATTAAATGGCTGCAAAGCTCCACCTGTTGTGTTTTGCGAACATGAGTGGAGAGAATTTCTAAAACATCGTGATGAAATGGAGAATTATTTTTATTGTTCAACATACTTCGGATCCCATCTGCACGCCTGTTTTTAAAATATCGTTTGAACAGTTTAACGATGTTAAATGTGTCAGAGTGGAAGATAAGCGAGGTTACTACATATGGTTGGCCATGGACTCCGTAAATCAGCTGATCAAGTTACTCCCTCTCCTTGACTACAGAATTGATATGTTGAAGAGACAAGATTTTCTGAAATATTATCAATCGCAACTGGCAGTTGCAAGAAGTAAACGTGCTGGCGACATTGCCAGGGTAATATGATCTACTCGTTCTAGTGGAGCGTTAGAATAAAATCTCTTCTAACAGGATTGTGGAAGGACCGTTATTTATTTAATTTAAAATTATTATAATCGATTCCTAATTATTATAATAATAATAATAATAATCCTTTATTAACTTTTTAACAACCCTTTAAGCTCATAAAGTAGCAATAAATAAATAAATACTAAGTGGAAAGTAGGTTCAGATTCAGACTATCATAATAAATTATGACATCTGATCTACCATCTGCACCTTTAATATAAATATAACAAAACATTAGGATTTCAATCAAGGATTTCAAAACATTATTATATTTAGGAACTCTTATGAACTTATAATGCTGATCGACTCTAGCCTTGAAAAATATTATTTGAATAATTTTTCTTAATATTTTAAAGCTTGAAGATTTTCGCTAGAGCGGTATTATTGTATAAATAGCCAGATCAGTCAGTGTGTAAGAATCCAGAGTTCAAGATGTCTTCAGATAGTGGCTATGTGAGTCCAGCCGAGGAGATGTTATTGGAACCGGTAGAGAGAGTAAGGAAGGCGATGGAGGAGGTGTCCTTGCAGTTCCAAATTCTGTCAGTAATTTCCAAGCAAATGGGGGACCCAGCAGAAGACACGCAGCGATACGAAGTGGCTCAAACTGCCTGCTGGCTGTGCAGCAACGCCAGCTATTGCGTCTTCTGCACCCTCCAGGAAATCTACCGGCAAGGGTGCATTCATCACCTACAGGACGTGGTGCGACGACTACCGGATTCTCTCTGGCATTGGTTGGACCGAGCCATAGCCGGTGAAGAGGTTGAAGCTCTGGAGTGTGTAACCCTGGACGAATGTGTTGGATATCATCTACTTAACGCTTAGTTGAAGTTAAATGTATTTATAGATGTATAGATTTATTTATATATTATTTAAGTTAATTAAGGTAATTTTGTAAATTTTGAATATTTGTAAATATTTTCTTAAAATAATAATTATGTATATTTTTTTTGTTTTATTACACCTTTAAAACTAAATATCATAATGCGATATGATAATAAAATAATAAAAATACTATCAAAAAAATTCACCACATTTAGTCATTAAATTTATAAATTATTTCGATTAATCTGTTAGAATGATCGAAGAAAATTATTTAGGTATGTAGTCTTAACATAAGAACTTTTTTCTTCAACAGAGTTTCAATTGTTTCAAACATTTTGATATAAGTCTTCATTCCAAAATATTTTTCTAAATTTACTTAACCAACATGTGACTGTAAGAGATGCAGGGGTCGTAACCTTCTACCCAAAAACTGCACCATGTTGTAGCTTTTGCTTTACGATTAAATTTAAAAAAAATCCGAAGGAAATCGGATTATAAATAATAAGCTAGATAATTTAGCTAACAGTTTAGGGGGTTGATATTTCTGTATTAGATGCAGGGGTTGTAACCTTCTACCCCAAGACTGCATCATTTTGAGTTTTTGCTTTGCGATAAAAATCAAAGAAACTCCGAAGGTAATCAGATTATAATTAAGCCAGGTAATTTAGCTAAACATTGAGGGGGTTGATAAAACGCTTATAATATAATTTGGTCAAAATAGCGTATTTTTAATGGCACCATTCAACAAAAATAATATTTATACATGTAAACTATTAAAGAGATGTTTTCTGTAAAGTTTGATGATTATCAGACTTTAATAAATAATGAAGTTATTTAGGAAAAACTGAAGGGGTAGTATTAAAAAAATTCTAACATTCACCTCCGTTTTCGTCTTTTGCATGCTTCGAAACTTTCTCGTTCTCGAGAGGCTATACAATTTAGTGTCAACTTTACTCTAGTTTCATCTCAGTTTAAATCATGTGTGTAGATATGATCCTTATCGTGGCATGAATTCCTTATACTCTGTGAATTTAATATCCCCATTTAATATTTATACAGGGTGTTACTGAATAGCTGTTACAAACTTAAAGGGCATGTAGGAAATGCAAAAATAGGCGATAAATTTCCTGTAGACATGGGTCGTGGGAGCTTTAGTTTTAGAGATACAGGATGTTAAAGTTCTTCGAAAGATTTAATATTTTTTGAATATCTACAAACTGGCTGATCAGAATAACTCGAATTTTTTGACAGCTGTTGTACTAATTGAAGTACATGATTTGATACTCCCATTGGAAAATTATTCAATCCAGTGGCAGAGATCTGGGTGTCTTGTTACCTTTTTTATTAAATAATTTCTACGCCACTGACTTTTATGCAAATTTGTTATTTTTGGTAGATACCTCGTTTTGTTTAGTTAGAGGATAAAAGTCATTTATGTTTTTGTTGTAGGACGCACTATTTTCAAAATATTTCACAATGTAGGAACCCATGCAAGCTTTTTGTAATGTAACACGCTTCAATAATGATCACAAAAATGATTAATTTATGGAAAAACTCAATAGCATTGATTTTTAGGATATTTTACCTCGTACGGATTCCTACATTGCGAAGTATCTTGAAAACAGTGCGTCCTACAACAAAAACATAAATGACTTTTTTCCTCTAAACTAAACGAGGTATCTACCAAAAATAACAAATTTGCATAAAAGTCAGTGGCGTAGAAATTATTTCATAAAAAAGGTAACAACACACCCAGATCTCTGCCACTGGATTGAATAATTTTTCAATGGGAGTATTAAATCATGTACTTCAATTAGTACAACAGCTGTCAAAAAATTCGAGTTATTCTGATCAGCCAGTTTGTAGATATTCAAAAAATATTAAATCTTTCGAAGAACTTTAACATCCTGTATCTCTAAAACTAAAGCTCCCACGACCCATGTCTACAGGAAATTTATCGCCTATTTTTGCATTTCCTACATGCCCTTTAAGTTTGTAACACCTATTCAGTAACACCCTGTACATTATTTTCACATACCCCACATAAGCTAACATTTTTTCAAACATTCCCTTAGATGATTCACCTAAAGGATTCAAATTAAATACCTTTATATCACCATCTTATTCTAGCGCAGCTTTCTCTATTTAATTATTTTCGAGCCGTATAATAAGAGAAATCTCATTCTAATGTGAGTTTCCTCGCATTTATTGTCTCTTAGCTGTCAATTCTGAAGCGTAGGTAAATAGTCATTAAATCCTCTCGATAATTTTTACAATTCGATTTATTAATCAGAACTTCTGGCTATATGCACATAGGTGTCTAATCCCATAAAAATAGAAGAAGATAATCAGGACTTCCACGATAATTGCCGTGTTTTCTAGCCATTCTTCAACTACCAATATATTAATTATTTTTATTTGCCGAATTTTCATGCTTCGATTTTTCCCCAACCTGTTTCCGTTTATCTCAATCAATCTATTAACTCTGGCTACGTTGTCCATCTATTATTCACCGATTAATGTTTTCTCTAGCTCATTATGATTACCAATCTTAAACTTATCTACTATGTTCGATGATCTACAATGATCCATCATTGACGGTGGTGGTCACTATTTTCTATAGCTTCGGATTTTTTTCTCTTATAGCTTTTCTATACAGTGTGGAACAGCCAAATGGAATAAATTCGTTAATAAATAAATGAGGGCGTATTGGGAAAAACGCTCGGACACGCCGACCTGTATTTTTAGTGGCGCATTTTTTAATAAAAAAAAATATATATACAGGGTGTGTCATGTGACAGTGGCCAATACCAACTTTCTTATTTTAAATGCAACCCCCTGTATATTATTTATTTTTTGGATTATTCAGAAAGTTCTAGACATATTTCATGTACAATGTCCTATACCTATCTTCAACTGTTTCGAAAATATTACGTGTTTTCAGATTTATTACAAAAATTAACATTAAGAAAAGAAAATTATTTTATTTCAAAAATTAGCTACATCACACTCAATACTTATTTCCCATTTAGATCTTGATAATGAGAAAGTAAGATAAAACCATTCCAGCGTTCCTTTTTACTGATATGATTTTTTTTTTAAATGTTTATTTTCGTTTAAAACTCAGCCTTAGCAACTTGTTGTCTGCCTGCATGACAGCAGTGATTACTGTCAGTGTTATTGTCGTTTGAATTTTGTTAACTTATAATATCAGAAAAATGGTTCATTTAACAGAAATGCAAAAAATAACCATTCTACAAATGATTGGTTATGGAGATAACACACGGACACAAATGGAAGTTGCTCGTTTATTTCAAGAAAAATTTACAAATTTGCCGCCTGTATCCCAAGGAACAATTAGCAAAATAGAAAAGCAGTTTCTCGAGGTTGGTCATGTAAGAAAAATAAAAAAGTAGCTGCCAATGCAGTAATTGTTGATACAAAATTGGATATTATGCTTGAGTTTCAAGAAAACCCACATAATTCTGGTCGAAAAGCAGCCCAACTGTTCAACGTTAGCCACACATCAATTTTTCGGATATTAAAGGAAAATAAAATGCATCCCTATAAAATTATAGCAACTCAGGAGCTCATGGAAGACGATTTCGATAGGAGAACGTATTTTGGTGAACAAATGATGTCAATGTTAGATAACAATGTGATCCAATTAGAACATGTTTTGTTTTCTGATGAGTGCACATTTACACTTCATGGTCATGTTAATCGTCAAAATTGCCGCTACTGGTCTAATGAAAATCCTCACTGGATGAGAGAAGAACATACGCAATATCCTGAAAAAGTTAATGTTTGAGCAGGAATTGTTGGAAATCATATCGTAGGTCCGTTTTTCATTGATGGCAACTTGAATGGAGATAATTATTTAGCACTGCTCCAAAATAATGTCGTGCCAACTTTGACAAACTTATATCCTGATCCAGCAAACCCGCAAGTTCCTGCGAATATAATATGGTTTCAGCAAGATGGAGCACCGCCCCATTACCAAATCAATGTCCGGCAGTACCTGAACCAAATGTTTCCAAATCGGTGGATAGGGAGGCGAGGATCAATGGAATGGCCAGCACGATCTCCAGACCTGACGCCGTTAGACTTCTTTTTATGGGGACATGTCAAAAGTATTGTATACAAAACTAAACCCTCCGACTTAGATGACTTAAGAAGACGAATAATAACGCTTGCGATTAGATCAGTAACGCCTGAGATGTTGAGTAACGTTAGAAGAAATTTCTATGCAAGATTAGGATGTTGCCAAGTCGTTCTCGGCGAGCATTTTGAACATCTCCTACATTAACATTAATTTTTTTTTTACATTATTAAGAAATAATCAATGTATTATTTATTAGTTTTTAGTGTAATATAATAGCGATGTTGTGAAATAAAATAAACGTAATATTTTCGAAACAGTTGAAGATAGGTATAGGACATTGTACATGAAATATGTAAATATGTCTAGAACTTTCTGAATAATCCAAAAAATAAATAATATACAGGGGGTTGCATTTAAAATAAGAAAGTTGGTATTGGCCACTGTCACATGACACACCCTGTATATATATTTTTTTTATTAAAAAATGCGCCACTAAAAATACAGGTCGACGTGTCCGAGCGTTTTTCCCAATACGCCCTCATTTATTTATTAACGAATTTATTCCATTTGGCTGTTCCACACTGTATAATATAATGTATACATTCCACCTTCCGTATACTTTAGGGTGATTGTTGCAGGATCGGCCTGTGGAGACGGTTTTCAGGAGCGATCTGTTGAGGCAAGGCTTGCTGGAGGCGGCTTGCCGGTAGCAGCTACTTTGATTTTTCCCCAACCTGTTTCCGTTTATCTCAATCAATCTATTAACTCTGGCTACGTTGTCCATCTATTATTCACCGATGAATGTTTTCTCTAGCTCATTATGATTACCAATCTTAAAATTATCTACAATTTGTTCGATGATCTACAATGATCCATCATTGACGGTGGTGGTCACTATTTTCTATAGCTTCGGATTTTTTTCTCTTATAGCTTTTCTATACAGGGTGATTCATGAGTGACCTTACATAGACCAATGGTGATAAGCGGACTTCGAGGCGGGTCGAAAACCACAAAAGAATTTTTTTTTGTGTGATTGGTTAAGAAGTTACAGGGTGTTTTATGTCTCAGGTACAAAACTTTGATAGGCGATATTTCTGAAACGGCTGGAGATATTTTGTAGAAATTTACTAGGAATGGTGCATTCCGGAAACTCATCAAAACCGCATTCTAAGTTAATTAAAAATCCAGGACCGGACTTGAAAATTTTTGCCCCCATGGTCTTTGTTGAAAAAGTTTATTTTCTGACCGTGCTACTGAAAAACTGTCATCGAATTTGAAAAGATAAGAAAAAACTCTATAGAAATCATTCCTCAATTTGAACGGCACACCCAAACCGTCTCGAAAAAAAAATGTCAAAGTAAAACTTCTCAGTAAATTATCGTTTTCGAGCAGACATATTTTACTTAATGTTCGTCTGAATTCCTTCAAATTTATTTTTTGATTTGTTTCTGTGGGAAAAATGTCAGTGTAAATTAAATGTTATCAATATTAATGTTATAAACGGTTCTCAAAATGTCCTTTACCAACTTCAATACATTTCCTGCAGCGTTTCCATAAATTTTGGTTTGCTTTTTGAATTATTTGCCTGTTGTTTCTAATTTCATCAGCAACTACCAGTATTCGCGTCCTGAGCTCCTCTCTGGTACTTACTTCCGTTTTTTAGACTTCCTGCTTCATATGGCCCCATGGGTAATAGTCTAAAACAGTGAGGTTGGGGGACCTAGGTGGTCAGGAATGAGGGCCGCCGCGCCCGAACCAACGATTGGGGTACGCATTGTGGAGATGCTTTCTGACTTGTCGAGAAAAGTGCGGTGGTGCCCCATCTTGCTGGAAGGAAAGAGCACGCCTGTTCACGTTCGCCTCTGCAAGCAAGCCGGGCAAAATGACTTGTAGGAAAAGTAAATAAATTTCCCCCGTGACCCGCCCAGCAAAAAATGGGGTCCTATTAGGGTATCATTTGCAATGCCACACTGCACATTTATAGAAAATCTGTTGCGAGTTCTTCTGAACAACAGAACGCGGATTTTCATATGCCCATAGGTGGGAGTTTTTTTTTTTTATTCGTTACACCATCCCGCGTGAACTGAGTTTCGATCAGTACACATGCAAAATTCTACGCAGTCCATTCAATGGAACTTCATTGAATGGTTGAAGCCTCTGTACGCTTTGTACGTGACAGGGATGCATCCGCGCTCTTCTTTTTTTTTTCAAGGTTCCCGATACTCTTGATTGAGAAATGCCCAGTGCTTGCCCAATTCTTCGCGTAGTTGTACTTGGATTTACTGCCACCATCTCCACGATGTTTTGATGGTTCAGATTTTCCAATTGAGGTTCAGCATTCCTTTGAACTCAGGGAAATATGCCGTGGTTTCGAGAAAATTGGAAAACAGACGCGAAACGTTACATGGGCCGGTGTTCTTCGATTGTGATCTTCTATGGTATTCTCTCGCAGCTGCTCTTGAATTTCCATTGCAGAAACCATACACAAACATACTGTCTGGTATTCGTTATTAGTGAAATGATTTGTGATTATTAGTGAAATCTGAAAATTTTGTAGTTGACACCTGATTTCCCAGTAATAAAGCTTGGCCTTCTGTCCAACATTTTTTCCACAGAAACAAGTCAAAAAATAAATTTGAAGGAATTCAGACGAACATTAAGTAAAATATGTCTGCTCGAAAACGATAATTTACTGAGAAGTTTTACTTTGACATTTTTTTTTCGAGACGGTTTGGGTGTGCCGTTCAAATTGAGGAATGGTTTCTATAGAGTTTTTTCTTATCTTTTCAAATTCGATGACAGTTTTTCAGTAGCACGGTCAGAAAATAAACTTTTTCAACAAAGACCATGGGGGCAAAAATTTTCAAGTCCGGTCCTGGATTTTTAATTAACTCAGAATGCGGTTTTGATGAGTTTCCGGAATGCACCATTCCTAGTAAATTTCTACAAAATATCTCCAGCCGTTTCAGAAATATCGCCTATCAAAGTTTTGTACCTGAGACATAAAACACCCTGTAACTTCTTAACCAATCACACAAAAAAAAATTATTTTGTGGTTTTCGACCCGCCTTGAAGTCCGCTTATCACCATTGGTCTATGTAAGGTCACTCATGAATCACCCTGTATAATATAATATATACATTCCACCTTACGTATACTTTAGGGTGATTGTTGCAGGATCGGCCTGTGGAGACGGTTTTCAGGAGCGACCTGTTGAGGCGGCTTGCTGGAGGCGGCTTGCCGGTGGCAGCTACTTTGATTTTTCCCCAACCTGTTTCCGTTTATCTCGCTTATTAATCTATGTAACTCTTGCAACGCTGTCTCTCTATATTTTTAATATTCACCGATTAATGTTTTCGCTAGCCCAGGCGACTGCCTACCTTACTATGTTCGATTATGGCACATCTACAATGATCCATCAGTGAAGTGTGGAAGCGGCTTGCTTGAGGCAACCTGTGGAGGCGGCTTGCTTGGGGACGCGATCATTTTCAAATGCTTTACTTGTTCTCCGTTTATTAACTCCGATTTTTTTCTTGTAGCTTTTTACCTAGCACCCGTCTGTTTACATGGTATTGCCATTCCCATTAATTATTTACTATAAATATCTGATTTTTCCAAATAAATAGTGACATTCATACATCTCGGTCAAATACAAAACACCTTGAGAATTCAATGTGAAAATAATTTTAGATGTCATATGAATAATATGTAGGTATGTGCTCGCCATCACCGGGGTGTAATATGATCTACTCGTTCTAGTGGAGCGTTGGAATGAACTCTCTTCTAACACGATTGTGGAAAGACTATTTATTTAATTTAAAATTATTATAATCGATTCCTAATTACGTATAATGATGATCGACTCTAGCCTTGGAAAATATTATTTGAGTATTTATTATTTTTAAGCTTGAAGATTTTGTTAGACGATCTTGGATAGAGTTTCTTAAAAATTAGACTGATTTTGAAAAAAATATTTTCTTAATAAATTAGCTCGAGCTAAAATGTATGATCAATAAACCCTCGAATATTAGGTACATGCTCTAGCGCCCAGCCTTCGCGAACATTTTGATTTAATTCTCGATTTAATTATTATTAAAATTAGCGATCCCATAATTATTGTATGGAATAATAAGACCGGCGGAAAAGTGATTGAAACTTGACACCGCAACTGCTATAATACGCGAATAAATACTTCATGATGTAGGTAGATACCTATGCACATGTAGTAGGTTATATATTTTCCTGATAGCTTATTAAAAAATAGTACTCGAATTTTTATTGAACAACCTTAAAATAATTAATTATTACCTATTTTTAATCTTGATCGTTTATGTAGGTACTTTTACGACTGATTATTATAAATTATTTTTGCACACCCATTTTTTAACATATGTGGCTAGGTCAGGGGGCGGGTGAGGCTGCTAATATTTAACCTTGAATTGATAAATAGAATCTTTAAGATTATTGATGCTATAATACACGACCTTGAAACATTCGTCAAGGCGTTCCAGAACTCTCACATGTAAAATCACCATATGACTTGGCCTTGAAGATTTACATATGCCAATTCTAATGCCTGACCTTGAATTTTTACCTTGAAATTTACATCAGATTAAAATGTTTGATCTTGCCCTTCAAAATTACATGTGATGGGACTTTGAAATAATTCAGACAACCTTGAAATAATTCGACCTCCAAAATTACATGCAGTTCACACCTTTCCAACCTTGAAAAAAATGAATAACCGATTTGGCGGCCGTAAATCTAGTCGGCTTAGAAAATTTCTGTAATGTGAAATGAAAAGCTTTTGACGACTTATGTAAACCTACAATAAATTATTAGCTTGAAATATAAATTAATTTCATTACCTACAGGATCTAGCCGAGGCTTTTAAATTATTAGCTTGAAATATAAATTAATTTCATTACCTACAGGATCTAGCCGAGGCTTTATTTTGATTGAAATAATAATACAAAACCCCTACATGATCTAGCCGGAGCTTAATTTTCTCATTCACATAATAATACAATTAACCATGTAGGATGACCAGCGCGACGAGCTGGGTAACATGATACCACCGCACCTGCTAGCGGTGTTTTCATATTCATGTCTCCAAGTTTACCTAATAGGTACCCAATAATAACAAATGTAAGTAATAAATAACAAAGCATATGTAAGATTTACATGTGCGGATTCTGGGACAGCTTGGCCTTGAAAATTTCACCTTCAAATAACCTGACCTTGAAGATTTACAGGTGCCGGTTCTGGGACAGCTTGGCCTTGAAAATTTCACCTTCAAATAACCTGACCTTGAAGATTTACACGTGCCGGTTCTGGGACAGCTTGGCCTTGAAAATTTCACCTTGAAATAATATAATAACGCTAGGTTAGATCATATAGTTTGACCTTAAAATGACCTGACCTTGAAGATTTACATGTGGAGAGTTCTAGCCCAGGGCCATGACCTTGGGCCAGAACTCTCCAATTATATCTACTATGAATCGATTTGACAAAAAGGGGAGTTATGTAAAGGGTCGAATAGATAATTCAATTTCTATATTTTTTTAATATTCAAGAATTTCATAAATTTAATAAAACTCGTTCGAGATGATGTAATCCAAGTTAAGGAGAGTCCGAATTTAGATTTCATTACATAAGCAGATGGGAAACATAATATAAGCGAGCATTAAAGCAATAATTCTGGTAAGGTCAGCTTATAGGAAACCAAATACGCCTGTAATTTGACGGCGGCACAGGAAGGTGAAGTCATTAATAAAGACCCAACTTGAAAATAAAACTCAAGGGAACAGATTAGAATTATTTTCCCAGATTAAAACTGCTCAAAAAGCATGTAGGACCTTCTAGTAAGATGTTAATTATCAAAACCAGATGGTCAGCGGCGTGAGTAAAGAGAGACATTGTTGAATTAATAGCCACCAGACAAAATTATTATAAACGATTAAGTTTCGGACGTGACCAAAACTGCGTTTTTGAAAAACCGCTGAGCGAGGTCAATTGGAGCTGTGGGAACGAAAACCGTTAAACTTAAAAGGCGGAGTTAGTGAGAGGCGATTCCAAATTCTTCTAATGAGAGAGAAAGATGCAAATATTCGACCATCGGCACTAGAACTCTGATTGGAAAAATAAGTAGCTTGGGGGTAAAACGTCTAAGCCAGGGCATTAAGAAGTAGGCGGTCAAACCGACTAACTCGAAAAGTGGGAATTAAAATTTTAGGAGAGGAAAAGTCAGTCCTCTCTTAGCTATCGTGGTAATAGCTTGGGGAGCCGAAGAGTCTCCTTTCAGCTGTCGGCGTAACAGTTTGGAGAACGCGAAAGGTCTTCTGGTACTTGACCAGATTTAATATAATTGGCGTCGCGACGGTTATCCGCGAAATTTGTCATGTACTAAAAAACCAGGTGTTTGTTAGTTAAGTTGAAAATTAGTTACGCGAGGTAGAACCGCGAATTAATTAAAAACTGGTGATAAATTTTATTCTTGTGTAATTTTTTTTTTTAATATTGAAATTAAAAGACAATCATTTTTTTGTAATGTTACCTTTCTTATGTAACAAGTTCGGAAAAAATAAATTCAAACATATTATTTAATTATTATTGTTTTATTATTGGATTTTGCAAATTTGTCAATACACAACACATCAACAGTATGTTATCTAAATGAGGAAACAAATCATAGCTTATATGACTTAAAATGTTGTAAGTTTTAACTCTTTGAGGGGCGGTTTATCAATGCGCGGTTAAAAGTGTCACTTACCAAACTGACAGTTACGCGCAACTGGCAGTCAACTCGCTCATAGCGTTTTTCATTGCAAATTTAACTGAAGGTTATGAAACTATAAGATAGAGTTATGTTGGTACGCCTAGAAGAACCGGAAACGTGCGGCTATTGGCCCGTTCAAGTTTGGCGCATGTTTTTAAAGTGGAAGAAGATTATAGAACATCATAAACAGGAAAGGGATGAATGTTCAATTTATTATTCTTTGTTTATTTGGCATATTGCCAGGTGGTGCTTTATTGGAGCAACATTATTCTTGTAATAGCGACAATAACGTGGTGGTGTTGGCGAAGTGTTAATAAGTTTTTTGTGCTAAGATAGAATAGAAGTGAGGTTTATATAATGGAATCCGATAAAAAAAGAAGGGGTGCGAATTTTTCCATTCTGGAAAGAAGATATTTGTTAAATTTAACAAATAAATACAAAGCCATTCTCGAAAATAAAATAAAAAAACTGATGGGACCACGTGGAGAGAAAAAGAGGATTGTTGGAAAAAAATAGGAACCGAATGTAATTCATCGAGTAATAATGGAATTGTAAGTATAATGTGTACTTACCTATAAAATTCATACAAGTAATAATTATATTGACTGATGAGATATACAAAATAGATTCTAATAAGTAGGTGTATAGCTGATATACCGTGTGTCCCCGGATAGGTGAAACGACTCTTATAAAAGACAAAAATTGCATGCCTTGGAAATTTTCAAGAAACTGTTTTTTTTTTTTGTTGAGTAAAGTGCCTTTTATGAGGCAAATACGACAAAATGTTATTTGAAAAATTTGTTCAGAATCAACATTTAGGTCCGTATATCAAATTTTAAAATCATAGGCCAACTTTGATCTTTTACATTTACTTTAATTTTTATTTCACAAATCAAAGAATTTCATTTGTAACAAAGACTTATGATATTGACAAATGGCTATTGCTATGGGCACAATTTGGTTTTTCCATGGCAGTCATTGTTACGAAATGAAATTCTTTGATTTGTAAAATAAAACATAAAAATAAATGAAAAAAGTTGATCTATGATTTTGAAATTTGGTATAGGGACCTAAATATTGATTCTGAACAACTTTTTCAAATAACATTTTGTCGTTTTTACCACATAAAAGGCACTTTACTCAACAGAAAAACCGGTTTCTTGGAAATTTCCAAGGCATGCTTGTTTTTTCAAAACTAAAATTTTGTTAGAAATTATTCTTTAGCCAAGCAGGGCTGAACCCAAAAAAATTAAAATTCAAATCAAAAAATTTTTGTCTTTTATAGAGTCGTTTCACCTATCCGGGGACACACGGTATACTAATGGATATACTAAGCTTTCGAACTTTATTTTCTCATCAGAGCAGGTCCATGCAGTTATATCATGAGTTCTGTAAGATGTAGATAATCTACATTATAGTATGAATGTAAGTGTAGGTATTATAACATAATTAATTGTAAAACCTATACACCCGCCTCTTCTATGAAGAAAATAAAGTTTGAAAGCTTATTGGGTTACAATAATAAAAAATGTATTCTTTCATTAATAGACTGCTATCCCAACTATCTAGAATCTTTTATGTGATAATGTATAAATGTATGTAAAAAATATTTTCAACTTTTGTAGCATCGTAGTGCGAAGCAACTCAAAGCGAAATATGAATCAACTAAAAAAGAACTTAAAAAGAAAATGAGTACCTACAAGGCCAATCTGTTTCGTACCGGTGGTGGCGAGGCAGTCGAAGAACCCAAACCCGAAAATGATGAGGAGAAGGAGCTGCTGGAAACAATAGCTGTAGCTGTCAGCGGCATAGAGACGAAATTTGATTCTGATGGATTAGCACGTAGGTTACATGTTTATTTAATGTATCACCGGTGATTCATACCAGACTTGACTAGCGCACCATTAGCGCACCAATGGGAACATGCATAGGAATCGATTTCTGTACCAGGACTATATCTTGGTTTTACACTTACTCTACAGTAAAACAGATGTCACTATAGGTATACATTAATTGAAACTTGATTCTGTGAGAAATCCCGAGAATTGGTCACCGGTGATTCACGCGGTACAGGAGTGAACTCCATAATTATTTCTGTAACTTCGCACATGTGATTCTCGTGTTTTTATGGTGATTTTACTTTAATTATAATTATTAATTATGTTTGTGATGGATCCTGAGGAAGAAGAACGTTTATTACGATGGTTTAATGAACTAGAAGAAGGTATAAAGCTATACCAAAACTTATATTATTAGTCAGAAGGTTATTATTATTTTTCAGAGGAAAAACAACACAAATCTAGTAGTCGAGACAAGGAGTGCAATCCTGGTATTACACTTTCTGAAAGTTTGGGGTCAAAATACCAACTTTCTGAAGCACCTGGAGGGAGTTGTGAAGGTTCAGTAAGTACCGTAGAAGGATATAAAGAAATAGAAAAAACTTCTGTAACAGTACATGCAGTAGAAGAACAAGATTCAGAAGGTAATAAATATGCCTTAGTTGATAAGTCTAGTCCTAGTCCTGACATTACTGTAGATAAAGATTCTGGATCAGAGTATCAGCCTTCTGATGAAGTATCTGAAGAAAGTAGCTCGTCGCCAACAGAATATGAAGAAATAGAAATACTTTAGAAAGCGAGGAGGAAATAGAGGAAAGAGCTCCTAAATCACTTTGGTCGAGACGGTGACCCAGCATTGTCATCGTATCTCCTAGGCCTTGTTACCAGCAAATTTAAGGATAGAGCACTCGCATTAGTCGGTAGTCGCAGTGACTTAGTCACCTGGGACAGTATAAAACAAGCACTCATAAGGTGCTTTGATGACCATCGCGACATAGATTGCCTTGTTAACGACATAAGTATAGCGACCCCTCACCCAAGAGAATCCTTGCTAGAATTTAACAACAGATTACAAATTCTTCGCGGAAAAATCGCGACCAAGCTAAAAGCTATCCCTTTAGCACAAATGCAATTAGCTACGAAAGAAATCAAATATGCCCACTATGAGGCACTCACTTTAAATGTTTTTATAAGAAACCTTTATTTGCAAATGGCAGTTCGATTGAGAAATCCAACCACATTAGAACAAGCCCAATCATTCTTAATTCAGGAAGAAAACTTTCAGAAATTAAATAACTCGAACATGCACAGACCCAACAAACAAAAACATAAAACCGCAAAACTCAAATCATCGCCCCTTATTTTCACAAACACCTCACCATACATACACCCCCAACAATTATTCTGGACCTATTCCCAACTTCAATAATCAATTCCAAAATCAAAACCCATCTTATAGACCCAGTTTTCCGTCTCAACCTGTGAACGTCACACCCCGTCCGATTCAACAAAGATTTTTTTACTAATCGCCAAGTTTTCGGCAAACCCCAGCCTGCATTCGGCAAAAACACCCCGATATCCAGATTTAATGCTTCGACTAACAATCCAACACCTATGAGCGTATCCAAACAGATATCTCATAGACCTCAACAAAGTTTCTCCCAAAATCCATACAAGAGATTCAAACCCGACGAACTTCATAACGTCGAAATCCCAGAAACTACAGCGAATGATGAATTTGCTGAAAACCCAGAAGAAGAGTCTTATTATAACGACTATGACGACTATTGCCCGTACTCCGAAAATTTTAACGCCGATAGCTTTACACATGATCCGAATCTACGATCGGAACTGGAAATTTCCAATCACACATCCGAAGAAAATTTTCGTGTAAGAGCCTCGGAAAATACGAATTAAATATTATAGGTCAAAACAAACTCCCTTACATTATAATACAAAATCCCCCATTAAATTTCTTGACAAGCAAAGATGGGAATATTTTTTTAAAGAAGAAACATACATATTACAGTCAAATTATGATAAATTTATTGATTCATAACTTGGAATACTGTGATTCAATGGTATTTTGCAGTGTTGACAACTCCTTTCTATTAGTGCCTGTTAAGTTTGACATAGAATTTACACGCACATTAATATTGAAATTAAAAGACAATCATTTTTTTTAATGTTACCTTTCTTATGTAACAAGTTCGGAAAAATAAATTCAAACATATTATTTAATTATTATTGTTTTATTATTGGATTTTGCAAATTTGTCAATACACAACACATCAACAGTATGTTATCTAAATGAGGAAACAAATCATAGCTTATATGACTTAAAATGTTGTAAGTTTTAACTCTTTGAGGGGCGGTTTATCAATGCGCGGTTAAAAGTGTCACTTACCAAACTGACAGTTACGCGCAACTGGCAGTCAACTCGCTCATAGCGTTTTTCATTGCAAATTTAACTGAAGGTTATGAAACTATAAGATAGAGTTATGTTGGTACGCCTAGAAGAACCGGAAACGCGCGGCTATTGGCCCGTTCAAGTTTGGCGCATGTTTTTAAAGTGGAAGAAGATTATAGAACATCATAAACAGGAAAGGGATGAATGTTCAATTTATTATTCTTTGTTTATTTGGCATATTGCCAGGTGGTGCTTTATTGGAGCAACATTATTATTGTAATAGCGACAATAACGTGGTGGTGTTGGCGAAGTGTTAATAAGTTTTTTGTGCTAAGATAGAATAGAAGTGAGGTTTATACAGGGTGTTGATTTTCAAAGCGGGCCATAGGGGATTAGCATTGCGAAAGTGTTTTTTGAGGATTCCTGCTCGCCGTTTAAACTGACAGAAATGGTTTTGGTATCAAAATGAAGCTAAAATTATTGCGCATAACGCTTGACATCAGAAATTAATTTAATTTCACGTTGTTTTCTAAAATTCTTCAGTAAAAATTCAAGTAATTGTTAACGTTTAATCACAAAATAGCATGCCTTGCCTAAACAATAATGACGTTTCTACGTTTTGAAAATGCAATAATAAAACTTTATAAGTCAGTAGGTAATAATAAAGGCTGGTTCTATTTAAAAATGGGTTATACAAACCAAGAAAGAGTCTTTATGGTGAAAACCTACTACAGTGTAGCCAGTTACAGGAGGGTTCGCGATTTATTTGCCGTGAATTTTTTTAATAGACCAATGTTTTATTATTGGATTGTCAAAACGTAGAAACGTCATTATTATTTGGGCAAGGCATGCTATCTTGTGATTAAACATTAACAATTACTTGAATTTTTACTGAAGAAGTTTAGAAAACAACGTGAAATTGAATTAATTTCTGATGTCAAGCGTTATGCGCAATAATTTTAGCTTCATTTTGATACCAAAACCATTTCTGTCAGTCTAAACGGCGAGCAGGAATCCTCAAAAACCACTTTCACAATGCTAATCCCCTATGGCCCGCTTTGAAAATCAACACCCTGTATAATGGAATCCGATAAAAAAAGAAGGGGTGCGAATTTTTCCATTCTGGAAAGAAGATATTTGTTAAATTTAACAAATAAATACAAAGCCATTCTCGAAAATGAAATAAAAACTGATGGGACCACGTGGAGAGAAAAAGAGGATTGTTGGAAAAAAATAGGAACCGAATGTAATTCATCGAGTAATAATGGAATTGTAAGTATAATGTGTACTTACCTATAAAATTGATACAAGTAATAATTATATTGACTGATGAGATATACAAAATAGATTCTAATAAGTAGGTGTATAGCTGATATATACTAATGGATAGACTAAGCTTTCGAACTTTATTTTCTCATCAGAGCAGGTCCATGCAGTTATATCATGAGTTCTGTAAGATGTAGATAATCTACATTATAGTATGAATGTAAGTGTAGGTATTATAACATAATTAATTGTAAAACCTATACACCCGCCTCTTCTATGAAGAAAATAAAGTTTGAAAGCTTATTGGACTACAATAATAAAAAATGTATTCTTTCATTAATAGACTGCTATCCCAACTATCTAGAATCTTTTATGTGATAATGTATAAATGTATGTAAAAAATATTTTCAACTTTTGTAGCATCGTAGTGCGAAGCAACTCAAAGCGAAATATGAATCAACTAAAAAAGAACTTAAAAAGAAAATGAGTACCTACAAGGTTAATCTGTTTCGTACCGGTGGTGGCGAGGCAGTCGAAGAACCCAAACCCGAAAATGATGAGGAGAAGGAGCTGCTGGAAACAATAGCTGTAGCTGTCAGCGGCATAGATACGAAATTTTATTCTGATGGATTAGCACGTAGGTTACATGTTTATTTAATGTATCACCGGTGATTCATACCAGACTTGACTAGCGCACCATTAGCGCACCAATGGGAACATGCATAGGAATCGATTTCTGTACCAGGACTATATCTTGGTTTTACACTTACTCTACAGTAAAACAGATGTCACTATAGGTATACATTAATTGAAACTTGATTCTGTGAGAAATCCCGAGAATTGGTCACCGGTGATTCACGCGGTACAGGAGTGAACTCCATAATTATTTCTGTAACTTCGCACATGTGATTCTCGTGTTTTTATGGTGATTTTACTTTAATTATAATTATTAATTATGTTTGTGATGGATCCTGAGGAAGAAGAACGTTTATTACGATGGTTTAATGAACTAGAAGAAGGTATAAAGCTATACCAAAACTTATATTATTAGTCAGAAGGTTATTATTATTTTTCAGAGGAAAAACAACACAAATCTAGTAGTCGAGACAAGGAGTGCAATCCTGGTATTACACTTTCTGAAAGTTTGGGGTCAAAATACCAACTTTCTGAAGCACCTGGAGGGAGTTGTGAAGGTTCAGTAAGTACCGTAGAAGGATATAAAGAAATAGAAAAAACTTCTGTAACAGTACATGCAGTAGAAGAACAAGATTCAGAAGGTAATAAATATGCCTTAGTTGATAAGTCTAGTCCTAGTCCTGACATTACTGTAGATAAAGATTCTGGATCAGAGTATCAGCCTTCTGATGAAGTATCTGAAGAAAGTAGCTCGTCGCCAACAGAATATGAAGAAATAGAAATACTTTAGAAAGCGAGGAGGAAATAGAAGAAAGAGAAGCAGAAGACCACATAAATGAAACTTTTGAATGGTAGATTGCGACTGGTGAAACATTGCACAACTTTTTCTTTCAAGGTAGATCAGAAATTGATTTACCTGCAAATTTTACGTTTTCTCCATTTTAATGATAACGCTAGTTATGCACCTCTCAATCCATATCATTTGTAATTAGGTAAGACATAAACAAACTAAGACAAAGACCTAGTGTCTCTAGAAATTAGTAAATATTTATCATATAAGAATTAACGTAGAATGTAAGTACTTAATACCATTATTAAAGTATATATTTTAAGACCCAAAAAGGCGTGTTGATAACAGACACATGCACCTGGTCACGTACACAAAACTGAAAGGGCATTGCCTTTCCAGAAGCTATATAAGCTATGACAACGCATTTCAAGCTCAGATTAGATTTAGCCTTCCTGGCCTAATGTATTAAATTGTAAACCGTTTGTTATGAATTTATTATATTAGTCTTTTCTCAATAAATAATTTTTTAAAAAGCCTTTCGTTGAATTGCAAGCCAAAATTCGCTCCATTACATAGTGTATTTGATGCCAACTCCTGTAATTTACTTTACACCTGTTCAAATTTATTCAGCTTTTATTAAGTCAATTTATTGTAATATTGAGCTTCATTTTTATGTAATTTTTTTTTATTGTTGCCTTTGATACTCGCATGCAATTAATTTTGTTATATTTTATGTGTAAGGAGTTATTTCAATAAAAAAAAAAAAAAATAAATAAATGTAAGTTCCCAGCATAATTTGGACTGTCAAAATCCCCTGATTTAAAAACTAAATTAACCCAGTGGGAAATCAGTCACAACGAAACACTGGCAGCTTTTACTGATTTATTATGTATACATAGAAGCTATAGGTATAGTTACATTTTCATAATTCAAAAGATTTTTTAACATAGGATACAATACAACCCAAATTCATCTAATTCTAACATAATTTTAAGACAGCATAATAGTCAACACATAATCAACACATAAGTACTAAATCGCAACTTGATTGGTACACATAATACAATTTGCCATAATTCTAACATAATCATAATTCAAAAATAGCTTTCTGTATTCCAGAAAATGCTTCGGATGTGACCAGGACGGGCACTTCAAAAGGGACTTTCCTAGAAACCAGGCTCAGACAGACAATAGACGAGAGACAAGCATAAGTTATAATTATAACTGCAACTACAGATCCTGGAATAATCAAAACGAAGGTCAAGGACGTCCACGTAATCAAGGTTGTTTTCGATGTGGAAATGAAGGGCACTGGGCGAAAGACTGCATGATTACCATAGAAGAGGAGGGAAGGAGTAAGAACACCACCCAAGAACAAAATCGTCCGGGAGAGACGTTAAACTAGGACGGCGACCTGCCCTTCCCTAACCAGCGAGCCGTAGTGATAGAGGGGGAAACTCGTCCGAAAGAGACGTTAAACTAGAACATCCAAATAACTGCACCGAAATTAATAACAGCAACATTCAAGGCTGTATTCCGATGGTAATAAATTATTCAACAGAGGCTGTACCATATTTAGTAATATTAAACGTGGAGGGAATTCCAAGAAAATGTTTATTGGACACCGGAGCATCAGCCTCGCTCATTAGAAAAAGCACAGTACCAGCCTACGCCAATCGTCGTTCCACTGAAGATCTGGTAAAATTGGTAGGAGTGACAGGTCATGCCTTACAATTACATGGAGTCGTCGATGGGACTATTGACGTTAAGCCTAAGAAGAGAGGAGAAGCAAAAGCGTTCCTTTTTATCAATCAATCAATCAATCAATCAATCTTTATTGTCCATTATCAGGTACAAAAGTGTACATATGGAAAGTCAACTTCACCATTACAGTATTATATGTACTTAAAATAAAACAAAAAAAGATCACAAAACAAAACAAAACAGCAGTAACTAAACAAATAAAATGCCTATGCACACATTCATATTGCATTACAACATTTGTCAAATATGTGGTCTAATAACATGGTCAGGACAAATATAATCTACCGATTAAAATATTCCGCAGTACTATAAAATACTCTGGAATTGAGGTACTTCTTTACACTAGCCTTGAATAAATTATAGTTTCCCTCTATAGCCAGAATATCCGTAGGAAGGCGGTTATATAACTTCGCACACATATACAAAGGAGATTTCTCAAAAAGTGTCGTGCGGTGGATAGGCAAGCAGATTTTGTTTCCAAACCTCGTTGAATATGCGTGACCGCACGACACCTCAGTGAACAGGTCCTTATGCTTATGTACAAAACAAACGCATTTAAGAATATATATACAGCAGCAGGTCAATATCTTATTGCTTGCAAAAGCATATCTACATGTCTCTAATGGTTTCAGACCAAATAAAAGACGTATAATTTTTTTCTGTAGGATAAAAATTCTTTGGGCATGCGCACTACTACCCCAAGCAACAATATTAAAAGATAGATGAGAGTAGACCAGAGCATATCGTAGACGACAGGTTGTTTCAGGAAGCAGACATATTACTGGGCAGAGATTTTCTTAATCAACAGGCTTGCACCTTCCAGTACAGTCCAATAGCAGCGCCAAAATTGCACTTGTGGGGCGTGACATTAGTAGTGTTGACAAATGAAGAAGCAGAACATGAACTCCGAGGAATACGAGTGTATATGGTGAATAGGGAGACCAATAGAAACCGCTCTAAACCAGCCGACAACAGAAACAGAAGATACGAGAGTATTGCAGGAAGAAACTGCAACAAGGACATCGGCAAGGCCGGGAATGCCGGAAGCAAGGCCACGAAGAGTAGCTCAGGATATGAACATGGAAGTAATCTAGGTCATCCGAAAACTATGCAGGTCACAAGGACGCCAATCAATCGTACAAACCGGAACGAATGTAATGAAGGTCGAAGTGGAATCGGCCCTGAACCTAGATCAAAAAATAGCAGACAAAACCGGTCCTACATTGGCCCAATCTTTTATTAGATTTGTCTCAGCAGGAATTCAACAGGATAATAAGAAAGTAAACAGCATTACCGAACAAGCAGGAGCAAGGGAATACCACGATGAGCTGAAGACAAGAATAAATAAAAGTTATAGCTCTACTTACGGAGCTGGGATGAAGATATTGCTGCAGATGGGATTCCAACCTGGAAAAGGCTTAGGAAGGGACCTGCAAGGAATAACTTCACCTATTGGAACTTCCCTGAGGAGAGGAAGTTTCTTTTTCAAGTTCTGTTCCTGTTGCTGTGCTCTTGCTTGATTAAGCTGGTATTTCAAGCCTTTTTTCTCCGAATATTGAAGCAGTTGTTCTGGATGTATCTGTTCTAATCTCTCCCTGAAGCGATTTTTTTTTTCAAGATTTCCGGTGAAATAGTTTCACCCCTTCCTCATTTCTAATACTCTCAACAAATGGTCCAAGCCTGTTTCACATTCGTTATTCAAGTCACTTGTATTTAATTCGATACTATGTATTTCCGGACCCAGCTTGAACGTCATTATAGGCTTTACCTTGGTGACCGAAGAAGTGCCTTTCTCTATCATTCTTTTAATCTCCTTTTTGTGTGACGAGTACCTGTCTTTGGGTTTTATAATTTTAATCTCCCGGGTGATTTCTGCAAATCTCATTACGTGAAGATTTTCCTCATAATCATCCGATGATTGATTCACGCATACTATCATCGAGACGTTTCCTTGACCTTAAAGTAATTCTTGAAAAGCAAAGTCAGACGACTTTCTCTATAAGGAACTATCGTGTTTCTCCCGGAGATCTGATTATTTCTCAGGATTTGCAGACAAGTTCTCAATGACATTAAAGAGTTGTTGTTGATTGTGCTTTGTCTCTCTTAAACGGACACCTGTGTTATGGGTTCGATTAGCCCTCTCTGAGCCTGAAAGTGAAGTAAATGATGTTGTGAAAACTGCTGTGAAAGTATTTATGTAAGGTCCACTGTTTATTTAAATTAATAAATACATTGTGACTGCCAAAAGGTTGGCATCATATTTATGGAAGAAAATTTTATTTTTGAATTGTCGTAAAAACTTAGATAACAAAAAATATTTTGCTTGCTTGAAAACTTATTTCGAGCTAATCAGATAATATGGAGAGTGATTTTTACTTATTAAGAAGAAGCCTTTTTTCTCATAAAGGATTTTTTTAAACTGAGCATATCGTAATGCATACTATGCATCTTGACAAAATGAGCAACATAAAATATAACAATTTTACTATGTTTCGGACACTCACAAACGACCTGATGAAACCTATGACGAGGGGGTGAAGGGACCCAAATATGCCAAGCCATCCCCAGGCTCAATCGACTATGAAAACCCAAGGCAGAAGATCAACGCCAAATGTCTCCTTTATACAGGGTGTCCCAATATTCCATGGACATGGAGCAACCACAGATTACTGAGGTAAAAAAAAATCGCTCGGACCAAACTTATCTCTATACCAAAATGCTTCGTTTGTCCGCTAGAGGGCTTCAAAGTCTTTTGAAAATTTTAGTTTTTTTGAAATAGCTCAAAGTCGGCTGATTCAAATTCGATGAAATTTGGTAGGTAAATGTCTTATTGAAAGTACTAATTTCTGATGTACATGATAATTTGACGGAAACCCGGGAAGGGGTGAAACTACCCCTACCCTCCATTAAAATCGATCGTAATTGTTGATAGGGTAGCAGGAACGCTGTTCATGTTTTTTTGTTTGAAAGATACATCGTTTTAGCCCATTTTTGGTCTCTTACAAAAATCTGTATCTTTCCGAGGTGCTATGTGATAAAATAAATTAGTCGATGATACCTAACCAAAATTTTATTTCATTCTTTTAATTTGAAATCAAATTTTCAATTGTGTAGGTGATTATTTGATCTAATCTCATAAAAGATGTTTAGTATGGTTCGTTTTTTTTTCAGGTGTTTGCAAACGATTTTTTTCAAACGCAGTAAACAGTTTGCAAAACGACGAGGTTCCGAGAAAAGTTAACATCATTTTTTTGCGCAGGATGGAACTTTCTAGGGTCGAAACCGGCGCCCACATCGAGCATCTTTTATGAGATTAGATAAAATAATCACCTGACAATTGAAAATTTGATTTCAAATTAAAATAATTAAATAAAAATTTAGTTATCATCGACTAATTTAATTTATCACATAGCACCTCGGAAAGATACAGATTTTTGTAGGAGACCAAAAATGGGCTAAAACGATGTATCTTTCAAACAAAAAAACATGAACAGCGTTCCTGCTACCCTATCAACAATTACGATCAATTTTAATGGAGGGTAGGGGTAGTTTCACTCCTTCCCGGGTTTCCGTCAAATTATCATGTACATCAGAAATTAGTACTTTCAATAAGACATTTACCTACCAAATTTCATCGAATTTGAATCAGCCGACTTTGAGCTATTTCAAAAAAACTAAAATTTTCAAAAGACTTTGAAGCCCTCTAGCGGACAAACGAAGCATTTTGGTATAGAGATAAGTTTGGTCCGAGCGACTTTTTTTTACCTCAGTAATCTGTGGTTGCTCCATGTCCATGGAATATTGGGACACCCTGTATATACAAGCACAATCTCGTTGAATGATAGTGCCTGCAAATTTATCACAGTGCACGGTCATTAAAATACATAGCGATAAGGCCCCAGATGCCGGTGTTGTGCTGGACACATCAGGATTCAACGCGCTGATGCTGATGCTAACGGAAATTATCAAGAACTCCGAAATGGAGCCCATAGAAGAACGCCAGAGTTTCAATCTAAAGCATTTCATTACAAAAATATGGCACAGCACCAGCATGGAGATAGAACTCAAGTTTCCTATGAAATACGGGTATAACATATGCATGGAAATCGCTACTTTCAAAGATTGCAAACTCTGAAAAACTACGTCAAAGGTGCAATCAATAATAATTTAGAAAAGGACAACACACGCATTAATACAATGCAGGGGTTAAGAACATCAGCTGAAGAGGCGGCGATAAAAGGCATCGAGACAGGTGAGGCTGGAAATCTGAATTCTGTAACTTTTTCAAGAATATGCGGCAAACTGGGACCTAGATACATGGACCTTGCCGAAATTGCCACCAAGTTCTCCAAAGTGCTACTACCGCTGGTGCGTAAGACTGAGTCCTAATTGCCAAGAAAATATGATCGCACGAGCGACCGATCAACGCGATGACGAATCAAACCAGAGTTGAGTAAGTTATACGACCAAATTGGACCGATCGCGCCATTCTGCGATGCGACATCGCATCGCGGCATCGCGTTTGTTTGTTTTTCAAATCAGTCGCTGAATTGCACGATTGTTTTCATTTTTACTTCGTTTGTTTAGGTATTTCGTCTGTTTTAAATATTAGTTATGACTTCAATAATAATGTCTGACGAGCAGACGGAACACTTGATCGATGAAGTACAAAACAGGCCTACAATCTGGAACAAGTGGTTAGCATCGTAAAGAAACAGAGTGGCTGTGGACAAGGAATTCCCATTCCTTGCTATTGCAGTAGTGATGAAAGGAGACAATAAGTGATAAAATTCTTTTAGTATCTAAAATGCACTTTTAATTATTTTTTACAAACACATATTCATAGACTGACATGCTGAAAGTATTCTACAAAGCGTTGTCTGTCTTGTATAGCGCTTTGTGATGCACGATTCGAGCTTCTTGGTAGTGTGATATTTGCTTGTTCTAAAAAGTGATACTCATCATCGCCGATGTTCTGGTTTCTTCTATAATCTACTCTTTCTCGATCAATTATCAAATTATGTAATAAGCAAGTAGCTTTAACAATATGAACAGCATTGTCCACTTTTGTTTCGATGGCCTTCTGAAGTATACGAAATTTAGCGGCCATGATCCCAAATGCACATTCAATAACCATTCTTGCACTTGAGAGCTTGTAGTTGAACAGAGACTTGCTACTATCCTGTAGTTGTCTTCTCGGAAATGGTCTCAAAATTTTTCTTTTTAATTTATAACTTAAATTTCGATTTGTAGTGATCATAACTACTGGCCATCGGGCATTGCTTGCCGATTTAGCCAGTACCTTTTTAATCTAGCCTATAGGCTAGTGGCTCTGAATGAGCCTCTTGTTAGACATATGCCAGTATTCACAAACGTAATGTCCTAAATAATTACGTAATCAATTATCCCCATCTCATTCTATTGCAAAAAACTGCATATCTCCATCTCACCCATTTAATTCATTACGTAATTATTTAGGAAATTATCATTTGTGAATACGGGCAATAGTCTGCTACTATTATTATTGTTAGCCCTCTTGCCCTAGAGGATCAGCATCATTGAGATCGTTGTTACAGGTAAAATTACAGCAGTATCGTTTATGACAAGCATGTAACATGGTGGCAGCTTCTATAAATTCGTCAATACTTAATTTATAACTTAAATTTCGATTTGTAGTGATCATAATATCGTAAAAAGTAACCAGTAACTACCAGTGTAGAGAAAACAAAATGGATTCCTTTTTTGCCGTCGGGCATTGCTTGCCGATTTAGCCAGTACCTTTTTTCATCTAGCCTAAGGCTAGCGGCCCTGGATGAGCCCCTTGTTAGACTTAGTCTGCTACTATTATTATTGTTAGCCCTCTTGCCCTAGAGGATCAGGATCTATGACCATTATAATGACATTGAAATCGTTGTTACAGGTATAATTTCAGCAGTATAGTTTATGACAAACATGTACCATGGTGGCAGCTTCTTTGAATTCGGCAATACTTGATTTATAACTTAAATTTCGATTTGGTGGCAGCTTCTTTAAATTCGTCAATACTTAATTTATAACTTAAATTTCGATTTGTAGTGATCATAACTACTGGCCATCGGGCATTGCTTGCCGATTTAGCCAGTACCTTTTTAATCTAGCCTATAGGCTAGTGGCTCTGAATGAGCCTCTTGTTAGACATATGCCAGTATTCACAAACGTAATGTCCTAAATAATTACGTAATCAATTATCCCCATCTCATTCTATTGCAAAAAACTGCATATCTCCATCTCACTCATTTAATTCATTACGTAATTATTTAGGAAATTATCATTTGTGAATACGGGCAATAGTCTGCTACTATTATTATTGTTAGCCCTCTTGCCCTAGAGGATCAGCATCATTGATATCGTTGTTACAGGTAAAATTACAGCAGTATCGTTTATGACAAGCATGTAACATGGTGGCAGCTTCTTTAAATTCGTCAATACTTAATTTATAACTTAAATTTCGATTTGTAGTGATCATAATATCGTAAAAAGTAACCGGTGTAGAGAAAACAAAATGGATTCCTTTCTTGCCGTCGGGCATTGCTTGCCGATTTAGCCAGTACCTTTTTTCATCTAGCCTAAGGCTAGCGGCCCTGGATGAGCCGCTTGTTAGACTTAGTCTGCTACTATTATTATTGTTAGCCCTCTTGCCCTAGAGGATCAGGATCTATGACCATTATAATGACATTGACATCGTTGTTACAGGTATAATTTCAGCAGTATAGTTTATGACAAACGTGTACCATGGTGGCAGCTTCTTTGAATTCGGCAATACTTGATTTATAACTTAAATTTCGATTTGGTGGCAGCTTCTTTAAATTCGTCAATACTTAATTTATAACTTAAATTTCGATTTGTAGTGATCATAACTACTGGCCATCGGGCATTGCTTGCCGATTTAGCCAGTACCTTTTTAATCTAGCCTATAGGCTAGTGGCTCTGAATGAGCCTCTTGTTAGACATATGCCAGTATTCACAAACGTAATGTCCTAAATAATTACGTAATCAATTATCCCCATCTCATTCTATTGCAAAAAACTGCATATCTCCATCTCACCCATTTAATTCATTACGTAATTATTTAGGAAATTATCATTTGTGAATACGGGCAATAGTCTGCTACTATTATTATTGTTAGCCCTCTTGCCCTAGAGGATCAGCATCATTGAGATCGTTGTTACAGGTAAAATTACAGCAGTATCGTTTATGACAAGCATGTAACATGGTGGCAGCTTCTATAAATTCGCCAATACTTAATTTATAACTTAAATTTCGATTTGTAGTGATCATAATATCGTAAAAAGTAACCAGTGTAGAGAAAACAAAATGGATTCCTTTCTTGCCGTCGGGTATTGCTTGCCGATTTAGCCAGTACCTTTTTTCATCTAGCCTAAGGCTAGCGGCCCTGGATGAGCCGCTTGTTAGACTTAGTCTGCTACTATTATTATTGTTAGCCCTCTTGCCCTAGAGGATCAGGATCTATGACCATTATAATGACATTGAAATCGTTGTTACAGGTATAATTTCAGCAGTATAGTTTATGACAAACTTGTACCATGGTGGCAGCTTCTTTGAATTCGGCAATACTTGATTTATAACTTAAATTTCGATTTGTAGTGATCATAACTACTGGCCATCGGGCATTGCTTGCCGATTTAGCCAGTACCTTTTTAATCTAGCCTATAGGCTAGTGGCTCTGAATGAGCCTCTTGTTAGACATATGCCAGTATTCACAAACGTAATGTCCTAAATAATTACGTAATCAATTATCCCCATCTCATTCTATTGCAAAAAACTGCATATCTCCATCTCACTCATTTAATTCATTACGTAATTATTTAGCAAATTATCATTTGTGAATACGGGCAATAGTCTGCTACTATTATTATTGTTAGCCCTCTTGCCCTAGAGGATCAGCATCATTGAGATCGTTGTTACAGGTAAAATTACAGCAGTATCGTTTATGACAAGCATGTAACATGGTGGCAGCTTCTTTAAATTCGTCAATACTTAATTTATAACTTAAATTTCGATTTGTAGTGATCATAATATCGTAAAAAGTAACCAGTGTAGAGAAAACAAAATGGATTCCTTTCTTGCCGTCAGGCATTGCTTGCCGATTTAGCCAGTACCTTTTTTCATCTAGCCTAAGGCTAGCGGCCCTGGACGAGCCCCTTGTTAGACTTAGTCTGCTACTATTATTATTGTTAGCCCTCTTGCCCTAGAGGATCAGGATCTATGACCATTATAATGACATTGAAATCGTTGTTACAGGTATAATTTCAGCAGTATAGTTTATGACAAACATGTACCATGGTGGCAGCTTCTTTGAATTCGGCAATACTTGATTTATAACTTAAATTTCGATTTGGTGGCAGCTTCTTTAAATTCGTCAATACTTAATTTATAACTTAAATTTCGATTTGTAGTGATCATAACTACTGGCCATCGGGCATTGCTTGCCGATTTAGCCAGTACCTTTTTTTCATCTAGCCTATAGGCTAGTGGCTCTGAATGAGCCTCTCGTTAGACATATGCCAGTACAGTGAAACCTGGATAACCCGGAAACACCTGGGACCGAAAATAAATTCCGTCTTATACAGGTTTCCGGCTTAAACAACAAAACTGTCTAAGCCGGAAACAAACCTGCTTAGCACGGAAAATGCCCAACAGTATGTACATACATAACACTTACTTGTAAAGTAAAAAAACAATTAATTTTTTGATATGTAAATTAAATCTATTTTATATTTCAGTGTTAGCGTGTTTAATTTTAAATTTGCAGACATAATTATCGAATATTCGAATATTGTACCTACTACATAAAAATATTTTTACGCTCACAGTTGGAGAGTTTAGAATTGATTAAAATAAAAATTGAATCCGAACAGGACTACACAGGAAGTGCATAAGTACCTACAGACAGTTTTTATTGCCGCAATAAAAATTCCGAGAAGTGAGAGTTGAATTGACGCGCGAGAACATGCGGAGGTAAAGAGTGAAGGGTGGCGACGTCGGTCCGCTTCCGTCTTATGCAGGTGAAATTGCGTGCATAAGGTTAAAAAACGTGTTCCGTCTCCGCGTTACGCAGTTTCCAGCTTGAGCAGTGGAAGTTAACATGTAATGTACATAGCTTAATTCGGGACCGGGAAAAATTTCCGTGATAGACAGATTTCCGCCTTATTCAGTGTCCGTCTTATCCAGGATTGACTGTATTCACAAATTATTTAGGAAATTATCATTTGTGAATACGGGCAATAGTCTGCTACTATTATTATTGTTAGCCCTCTTGCCCTAGAGGATCAGCATCATTGAGATCGTTGTTACAGGTAAAATTACAGCAGTATCGTTTATGACAAGCATGTAACATGGTGGCAGCTTCTTTAAATTCGTCAATACTTAATTTATAACTTAAATTTCGATTTGTAGTGATCATAATATCGTAAAAAGTAACCAGAGTAGAGAAAACAAAATGGATTCCTTTCTTGCCGTCGGCCATTGCTTGCCGATTTAGCCAGTACCTTTCTTCATCTAGCCTAAGGCTAGCGGCCCTGGATGAGCCCCTTGTTAGACTTAGTCTGCTACTATTATTATTGTTAGCCCTCTTGCCCTAGAGGATCAGGATCTATGACCATTATAATGACATTGAAATCGTTGTTACAGGTATAATTTCAGCAGTATAGTTTATGACAAACGTGTACCATGGTGGCAGCTTCTTTGAATTCGGCAATACTTGATTTATAACTTAAATTTCGATTTGGTGGCAGCTTCTTTAAATTCGTCAATACTTAATTTATAACTTAAATTTCGATTTGTAGTGATCATAACTACTGGCCATCGGGCATTGCTTGCCGATTTAGCCAGTACCTTTTTAATCTAGCCTATAGGCTAGTGGCTCTGAATGAGCCTCTTGTTAGACATATGCCAGTATTCACAAACGTAATGTCCTAAATAATTACGTAATCAATTATCCCCATCTCATTCTATTGCAAAAAACTGCATATCTCCATCTCACTCATTTAATTCATTACGTAATTATTTAGGAAATTATCATTTGTGAATACGGGCAATAGTCTGCTACTATTATTATTGTTAGCCCTCTTGCCCTAGAGGATCAGCATCATTGAGATCGTTGTTACAGGTAAAATTACAGCAGTATCGTTTATGACAAGCATGTAACATGGTGGCAGCTTCTTTAAATTCGTCAATACTTAATTTATAACTTAAATTTCGATTTGTAGTGATCATAATATCGTAAAAAGTAACCAGTGTAGAGAAAACAAAATGGATTCCTTTCTTGCCGTCGGGCATTGCTTGCCGATTTAGCCAGTACCTTTTTTCATCTAGCCTAAGGCTAGCGGCCCTGGATGAGCCGCTTGTTAGACTTAGTCTGCTACTATTATTATTGTTAGCCCTCTTGCCCTAGAGGATCAGGGTCTATGACCATTATAATGACATTGAAATCGTTGTTACAGGTATAATTTCAGCAGTATAGTTTATGACAAACGTGTACCATGGTGGCAGCTTCTTTGAATTCGGCAATACTTGATTTATAACTTAAATTTCGATTTGGTGGCAGCTTCTTTAAATTCGTCAATACTTAATTTATAACTTAAATTTCGATTTGTAGTGATCATAACTACTGGCCATCGGGCATTGCTTGCCGATTTAGCCAGTACCTTTTTAATCTAGCCTATAGGCTAGTGGCTCTGAATGAGCCTCTTGTTAGACATATGCCAGTATTCACAAACGTAATGTCCTAAATAATTACGTAATCAATTATCCCCATCTCATTCTATTGCAAAAAACTGCATATCTCCATCTCACTCATTTAATTCATTACGTAATTATTTAGGAAATTATCATTTGTGAATACGGGCAATAGTCTGCTACTATTATTATTGTTAGCCCTCTTGCCCTAGAGGATCAGCATCATTGATATCGTTGTTACAGGTAAAATTACAGCAGTATCGTTTATGACAAGCATGTAACATGGTGGCAGCTTCTTTAAATTCGTCAATACTTAATTTATAACTTAAATTTCGATTTGTAGTGATCATAATATCGTAAAAAGTAACCAGTGTAGAGAAAACAAAATGGATTCCTTTCTTGCCGTCGGGCATTGCTTGCCGATTTAGCCAGTACCTTTTTTCATCTAGCCTAAGGCTAGCGGCCCTGGATGAGCCGCTTGTTAGACTTAGTCTGCTACTATTATTATTGTTAGCCCTCTTGCCCTAGAGGATCAGGGTCTATGACCATTATAATGACATTGAAATCGTTGTTACAGGTATAATTTCAGCAGTATAGTTTATGACAAACGTGTACCATGGTGGCAGCTTCTTTGAATTCGGCAATACATGATTTATAACTTAAATTTCGATTTGGTGGCAGCTTCTTTAAATTCGTCAATACTTAATTTATAACTTAAATTTCGATTTGTAGTGATCATAACTACTGGCCATCGGGCATTGCTTGCCGATTTAGCCAGTACCTTTGTTCCGTCCTCATTTCCCGTTCCTACACCCGCTTGTGGTCCGGACGGCAGAGTGCACTACGACGCATCGATACTCGCCCCGCACCCCTGAAGGAAGAACCTACAGGTGAGGAGAGACTCAAGATTAAGACTTCGAGACGGTCGCACGCAAAAATATCGCTCCGCGCTCCGCTATATTCGCACGCTCGCTGTTGTCATCCAATTGTAAGTACCCGCTTGTTTTTCCTAATTACTTCTTATCCTTATCAATATATAATTCTTTTACCCGCATTTATCGCTACACCGCCACTATTCATTAATCCGCGTTTATTGGGAATTACAGGAACTAAAGCTGTTTTCTGTACCCTACCGCCGGCGTCTTAGACAGGTCGTAAAAATATAATTGCACCTGTGATAAGAACCCCAAACATTGGTCCTTCGAGCCGGATTTAAGTCATTAATTGAAATCAGATCAATTAATCACATTTCAAAAAAAATCATTCGCATTTCACTTTGTCGAAATTTCAATGCAATAAGTTACTTTGCATTGATTATTTACTTTCCGCACTTGTTATTCGCAAAAATAAGCTATAGATACTTGTTTTTTCATTTTTTCGAAGTCACGAAGTTATTAATTAAATAACTTCATCGCGAAATTACAGCATTTGTTAACTTGCTACAAATTTGTAAATTTCATCGTTCTTTAATTGTAATTGTGTTTAGAATATTGCATTCTAGAAAATAATTACCGCATGTAATAACTATTCGATCGATCTTAATTAATTAGGTACCTATACGTATTGCTGAAAAATATTTGGTGAATATTTTGTACCCACACCCCTTGCTTGAAAAGTGTAGTCTGCCTTGGGGTAATAAAAACCCGTCCTCGTCTCACCTCACACCACTACGTTTTATTCTCTCTCGCTACTGTGTTTGCACCTTGCACGTGCAGGCAACTTTTAACAATTTTACTAATCCCGGTCTCCGGAAATATTACGTCGAGGTGGTATACTGGTTTGGAAATTATTGATTATTTTCAAGCTGAGTTGGTGTTGGTGTCGGTAGGTATATACTTATATACCTATAAGTTCAGAGAAGAATAATTCTATTATTCACGCATCATCCTTCTTTTACTCGCATTTTCAATTGAGAAAATTTAACTTTTATTAATTCACTAATTCGCTATGTCTCTCACAATGGAAAAGGCTTTGTCTACCGGCAAAATTATGTTGTCTAGGCTACAGTCGATTTTAGATTTAGGTTCGAATGCAGGTACATCTGTTGACGAAAAATTTAAATTTCTCGCAGCTTTAGACTCAGCAGAAAGTCTATACAGGGGGTTTCATTTAGTCATTACAGACACGCTAGTTGATGAAACATCTGATCAGTGGAAATTGTTCTGCGATCAAATCGCTCAAATTGATGGGGTATATTTTGGAATTAAAGGTATTCAGTTACGTCTATCGCAATCAGAACCTAAGGTTAAGGATTCTGACTCCTTGGTTGGGAAACCTGACGCTGTCTTGCCAGATGGGCGAGGTTCGAATGGGTCGCTAGAGTCAGTGGGTGGAACTCGATGCAATGTGCGTCTTCCTAAAATTGATCTTCCCCGTTTTGATGGAGACCTCAAATTATGGCATTCTTTCTATGACATTTTTAACTCGCTTATCCATAATAATTCCGATTTATCCTCAATAGATAAATTCCAATATCTAATTTCTACGCTGTCAAAGGAACCTCTGGATCTCGTTCGTCACTTGCCTTTAACCGAAGAAAATTATGTCATCGCTTATCGTACTTTGATTGATCGCTATCAGAATGACAGAATCTTAGCTACCTATTATTGGAATGCTATTGCTAATGCGCCCAAGTGTCGTCCAGACTCAACGCACTCCATGAGAGATCTTCTCAATTCTTTTACCGAGAATACCGCCGCGCTCCAGAAATTCCCGCAAGTTGATTTGTGGAATTTCACTATGCTAAATTGGCTTCTTCAGAAGACCGATGACTCGACTCGCAAGCGATTTGAATTGAAATTCGCGCAAGAAGACTTCCCTCTTTATGAGGATCTTTTTACTTTTTTGACCAATCAGTGTCGAGCACTGGAGACACATGCCTTGAGTTCTCCAGCCACATCTTCTTTCAAGCAACAGCCATCACATTCCAATAAAGGGAAGGTGAACTGGCGCACTGAGGACAGACGTAGTCCTCACGTGATGATGGTGTCTACCACTCGCGAGTCTCCCAACGCCGCTCATTTTATTTATTGTTCGCATTGTCGCTCCAAGTCGCACACACTTCAAAGGTGTACCGCATTTTTAGGATTATCTCCTCATAATAGATTTACATTTGTCAAATCCGCTAACCTATGCACGAACTGCCTGAGTTCGGTGCATTCGTTCTCCTCTTGTCGCTCTACATCCACATGCAGACATTGCTCAAGTAAGCACCACACTCTACTGCATTTCTTTAAGGAAAATGACGACAGAATTTCTAACAAAGAAGTTCAAACTCCAAATGAGTCTTCCGCAACAAGTTCTTTTAATCCGCATTCTTCGCCACCACTTGCCATGTCTTCCATTGGCGAAGCTTTAGATACTCCTCAATCGATATTACTGGCCACGGTGCGGTTCCAGGTCCGTGATAAGTGGGGAAATTACCAATCTGTTCGAGCCCTCTGTGATTCGGGCAGTCAAACTAGCTTCATGACAGAAAGATGTCGTAAGCGTCTCGCTCTTGAACTCATTCCATCTTCATCGTCCATAACTGGAGTGGGTCATTCCGCTATCTCCTCTGCGCACGGATATGTAAATTGTTCAATCCGTCCGGATGGATCTTCTACCAATTTGGGTGTCGCTGCCATGGTGTTACCCTCTATCTGCTCGGAGTTACCGACTAGTCCGCTTTCAAATATTCATTGTTTCGAAAACTTGAAACTCGCTGATCCCTTGTGGCATTCTCCCGGTCCCGTGGATATGCTCCTCGGGGCTGAAGTCTTTTCCCGCATAGTCAAAGAGGGTGTCATATCTGGCGATGGTACGAGACCTGCTGCTATGAACACAATCTTTGGTTGGATACTTTTAGGTCCCACTTCTTCCAGCACAACGCATAAGGTGCATTCTTTTTTTGTCTCGACCGAATCTTGTCTTAATGACACGTTGAGAGAATTCTGGAAGTTGGAGGACATCCCCAATCGCTCAATCCTGTCGCCTGAAGATAAACAGGCGGAGGATCATTTCACAAATACGCAGTACCGTGCGCCCTCTGGTCGTTTCGGAGTCTGTCTCCCCTTTAAGGAGTCTAAGTCGTCGCCGCCGTCGTTTCCTGGGTCACTCAAAATGGCCGATCGCCGATTATTGGCACTTGAACGTCGACTATCGAAGCAACCTTCGGTACGTGATCTTTATCACAACTTTATGCGCGACTACTTAGATGCTGGTCACATGACTAAGCTTTCTACTCCACCGCCGCCTGATAACTGCTATTTTATCCCGCATCACTGCGTTCTGAAAACAGAAGGCAGCACCGCAAAGATACGCGTAGTTTTCGACGCGTCTGCCAACGCCGAAAACGGAACTTCATTGAACGCATGTTTGCTCACTGGAAGCAAGCTTCAATCAGATATTTCAGTTAAACTCTTACGCTTTCGCTTGTACAACTATGTTTTTACATGCGACATCCGCCAAATGTATAGACAAATTTTAGTCTCTCCGCCTCATCGCGTATTTCAAATGATTCGCTGGAGATTTTCGCCGCAGGATCCCGTCGAGACTTATTCCTTGAATACCGTCACCTATGGGGTGTCAAGTAGTCCTTACTTGGCGATTCGCTGGTTGCTACAATTAGCAAAAGAAGGTCAAAATCAATTCCCGCTAGCCTCTCGTGCCATTAATAATAGTCTTTACGTGGATGATTTGGCATTGGGTGCCGATGACATCGCTTCCGCCATAAAACTTAGGGACGAGATTGTCCAGTTATTGAGTTCAGGTGGCTTTGAGCTCCGTAAGTGGGCGTCTAATCACGCAGCTGTGTTGGATGGTATTCCTGAGGATCATCGTCAGACCAGTTCGTCTAATTTTGATCCAGACGCAGAAATGATTTTTAAAATTCTTGGCCTCCAGTGGCAGTCCAATCCGGACGTTTTCACCTTTCATATCAACGCCGTCCACACACAGTGCTCCAAGAGATCTATTTTATCGGAAGTTACCCGTATCTATGATCCTCTGGGGTTTCTGTCACCTTTAACATTCTTCGCTAAACATCTCATCCAGCGCCTATGGTCTTTGGCATTGGGCTGGGATGAATTACCGCCGGCTGAAATATGTTCTCAATGGCAGAACTATAAGGCCTCTTTATCGCAGCTGTCTCACGTAAAGATAAATCGGTGTCTTAGACCGCAATCTTTCGTCGAGTGTCAACTGCCCGCATTCTGCGACGCCTCTTGGCGCCATGTCAGGTCAGCTGACAATCCCGCTGATCCCGCTTCTCGAGGTCTTTCGCAAGAGCTGTTGTTGTCATGTTCCCGTTGGTGGGCGGGGCCTCCTTGGCTTAAAGAACCGCCATCCATGTGGCCTGACGATCTTCTCGTTTCCGCTGTCTCCGCTGACTCTCTGCCTGAGGGCAAGGTCGTCTCTTTAGTCGCAGAAGTAAGTACTTCTATTGTAGATCATTTACTTCTTCAACATTCTTCGCTACTAAAAATACAACGCATCCTGGCATATTGGTTTCGATTTGTCCAGAACGCTCGAGGACACGATCGAAAGTCACTCATTTTAACTGATGCTGATTTACACCAAGCCTTAATGGTCATGGTCAAGGACGTTCAGTCCTCATATTTCAAATCTGAAACTGCTCAGATACGCAAGGGACAGTTGTGCCCAAAATATTTACAGAAATTATCGCCTTTCATTGATGCTGACAGGATATTTCGAGCAGGTGATCGTTTGGTTCATTCCCCTTTGTCTATGGAAGCCAAGCATCCTGATCTACTTCCGCAGAAACATAAACTCGCCGACAAGGTTCTACGAAGACCCTTAGTCAAGCTCTGCCCATTACCCTGTCAGTAATGAGCAGTCTCTTATCAATTTATAATTTGTAAATATCGCAACTGCTGTAAGTTTTAAGAAATTCACATTTAATTCACATTCTTCGCTTATTATTCGCTACGCAAGTGCTGCAAAGTAAATCTTTATTTTAATAGTCATTTTTCAAATTCGCAAATTCGCTTTCACTTTTTTTCGGAAAATTACATTGTAATTTTGGTGGGCGGTAATGTTCCGTCCTCATTTCCCGTTCCTACACCCGCCTGTGGTCCGGACGGCAGAGTGCACTACGACGCATCGATACTCGCCCCGCACCCCTGAAGGAAGAACCTACAGGTGAGGAGAGACTCAAGATTAAGACTTCGAGACGGTCGCACGCAAAAATATCGCTCCGCGCTCCGCTATATTCGCACGCTCGCTGTTGTCATCCAATTGTAAGTACCCGCTTGTTTTTCCTAATTACTTCTTATCCTTATCAATATATAATTCTTTTACCCGCATTTATCGCTACACCGCCACTATTCATTAATCCGCGTTTATTGGGAATTACAGGAACTAAAGCTGTTTTCTGTACCCTACCGCCGGCGTCTTAGACAGGTCGTAAAAATATAATTGCACCTGTGATAAGAACCCCAAACAACCTTTTTAATCTAGCCTATAGGCTAGTGGCTCTGAATGAGCCTCTTGTTAGACATATGCCAGTATTCACAAACGTAATGTCCTAAATAATTACGTAATCAATTATCCCCATCTCATTCTATTGCAAAAAACTGCATATCTCCATCTCACTCATTTAATTCATTACGTAATTATTTAGCAAATTATCATTTGTGAATACGGGCAATAGTCTGCTACTATTATTATTGTTAGCCCTCTTGCCCTAGAGGATCAGCATCATTGAGATCGTTGTTACAGGTAAAATTACAGCAGTATCGTTTATGACAAGCATGTAACATGGTGGCAGCTTCTTTAAATTCGTCAATACTTAATTTATAACTTAAATTTCGATTTGTAGTGATCATAATATCGTAAAAAGTAACCAGTGTAGAGAAAACAAAATGGATTCCTTTCTTGCCGTCGGGCATTGCTTGCCGATTTAGCCAGTACCTTTTTTCATCTAGCCTAAGGCTAGCGGCCCTGGATGAGCCCCTTGTTAGACTTAGTCTGCTACTATTATTATTGTTAGCCCTCTTGCCCTAGAGGATCAGGATCTATGACCATTATAATGACATTGAAATCGTTGTTACAGGTATAATTTCAGCAGTATAGTTTATGACAAACATGTACCATGGTGGCAGCTTCTTTGAATTCGGCAATACTTGATTTATAACTTAAATTTCGATTTGGTGGCAGCTTCTTTAAATTCGTCAATACTTAATTTATAACTTAAATTTCGATTTGTAGTGATCATAACTACTGGCCATCGGGCATTGCTTGCCGATTTAGCCAGTACCTTTTTAATCTAGCCTATAGGCTAGTGGCTCTGAATGAGCCTCTTGTTAGACATATGCCAGTATTCACAAACGTAATGTCCTAAATAATTACGTAATCAATTATCCCCATCTCATTCTATTGCAAAAAACTGCATATCTCCATCTCACCCATTTAATTCATTACGTAATTATTTAGGAAATTATCATTTGTGAATACGGGCAATAGTCTGCTACTATTATTATTGTTAGCCCTCTTGCCCTAGAGGATCAGCATCATTGAGATCGTTGTTACAGGTAAAATTACAGCAGTATCGTTTATGACAAGCATGTAACATGGTGGCAGCTTCTTTAAATTCGTCAATACTTAATTTATAACTTAAATTTCGATTTGTAGTGATCATAATATCGTAAAAAGTAACCAGTGTAGAGAAAACAAAATGGATTCCTTTCTTGCCGTCGGGCATTGCTTGCCGATTTAGCCAGTACCTTTTTTCATCTAGCCTAAGGCTAGCGGCCCTGGATGAGCCGCTTGTTAGACTTACGCCCGTATTCACAAACGATAATTTCCTAAATAATTACGTAATCAATTATCCCCATCTCATTCTATTGCAAAAAAAACTGCATATCTCCATCTCACTCATTTAAATAATTACGTAATTATTTAGGAAATTATCGTTTGTGAATACGGGCATAAGTCTGCTACTATTATTATTGTTAGCCCTCTTGCCCTAGAGGATCAGGATCTATGACCATTATAATGACATTGAAATCGTTGTTACAGGTATAATTTCAGCAGTATAGTTTATGACAAACGTGTACCATGGTGGCAGCTTCTTTGAATTCGGCAATACTTGATTTATAACTTAAATTTCGATTTGTAGTGATCATAACTACTGGCCATCGGGCATTGCTTGCCGATTTAGCCAGTACCTTTTTAATCTAGCCTATAGGCTAGTGGCTCTGAATGAGCCTCTTGTTAGACATATGCCAGTATTCACAAACGTAATGTCCTAAATAATTACGTAATCAATTATCCCCATCTCATTCTATTGCAAAAAACTGCATATCTCCATCTCACCCATTTAATTCATTACGTAATTATTTAGGAAATTATCATTTGTGAATACGGGCAATAGTCTGCTACTATTATTATTGTTAGCCCTCTTGCCCTAGAGGATCAGCATCATTGAGATCGTTGTTACAGGTAAAATTACAGCAGTATCGTTTATGACAAGCATGTAACATGGTGGCAGCTTCTATAAATTCGTCAATACTTAATTTATAACTTAAATTTCGATTTGTAGTGATCATAATATCGTAAAAAGTAACCAGTAACTACCAGTGTAGAGAAAACAAAATGGATTCCTTTTTTGCCGTCGGGCATTGCTTGCCGATTTAGCCAGTACCTTTTTTCATCTAGCCTAAGGCTAGCGGCCCTGGATGAGCCCCTTGTTAGACTTAGTCTGCTACTATTATTATTGTTAGCCCTCTTGCCCTAGAGGATCAGGATCTATGACCATTATAATGACATTGAAATCGTTGTTACAGGTATAATTTCAGCAGTATAGTTTATGACAAACATGTACCATGGTGGCAGCTTCTTTGAATTCGGCAATACTTGATTTATAACTTAAATTTCGATTTGGTGGCAGCTTCTTTAAATTCGTCAATACTTAATTTATAACTTAAATTTCGATTTGTAGTGATCATAACTACTGGCCATCGGGCATTGCTTGCCGATTTAGCCAGTACCTTTTTAATCTAGCCTATAGGCTAGTGGCTCTGAATGAGCCTCTTGTTAGACATATGCCAGTATTCACAAACGTAATGTCCTAAATAATTACGTAATCAATTATCCCCATCTCATTCTATTGCAAAAAACTGCATATCTCCATCTCACCCATTTAATTCATTACGTAATTATTTAGGAAATTATCATTTGTGAATACGGGCAATAGTCTGCTACTATTATTATTGTTAGCCCTCTTGCCCTAGAGGATCAGCATCATTGAGATCGTTGTTACAGGTAAAATTACAGCAGTATCGTTTATGACAAGCATGTAACATGGTGGCAGCTTCTATAAATTCGTCAATACTTAATTTATAACTTAAATTTCGATTTGTAGTGATCATAATATCGTAAAAAGTAACCAGTAACTACCAGTGTAGAGAAAACAAAATGGATTCCTTTTTTGCCGTCGGGCATTGCTTGCCGATTTAGCCAGTACCTTTTTTCATCTAGCCTAAGGCTAGCGGCCCTGGATGAGCCCCTTGTTAGACTTAGTCTGCTACTATTATTATTGTTAGCCCTCTTGCCCTAGAGGATCAGGATCTATGACCATTATAATGACATTGAAATCGTTGTTACAGGTATAATTTCAGCAGTATAGTTTATGACAAACATGTACCATGGTGGCAGCTTCTTTGAATTCGGCAATACTTGATTTATAACTTAAATTTCGATTTGGTGGCAGCTTCTTTAAATTCGTCAATACTTAATTTATAACTTAAATTTCGATTTGTAGTGATCATAACTACTGGCCATCGGGCATTGCTTGCCGATTTAGCCAGTACCTTTTTAATCTAGCCTATAGGCTAGTGGCTCTGAATGAGCCTCTTGTTAGACATATGCCAGTATTCACAAACGTAATGTCCTAAATAATTACGTAATCAATTATCCCCATCTCATTCTATTGCAAAAAACTGCATATCTCCATCTCACTCATTTAATTCATTACGTAATTATTTAGGAAATTATCATTTGTGAATACGGGCAATAGTCTGCTACTATTATTATTGTTAGCCCTCTTGCCCTAGAGGATCAGCATCATTGAGATCGTTGTTACAGGTAAAATTACAGCAGTATCGTTTATGACAAGCATGTAACATGGTGGCAGCTTCTTTAAATTCGTCAATACTTAATTTATAACTTAAATTTCGATTTGTAGTGATCATAATATCGTAAAAAGTAACCGGTGTAGAGAAAACAAAATGGATTCCTTTCTTGCCGTCGGGCATTGCTTGCCGATTTAGCCAGTACCTTTTTTCATCTAGCCTAAGGCTAGCGGCCCTGGATGAGCCGCTTGTTAGACTTAGTCTGCTACTATTATTATTGTTAGCCCTCTTGCCCTAGAGGATCAGGATCTATGACCATTATAATGACATTGACATCGTTGTTACAGGTATAATTTCAGCAGTATAGTTTATGACAAACGTGTACCATGGTGGCAGCTTCTTTGAATTCGGCAATACTTGATTTATAACTTAAATTTCGATTTGGTGGCAGCTTCTTTAAATTCGTCAATACTTAATTTATAACTTAAATTTCGATTTGTAGTGATCATAACTACTGGCCATCGGGCATTGCTTGCCGATTTAGCCAGTACCTTTTTAATCTAGCCTATAGGCTAGTGGCTCTGAATGAGCCTCTTGTTAGACATATGCCAGTATTCACAAACGTAATGTCCTAAATAATTACGTAATCAATTATCCCCATCTCATTCTATTGCAAAAAACTGCATATCTCCATCTCACCCATTTAATTCATTACGTAATTATTTAGGAAATTATCATTTGTGAATACGGGCAATAGTCTGCTACTATTATTATTGTTAGCCCTCTTGCCCTAGAGGATCAGCATCATTGAGATCGTTGTTACAGGTAAAATTACAGCAGTATCGTTTATGACAAGCATGTAACATGGTGGCAGCTTCTATAAATTCGCCAATACTTAATTTATAACTTAAATTTCGATTTGTAGTGATCATAATATCGTAAAAAGTAACCAGTGTAGAGAAAACAAAATGGATTCCTTTCTTGCCGTCGGGCATTGCTTGCCGATTTAGCCAGTACCTTTTTTCATCTAGCCTAAGGCTAGCGGCCCTGGATGAGCCGCTTGTTAGACTTAGTCTGCTACTATTATTATTGTTAGCCCTCTTGCCCTAGAGGATCAGGATCTATGACCATTATAATGACATTGAAATCGTTGTTACAGGTATAATTTCAGCAGTATAGTTTATGACAAACTTGTACCATGGTGGCAGCTTCTTTGAATTCGGCAATACTTGATTTATAACTTAAATTTCGATTTGTAGTGATCATAACTACTGGCCATCGGGCATTGCTTGCCGATTTAGCCAGTACCTTTTTAATCTAGCCTATAGGCTAGTGGCTCTGAATGAGCCTCTTGTTAGACATATGCCAGTATTCACAAACGTAATGTCCTAAATAATTACGTAATCAATTATCCCCATCTCATTCTATTGCAAAAAACTGCATATCTCCATCTCACTCATTTAATTCATTACGTAATTATTTAGGAAATTATCATTTGTGAATACGGGCAATAGTCTGCTACTATTATTATTGTTAGCCCTCTTGCCCTAGAGGATCAGCATCATTGAGATCGTTGTTACAGGTAAAATTACAGCAGTATCGTTTATGACAAGCATGTAACATGGTGGCAGCTTCTATAAATTCGTCAATACTTAATTTATAACTTAAATTTCGATTTGTAGTGATCATAATATCGTAAAAAGTAACCAGTGTAGAGAAAACAAAATGGATTCCTTTCTTGCCGTCAGGCATTGCTTGCCGATTTAGCCAGTACCTTTTTTCATCTAGCCTAAGGCTAGCGGCCCTGGACGAGCCCCTTGTTAGACTTAGTCTGCTACTATTATTATTGTTAGCCCTCTTGCCCTAGAGGATCAGGATCTATGACCATTATAATGACATTGAAATCGTTGTTACAGGTATAATTTCAGCAGTATAGTTTATGACAAACATGTACCATGGTGGCAGCTTCTTTGAATTCGGCAATACTTGATTTATAACTTAAATTTCGATTTGGTGGCAGCTTCTTTAAATTCGTCAATACTTAATTTATAACTTAAATTTCGATTTGTAGTGATCATAACTACTGGCCATCGGGCATTGCTTGCCGATTTAGCCAGTACCTTTTTTTCATCTAGCCTATAGGCTAGTGGCTCTGAATGAGCCTCTCGTTAGACATATGCCAGTACAGTGAAACCTGGATAACCCGGAAACACCTGGGACCGAAAATAAATTCCGTCTTATACAGGTTTACGGCTTAAACAACAAAACTGTCTAAGCCGGAAACAAACCTGCTTAGCACGGAAAATGCCCAACAGTATGTACATACATAACACTTACTTGTAAAGTAAAAAAACAATTAATTTTTTGATATGTAAATTAAATCTATTTTATATTTCAGTGTTAGCGTGTTTAATTTTAAATTTGCAGACATAATTATCGAATATTCGAATATTGTACCTACTACATAAAAATATTTTTACGCTCACAGTTGGAGAGTTTAGAATTGATTAAAATAAAAATTGAATCCGAACAGGACTACACAGGAAGTGCATAAGTACCTACAGACAGTTTTTATTGCCGCAATAAAAATTCCGAGAAGTGAGAGTTGAATTGACGCGCGAGAACATGCGGAGGTAAAGAGTGAAGGGTGGCGACGTCGGTCCGCTTCCGTCTTATGCAGGTGAAATTGCGTGCATAAGGTTAAAAAACGTGTTCCGTCTCCGCGTTACGCAGTTTCCGGCTTGAGCAGTGGAAGTTAACATGTAATGTACATAGCTTAATTCGGGACCGGGAAAAATTTCCGTGATAGACAGATTTCCGCCTTATTCAGTGTCCGTCTTATCCAGGATTGACTGTATTCACAAATTATTTAGGAAATTATCATTTGTGAATACGGGCAATAGTCTGCTACTATTATTATTGTTAGCCCTCTTGCCCTAGAGGATCAGCATCATTGAGATCGTTGTTACAGGTAAAATTACAGCAGTATCGTTTATGACAAGCATGTAACATGGTGGCAGCTTCTTTAAATTCGTCAATACTTAATTTATAACTTAAATTTCGATTTGTAGTGATCATAATATCGTAAAAAGTAACCAGAGTAGAGAAAACAAAATGGATTCCTTTCTTGCCGTCGGCCATTGCTTGCCGATTTAGCCAGTACCTTTCTTCATCTAGCCTAAGGCTAGCGGCCCTGGATGAGCCCCTTGTTAGACTTAGTCTGCTACTATTATTATTGTTAGCCCTCTTGCCCTAGAGGATCAGGATCTATGACCATTATAATGACATTGAAATCGTTGTTACAGGTATAATTTCAGCAGTATAGTTTATGACAAACGTGTACCATGGTGGCAGCTTCTTTGAATTCGGCAATACTTGATTTATAACTTAAATTTCGATTTGGTGGCAGCTTCTTTAAATTCGTCAATACTTAATTTATAACTTAAATTTCGATTTGTAGTGATCATAACTACTGGCCATCGGGCATTGCTTGCCGATTTAGCCAGTACCTTTTTAATCTAGCCTATAGGCTAGTGGCTCTGAATGAGCCTCTTGTTAGACATATGCCAGTATTCACAAACGTAATGTCCTAAATAATTACGTAATCAATTATCCCCATCTCATTCTATTGCAAAAAACTGCATATCTCCATCTCACTCATTTAATTCATTACGTAATTATTTAGGAAATTATCATTTGTGAATACGGGCAATAGTCTGCTACTATTATTATTGTTAGCCCTCTTGCCCTAGAGGATCAGCATCATTGAGATCGTTGTTACAGGTAAAATTACAGCAGTATCGTTTATGACAAGCATGTAACATGGTGGCAGCTTCTTTAAATTCGTCAATACTTAATTTATAACTTAAATTTCGATTTGTAGTGATCATAATATCGTAAAAAGTAACCAGTGTAGAGAAAACAAAATGGATTCCTTTCTTGCCGTCGGGCATTGCTTGCCGATTTAGCCAGTACCTTTTTTCATCTAGCCTAAGGCTAGCGGCCCTGGATGAGCCGCTTGTTAGACTTAGTCTGCTACTATTATTATTGTTAGCCCTCTTGCCCTAGAGGATCAGGATCTATGACCATTATAATGACATTGAAATCGTTGTTACAGGTATAATTTCAGCAGTATAGTTTATGACAAACGTGTACCATGGTGGCAGCTTCTTTGAATTCGGCAATACATGATTTATAACTTAAATTTCGATTTGGTGGCAGCTTCTTTAAATTCGTCAATACTTAATTTATAACTTAAATTTCGATTTGTAGTGATCATAACTACTGGCCATCGGGCATTGCTTGCCGATTTAGCCAGTACCTTTTTAATCTAGCCTATAGGCTAGTGGCTCTGAATGAGCCTCTTGTTAGACATATGCCAGTATTCACAAACGTAATGTCCTAAATAATTACGTAATCAATTATCCCCATCTCATTCTATTGCAAAAAACTGCATATCTCCATCTCACTCATTTAATTCATTACGTAATTATTTAGGAAATTATCATTTGTGAATACGGGCAATAGTCTGCTACTATTATTATTGTTAGCCCTCTTGCCCTAGAGGATCAGCATCATTGAGATCGTTGTTACAGGTAAAATTACAGCAGTATCGTTTATGACAAGCATGTAACATGGTGGCAGCTTCTATAAATTCGTCAATACTTAATTTATAACTTAAATTTCGATTTGTAGTGATCATAATATCGTAAAAAGTAACCAGTGTAGAGAAAACAAAATGGATTCCTTTCTTGCCGTCGGGCATTGCTTGCCGATTTAGCCAGTACCTTTTTTCATCTAGCCAAAGGCTAGCGGCCCTGGATGAGCCCCTTGTTAGACTTAGTCTGCTACTATTATTATTGTTAGCCCTCTTGCCCTAGAGGATCAGGATCTATGACCATTATAATGACATTGAAATCGTTGTTACAGGTATAATTTCAGCAGTATAGTTTATGACAAACATGTACCATGGTGGCAGCTTCTTTGAATTCGGCAATACTTGATTTATAACTTAAATTTCGATTTGGTGGCAGCTTCTTTAAATTCGTCAATACTTAATTTATAACTTAAATTTCGATTTGTAGTGATCATAACTACTGGCCATCGGGCATTGCTTGCCGATTTAGCCAGTACCTTTTTTTCATCTAGCCTATAGGCTAGTGGCTCTGAATGAGCCTCTTGTTAGACATATGCCAGTACAGTGAAACCTGGATAACCCGGAAACGCCTGGGACCGAAAATAAATTCCGTCTTATACAGGTTTCCGGCTTAAACAACAAAACTGTCTAAGCCGGAAACAAACCTGCTTAGCACGGAAAATGCCCAACAGTATGTACATACATAACACTTACTTGTAAAGTAAAAAACCAATTAATTTTTTGATATGTAAATTAAATCTATTTTATATTTCAGTGTTAGCGTGTTTAATTTTAAATTTGGAGACATAATTATCGAATATTCGAATATTGTACCTACTACATAAAAATATTTTTACGCTCACAGTTGGAGAGTTTAGAATTGATTAAAATAAAAATTGAATCCGAACAGGACTACACAGGAAGTGCATAAGTACCTACAGACAGTTTTTATTGCCGCAATAAAAATTCCGAGAAGTGAGAGTTGAATTGACGCGCGAGAACATGCGGAGGTAAAGAGTGAAGGGTGGCGACGTCGGTCCGCTTCCGTCTTATGCAGGTGAAATTGCGTGCATAAGGTTAAAAAACGTGTTCCATCTCCGCGTTACGCAGTTTCCGGCTTGAGCAGTGGAAGTTAACATGTAATGTACATAGCTTAATTCGGGACCGGGAAAAATTTCCGTGATAGACAGATTTCCGCCTTATTCAGTGTCCGTCTTATCCAGGTTTGACTTTATTCACAAATTATTTAGGAAATTATCATTTGTGAATACGGGCAATAGTCTGCTACTATTATTATTGTTAGCCCTCTTGCCCTAGAGGATCAGCATCATTGAGATCGTTGTTACAGGTAAAATTACAGCAGTATCGTTTATGACAAGCATGTAACATGGTGGCAGCTTCTTTAAATTCGTCAATACTTAATTTATAACTTAAATTTCGATTTGTAGTGATCATAACTACTGGCCATCGGGCATTGCTTGCCGATTTAGCCAGTACCTTTTTAATCTAGCCTATAGGCTAGTGGCTCTGAATGAGCCTCTTGTTAGACATATGCCAGTATTCACAAACGTAATGTCCTAAATAATTACGTAATCAATTATCCCCATCTCATTCTATTGCAAAAAACTGCATATCTCCATCTCACTCATTTAATTCATTACGTAATTATTTAGGAAATTATCATTTGTGAATACGGGCAATAGTCTGCTACTATTATTATTGTTAGCCCTCTTGCCCTAGAGGATCAGCATCATTGAGATCGTTGTTACAGGTAAAATTACAGCAGTATCGTTTATGACAAGCATGTAACATGGTGGCAGCTTCTTTAAATTCGTCAATACTTAATTGATAACTTAAATTTCGATTTGTAGTGATCATAATATCGTAAAAAGTAACCAGTGTAGAGAAAACAAAATGGATTCCTTTCTTGCCGTCGGGCATTGCTTGCCGATTTAGCCAGTACCTTTTTTCATCTAGCCTAAGGCTAGCGGCCCTGGATGAGCCCCTTGTTAGACTTAGTCTGCTACTATTATTATTGTTAGCCCTCTTGCCCTAGAGGATCAGGATCTATGACCATTATAATGACATTGAAATCGTTGTTACAGGTATAATTTCAGCAGTATAGTTTATGACAAACGTGTACCATGGTGGCAGCTTCTTTGAATTCGGCAATACATGATTTATAACTTAAATTTCGATTTGGTGGCAGCTTCTTTAAATTCGTCAATACTTAATTTATAACTTAAATTTCGATTTGTAGTGATCATAACTACTGGCCATCGGGCATTGCTTGCCGATTTAGCCAGTACCTTTTTAATCTAGCCTATAGGCTAGTGGCTCTGAATGAGCCTCTTGTTAGACATATGCCAGTATTCACAAACGTAATGTCCTAAATAATTACGTAATCAATTATCCCCATCTCATTCTATTGCAAAAAACTGCATATCTCCATCTCACTCATTTAATTCATTACGTAATTATTTAGGAAATTATCATTTGTGAATACGGGCAATAGTCTGCTACTATTATTATTGTTAGCCCTCTTGCCCTAGAGGATCAGCATCATTGAGATCGTTGTTACAGGTAAAATTACAGCAGTATCGTTTATGACAAGCATGTAACATGGTGGCAGCTTCTATAAATTCGTCAATACTTAATTTATAACTTAAATTTCGATTTGTAGTGATCATAATATCGTAAAAAGTAACCAGTGTAGAGAAAACAAAATGGATTCCTTTCTTGCCGTCGGGCATTGCTTGCCGATTTAGCCAGTACCTTTTTTCATCTAGCCAAAGGCTAGCGGCCCTGGATGAGCCCCTTGTTAGACTTAGTCTGCTACTATTATTATTGTTAGCCCTCTTGCCCTAGAGGATCAGGATCTATGACCATTATAATGACATTGAAATCGTTGTTACAGGTATAATTTCAGCAGTATAGTTTATGACAAACATGTACCATGGTGGCAGCTTCTTTGAATTCGGCAATACTTGATTTATAACTTAAATTTCGATTTGGTGGCAGCTTCTTTAAATTCGTCAATACTTAATTTATAACTTAAATTTCGATTTGTAGTGATCATAACTACTGGCCATCGGGCATTGCTTGCCGATTTAGCCAGTACCTTTTTTTCATCTAGCCTATAGGCTAGTGGCTCTGAATGAGCCTCTTGTTAGACATATGCCAGTACAGTGAAACCTGGATAACCCGGAAACGCCTGGGACCGAAAATAAATTCCGTCTTATACAGGTTTCCGGCTTAAACAACAAAACTGTCTAAGCCGGAAACAAACCTGCTTAGCACGGAAAATGCCCAACAGTATGTACATACATAACACTTACTTGTAAAGTAAAAAACCAATTAATTTTTTGATATGTAAATTAAATCTATTTTATATTTCAGTGTTAGCGTGTTTAATTTTAAATTTGCAGACATAATTATCGAATATTCGAATATTGTACCTACTACATAAAAATATTTTTACGCTCACAGTTGGAGAGTTTAGAATTGATTAAAATAAAAATTGAATCCGAACAGGACTACACAGGAAGTGCATAAGTACCTACAGACAGTTTTTATTGCCGCAATAAAAATTCCGAGAAGTGAGAGTTGAATTGACGCGCGAGAACATGCGGAGGTAAAGAGTGAAGGGTGGCGACGTCGGTCCGCTTCCGTCTTATGCAGGTGAAATTGCGTGCATAAGGTTAAAAAACGTGTTCCATCTCCGCGTTACGCAGTTTCCGGCTTGAGCAGTGGAAGTTAACATGTAATGTACATAGCTTAATTCGGGACCGGGAAAAATTTCCGTGATAGACAGATTTCCGCCTTATTCAGTGTCCGTCTTATCCAGGTTTGACTTTATTCACAAATTATTTAGGAAATTATCATTTGTGAATACGGGCAATAGTCTGCTACTATTATTATTGTTAGCCCTCTTGCCCTAGAGGATCAGCATCATTGAGATCGTTGTTACAGGTAAAATTACAGCAGTATCGTTTATGACAAGCATGTAACATGGTGGCAGCTTCTTTAAATTCGTCAATACTTAATTTATAACTTAAATTTCGATTTGTAGTGATCATAATATCGTAAAAAGTAACCAGAGTAGAGAAAACAAAATGGATTCCTTTCTTGCCGTCGGGCATTGCTTGCCGATTTAGCCAGTACCTTTCTTCATCTAGCCTAAGGCTAGCGGCCCTGGATGAGCCCCTTGTTAGACTTAGTCTGCTACTATTATTATTGTTAGCCCTCTTGCCCTAGAGGATCAGGATCTATGACCATTATAATGACATTGAAATCGTTGTTACAGGTATAATTTCAGCAGTATAGTTTATGACAAACGTGTACCATGGTGGCAGCTTCTTTGAATTCGGCAATACTTGATTTATAACTTAAATTTCGATTTGGTGGCAGCTTCTTTAAATTCGTCAATACTTAATTTATAACTTAAATTTCGATTTGTAGTGATCATAACTACTGGCCATCGGGCATTGCTTGCCGATTTAGCCAGTACCTTTTTAATCTAGCCTATAGGCTAGTGGCTCTGAATGAGCCTCTTGTTAGACATATGCCAGTATTCACAAACGTAATGTCCTAAATAATTACGTAATCAATTATCCCCATCTCATTCTATTGCAAAAAACTGCATATCTCCATCTCACCCATTTAATTCATTACGTAATTATTTAGGAAATTATCATTTGTGAATACGGGCAATAGTCTGCTACTATTATTATTGTTAGCCCTCTTGCCCTAGAGGATCAGCATCATTGAGATCGTTGTTACAGGTAAAATTACAGCAGTATCGTTTATGACAAGCATGTAACATGGTGGCAGCTTCTATAAATTCGTCAATACTTAATTTATAACTTAAATTTCGATTTGTAGTGATCATAATATCGTAAAAAGTAACCAGTAACTACCAGTGTAGAGAAAACAAAATGGATTCCTTTTTTGCCGTCGAGCATTGCTTGCCGATTTAGCCAGTACCTTTTTTCATCTAGCCTAAGGTTAGCGGCCCTGGATGAGCCCCTTGTTAGACTTAGTCTGCTACTATTATTATTGTTAGCCCTCTTGCCCTAGAGGATCAGGATCTATGACCATTATAATGACATTGAAATCGTTGTTACAGGTAAAATTACAGAAGTATAGTTTATGACAAACATGTACCATGGTGCTATAAATGGTACCATAGCCATAGATGCTATAAACAAGGGATTGCCAAAGAAGACTGTAAAAAAATTCATTCTTAGATTAACATTGCGATTTAGACTCAGTGAAAATTTTTGGTAAATATTAAGGAGAGCGGCCACTCGCATTGACTTGCGATTTTTACACTATTTTGTTGCAATTTGTATGTAGTTTCACATTTTGAAGGTGTTTTTTCCTGGTGTTATCCCAACAAACATACGGGACCGTGGAGCGAATAGGGGTGCTGGGTTGGTAAAATACACGCACTAGATTCTATTTTCGCTAGTTTTGAGCACTTCTAATAAGGTCACTTTAAAACTAAGGTCACTTTTTCTCTAACAGAGAGACGCTTTCGTTAAGGTCATCCGAGCAGAGAGGCATCACCGCTTACCGATAGCTTCCTCGCTCCGTCCCGTCGGAATGACGATAAATATCGAAAAGTCTACGTTCCTGAGACAACACGTACCATTTCTGGGACACATTTTAACGCCCGCAGGAATCCTGATGGATCCCAGTAAGACTGCTGCAATAGAGCAATTTTCCACGCCACGCAGAGTGAGAGATCTCAGAGAATTTCTGGGATTATGCAATTATTACCGGAGATTCTGTCAGCAGTTTAGTGGGTATGCGAGGCCTCTTAGACAGCTATTACAGAAGGGAACAAAATGGATATGGGGAACAAAAGAGGCCCAAGCGTTCGAGCAACTCAAGCAACAATTTTTAAATAGCGTGATATTGGTACATCCGGATACGAATCGACAATACTACTTGGAGACAGATAGCTCGCAATTTAGAATACGGGGTGTACTATACCAGATCAATGACGAAAATGAAAAGGGAGTAATAGAGTTCATCAGTAAGAGCTTGCAACCCTGCCAATGCCGAGTATACGTCCAAGGGGCTAAAATAACGGTGCGGACCGACCACCGGGCGCTAACATTCCTCAGCCAATGCAGGTTCTTAAACAAACGTCTCACCAGATGGCTACTATTCCTGCAGCAATTTGATATAGAAGTTGAATACATTCCAGGAACACAAAATAAAGTCGCCGACCTGCTATCCCGGTTTCCGATGCAACGAGATCCTATAAAAATTTATAGGAATTAATTATAGGTATGCCGGCGAAGCAACCGCTCTAGTTGCCGCATTACAGGTAGAAACGACAGAAATATCGAAGAAGCTAAGGGAGCTGCCTAAACTACAAGGCGCTGACACGCACCTTCAGCAAATTAGAGACGCTTTAAACGGTAGGGCAATAAGCGAGCGCATCTGCAGAGAAGCTGCCCACTACACAATAGATGCCGGCGTCATAAAATATCTCGGACCAACAAGTGGGACATCTGTCTTAGCAATACCAGTCGAATTACGTAAGGATTTAATTTGGCATTATCATAAAGAACTTGGCCATTTTGGCGCCGGGAAAGTATACTGCCAGCTAAGACAATTTTTCTACTGGCCTGGGATGGCCAAGGACATCCGACAAGAAATTAAAACGTGTGATTTGTGTCAGCGAACAAAACATCGAAATTATCACCATGAAGGGCCACGACAAGCGATAATTCCAAATAAAGTCGGCGAATTAATGGCCATAGATTACTACGGGCCATTACCAGTAGGAAGAGGAGGGGTACGTTACATCCTAGTCGCAATCGATGAATTTTCAAAATATTTGAAGCTGATGGCATTAAAAAAGGCCAACACGTATGCCATTATCAAGCGATTGAAAAGCAACGTATTCCCTATAATAAAGCCGCTAAGGATCCTGAGCGATCACGGGACTCAATTTACATCGAGAAACTGGAAGACGGCAATGCGTGAGTTGGAAATAAAAATAATTTATTCGTCTATTCGGCACCCTTGTTCCAACCCAGCAGAACGTGTGATGAGAGAATTAGACCGATTCTTTAGGGCCTATTGTAGTCAACAGCACTCAACATGGGCGAATTATTTACCCGACATAGAGCACTGTTTCAACAACACTTCGCATGATAGTACAGGTTACCCATCTGAGCAGATTATCATCGGCAGGAGAACCGCAGGATTGTTAGATCCAGTCATAGAAACGTGGCTAGATCTCGGGCGCCGAAAAACGCCAGAGCAAATTAGAAACTTCGTGAGTAACAAACTTCAAGGAGATTTGGTTTTATTGAGGTCAAATTCTATCTCCGAAGCGGCGACAGGACAGACAAAGAAATTTGCACATCTGTTTGAGGGTCCCTACGTAGTTGAACAACAAGTAGCAATAAATGCCTATAAACTACGAGATTCAAGGTCCGGACGCCAGAAGGGAATTCACAATACTGTGAATTTAGAGCCATATTACACCTCAGTCTAATTCTGAACACGACGCTAATCATGTCCGATATTGAGAGACCACCAACGCCCGGCAAGGAGATCGAGCATATCATTTATGAGGCTGGATTATACCCGCAATATGAGTTTAGTGGATTTATCAGTTACAACATATCAGCGACCACCGGTGATGTTGTGAAAGTGGTGAGGGGACGTGTGCATCGTGACCCAAGAAAGCCCAGGGATGGAAACCCGAGACCCTACCTGTTGAAGAAGATACCCGGAACCTACAAGGATGAACAACCGCCGATCATTAAACCAATCGATGTCGCTTCCTCATCAAGTAAGCTACCACCACAAAGAACAACGCCGTTAATCGCGTTTGAAATTCAACCCCTTCCCGCAAGCCTGGACGTACCTGTATACCTACCGACCGATCCACGCAAGGCACCTGAGATAGAGGCACCAAAGCAAACGTTAGACTTGAAACAAATAAAGAAACCAATTTTCAGGCAGAAAGAAAATAAACCCATTCGACAGGCGCCTTTCACATTTCTGCGTCCCGAAAACCAGTCCTTGGCAAGAAAACGTAGACGTAACCAGGCAATACCGCGAAAGACAGACAAGGCAAACGAGCGGTCAGGAGCAGGAAAAACCATCTTCGTCTCTCGCCTGAAAAACGTCCCGCTTTCCATCAAGAGACGCAAGGGGCCACGAAACCTGACGCCCCCGGGCAAATAGCTTTTTCGTAAAATTCAACAACAAAATTTAATCCAAACATAAATAATCATAGAAAACCTGCGATTCATTTTTAAATAATTATTACTTTTCTGCAATTTCATCAAAAATTTCAATAACCGCAAACAACCTTAATTATCAGAAATTAAAGGTAGTACCTATTACCTAAAATCACGTGAAGAAATATTATCAGAAGAAAAGTGAGGTGAAAATGTCCAACGACTTAAGCTAAATATCGCCCAAACAGATGACCGGAAATTAAATAAAATACAAAAGAAACTTCATTAATACAAGTGATAGAAACACGACGAAAATTGTCCCATGTAAAGGGAAAGCAGTTTCATCAGATAACACATCCACCATTCGATTCAGATAAGAGGAAAGCAGGGAAATCTACCATAACGAGTATATGGATAAAGCAACCAACGAGTGAAAGCGCTGACCTAAATAGACACAATAGACCACGAAGACAAGGGTGGACCGTCTACTATAAATAGAGGCAGATATTCCAGCGCGGGTAGTCTTGATTCAGATTCCTGAGCGTAGACTATTCCTTTACCTTACTTGTTACTTGTCGAAGAAATTACCGAGAACAAGTCCCGTATTTTACCAACTTGCTACTTGTCGAAGAAATTACCGATAGCAAGTCCTTATTTTACCAACTTGTTACTTGTCGAAGAAATTACCGAGAACAAGTCCCTTATTTTACCAATTACTTGTGTTCTTTTTACCTGCAGCGTGGTTTAAACAATAAAATGAATTTAGAAAATAATAAAGACAATAAGAAAAATAGAAAGTATTGAACTGGAATTAAATTTAAAGATCAACAAAAATTAAAAATATCTGGTAAAGAATATGGTGTCTCGTAAGGGAAAAACTGTTCCAGCAAAAAATCACCCAGTAGCCGAGGTAAGATGTTTTTTTAGGTTTTGGCCAAGTAAGTTCTTACTGATTTAAGTTCTTTAATTTTTAGCTGATATGCAAGTGTGATGGATGCAAACAGATAACAAGTGAACAAAAAAATAAATTGTTTGAAAATTTCTACTCTTTAAATTTGCAAGCGCAAGGATCATTTTGTATGTCTCATATACATTTAGTTGAAGTTAAAAGAAGACGCAATGGTCAATATACTGATCCAAAGGAGAGCAGAAGGCAGGCCACCGTATATTATACTTTGCCTGATGGATCAGGAACTATTGTGAAGGTTTGTAAGAAATCCTTTATGAATGTTTTGTCATTGGCGAGAAAAAAGATGGAAGTTCTAATTAAAAAAAAAAAAAAAAATGGTGACTTAAGCTTACGGCCATCATCGAAAAGTATACACTAAACAAGATCGGGAGCGAATTATAAATCATATAAATTCAATTCCGAGAGACGAGAGAGTCATTACTCTCGTGCAAAAAGCTCCAAGTTTTACTTAAGCCCAGATCTTAACATACGTCGGCTTTCAAAAGCATTTAATAAAAAGTTCCCTCAAAACCAAGTGCTTTACAAATACTACAGTAGAGTTTTTAAAACAAGAATTTCCAAATTTGAGTTTTCGTAGACCCAGAACAGATACTTGTAAAACATGCGATAGATATGCATGTGTGATGAAAATAGACAAACCCGCTTCGCCTTCTGTAAGCAAAGACTTAAGAGTTGCACCACCGTAAGGCAGAAAAAGCTCAAAGTACCCTTAAAAGAAGAATTCAGTTCCTCTCAACAACCTGGAAGTGAAATTTGCACGATAACAATAGACCTGGAAAAAGTATTATTTATTCCAACATTAACGCACTCCGATATGTATTATATGAGACAGCTGTCAGTCTACAACTTTAGCGTACATATCGCTGATACGAATGAAGCATACATGTGTATTTGGAATGAAACCGAAGCCTCTAGAGGTGCCAATGAAATTATGTCTTGTTTGCTAAAAGTTTTAAATTCCGGCATTACAGAGAAGAAAAAATTAATAATATGGTGCGACAACTGCACAGGCCAAAATAAGAATCGCGTAGCAATATTTTTTATGCTGTTTTTAACATCGATTGGTCTTTTCACAGAAATTACTATGAAATTTCTCGTTAGCGGTCATAGCTACCTACCTAACGATCGTCATTTTGCAAAGATGGAGAAACGAAGGAGACTTAAAAAATGCTTCGTACCTGTGGACGTCGAAGAACTCATAAGGGATACCAGATTAATACAGCCATAAAAAGTGGTAAAAATGGAACCCGGCAACTTGATTAATTTGCAGCAAGCCGCGGATTCCCTAATTTTAACTAATAAGCTTTCGATATCAAAGCTGTCACAGATACGAGTTGCCACAGATAGCCCGGGATTCGTATTTACTAAAAAGTCACATAGCGAAATCGAACCTTGGGAAAAGATATCAGTTTTAAAAAAATATATCCGATGCAATGTATGATTCCTTATCTGTCTTTACCAGAACACAAACACTTCTACGAAAAAATTACCGCATAGTTACCGGCACTTACCGTCTACAAAAATGCTACTGGCACTTAGCCCTTTTCCATTTTTTCCATTTTCTTTTGTGTTTTATTATACAGGGTGTCCCATCGTATAGAATTCTCGCGAAAAGTACACTTTATAATTAAATTAGAGTATTTTATTCGCGGCACATTCATGAATAATTTAATTCTCTATAATCTGGTCTAATCAGCATGTTTGTAGTGAGCTTAGTTAAGCGTGCAGTCGCGAAAAACTAATTAAGCGACAAAAAAAATCTGATTTTTCTTATATCAATAAATTCTAAATATCATTAGAAATCCGCCTGTGAAATTAGAAATTGAAAATTCATAAAGCTAATGCCATTAATTGCAGATAATGTCAAATCAGGCAAAATCAGATATGATTTATGATGATTTTTGTTTGTAAAGTTATTAAATGTGGTGAAAGGCACAAAAGATGGTCAAGTGTGCTAGTTATTTACGACTTAGTTGAGAGTAAACACTTTGCATTCTTCTCTACAAAGGCGGACTGCAATTCTATGAAATAGGGGTAGAAACTTTTCTCCAGGTACCTGTGTAAATAACAAAGCAGCTTATTCACAGCATGTAACTAAAGTTGTAAATTGTAGCTGTAGTGACGGGTTTATAATCTTAATCATAAACTTTATTTCGATTTTATGTCCAAATTTGATGGCAAATTACTCAATTATGGTTAAAGATATCGATTAACAAATTACTTTTTCTTATAGAAGAAACTTTTTTCTACAAGTGTATGAAAAATCATTGAGATGCGTTTAGTATTTCGATATAAAATCGAGGTCGAAAATCGAAAGTCACATTTAATTAATTTACCAAAAATGATTACATCATATCATAGTAGGTTTAATGTAATCCACGTATGTAAATTTTCATATAAAAATTTTAATTAGAAATACCCTTTTTCGCGAGAATTCTATACGATGGGACACCCGGTATTTTTTATTTATTTTTATTTTTTTTATTTTTATTTGATTTTTATTTATTATTGGTTAAATTAATCAGTTTTTTTACTCTGCTGAACATTTTGCTATTTGGCACTTAGCCCCTTATTCAAGTCTAGTCTTCAATTTGCTTAAAGAATGGCCATGTATAATTACTATTGAAAATGATCACAACCATACGATAAATAGTGTGGCAGCTTTGACAAAAAAAACAATAGGGGAAGAAACAAAGAAAGAAATTTTTCAATTGTTTGAAAATGGACATTCAGTCACTTCAGCATATAACAGTTTCTGCTTTAGTTAAATTAAAGAACTAGGCGAAAAATATGATGAAGTTGTATGCGACAGACACTATTATTTTCCATCTAAGAACTTGTGGAAAACTCATTTTAAAGGCCATTATGGAGATACATCAGGTGAAAATAATGTTTTTCCAGCTGGAACAAAATTTAAAACATTCCATTGACACAGTTTATAAGATAACACATAACGAAGAAGACTATGCTGTTTCATTGTGCACCCCAATAATGCAACGTGCTGCAAGGCACCTAATTCAGTCATCAGAAATATCATTCCTGGTACACCATTAGGATTACAAATAGCCAAAAAGCTTCTATTTTTGATTGTGGCTTAAAAGACTTGGTAGAAATAATGCCTTTTAAAATTTCGCCTGCAGTCATAATGAGAGATGATGATTTGTCAGAACGAAATGTTTTACAAAAATATTGTCCGAACTCCAGTTTACTACTTTGCAGCTTCCATATTTTAAAAGCTGTATGGAAATGGTTACAGCTTGCTTAAATGAAATTAAAAAAGAAGATAGGCAATCGTTGTATAAATTATTTAGAAACATTCTAATGTCAAAGACGAAAGAAAGTATGGAGGAAACCTTGGCTTCTTTACACCAATAGCTGGCCATACACACAGAGGTTGATTTGCCAGTTTGACAGAACCCCGACAGATAATTAATTTTTGATTCATTAAAAAGTCTCCGCAATTTTCAACTTTTAAATAAGGGAACGGTCTTTAAAAATTTTAGTAAAGTCAAAAGTCTCAAAGTTCACGAAGTAGGAAATCAAATCAAAATTCAGAAAAATTCAAGGAATGAAAAAGATTCATTTTCGAAACCATGAAATCCACAAAATTTGGCATTCGAGAAATCAAGGAAATCAGGGTGCTTTTTATTATCACGAGCTAGTAATTTGATTGGAAATTTTTTAGATGTACTGTCGAGTGAGGCAATAGAGAAACAAGACAATCAAGCAATTTCACAATGAAACTGCACCGAAAATCATAAGTTCGAAATTGACCTTGTACCGATAACAGGACTACCACGAAGCTGGTGCATCTTTTCTCTCTACACACACACACATTATGATAGGGGAAAATATACTGAGCGGAGTCTGTCTTGTACCATTGCCAGCAGGTCTGAGAAAGGTCTGTGTATTAGCTTTTCGGTCAAGAATCGTTATCTCAGTACAGAAACAGGTCCGGGAGATGCGCGGTCTTGCGTCTGCATTGAATTACTACACAGTCATCTAATTAGCCACCACCACCCATCCTGTCATAAGGATACCAATCGAAACACATCGGGAAACGCGGATTAAACCGCCTTCCAAATCTTCAAACAGGCAAAGATCAAAGCACCTGGCTATAACGCCTTGCTGCATCTTACTAGCTCGGGAGGATAAAAATAACACTCTGATATCTTACAACCGTCACAAGCTGACAACCTCGCTTCCGCAACGAAGAACGCTCCAACACCAGGGGTTGTTAAAGGAAGAAAGCGAAAGTGCAACCAATTGTAAAGGGCAACCTTCGGCCTACAAACCAGTTCCAGGCACCAGACCCAATTCACACACACACACACCACTAAACAAAATAAACAAATCATAAATCGACTGGGTTGTATTTGAACTGCAGGTAACAAGTTGTACCAACATAAATTCAGAATTTTAATCTTGAAGAAATGAGTTAATAAACTGAATAATTAAATAAAATAATTGTAAAAAATTAACATAGAATTTCATAATAATTTTTGAATTGTAAATATAATTTAATCAGGAAAAGGCAGTAAATCAGGTGTTTTGAAATTACGTTGTTTTATTTCCTATTCTCAACAAAATCTCTGCGACCCCATCCTTACGAACTACAGGGTGCTGCAAGACGTCACACACAACAAAAAGGGTCCTACCGAGAAAAAGGGGGGAGGGAAATTCTAGAGATCACCAGGCCGGGGGATTGGAGGTTACAATAATTTAACCTCGACACATTCGAATAACGAAAATACAGGGGTGTATTCATTTTAAATGTGACACACTGTCAGTTCCATTATTTCAATCTACAATGTTAATTGCTTTTTATGTAAACTTCATTGGGGAGGTGTAAGAGTTTCGCCAGCATGACTTTCATCTTTGGTCGACACATCCCCACTGGGGTATCGATGATTAATGATTAATGAAACACAATTTTGAAATTTTCAGTGTGACAAAACAATGTAGATTTGTCACGAAAAAAATCACGTCTTTAGAACATAATTGCTATTCTAGCTACCAAAGTAATTATCTGTTAATACTCTAGAAAACCGATATATCACTGATTTGTCCCACAATCCTGGATAATTTGCTCTTGCAGACTATACTGTTTATCCCAAGGTAGCTATAAGTATTGTTCACAAAACATGCAAGTAGACTGTAACTCTGTTTGTTTTGTACTAAATAAATAATTATTGAGGGTCTACTGATTAAAATATCAATATATAATAATTATACATTAATTACATAAAAATAATCAATAAAATACAAGTTTGAAGACCTGTAAGTAGGGATGTAAAATTGTATAAGATTATAAAAAACTTCGATCAGTTCCTTCATAAAATTATTGTAAAATTCGTAAAAAAATAAATAAAACAATCCTGTAAGACATTAAAACTGCAAGTTAGACTCAAAAATGTGACTAAGCATACGCACTGCTTTCTTCAGTTTATTGCAGTTTTGAGTACTGTTACACTGTAGAAATGATCATTTTGTTAACAAAGCAGCTTCACTTACAATCAATATACATAGTCACAATCCTGTCATTCTTATAGGTAAAAAGAAATATAAGGGATATTATTTTATGACATTGAAAAAAAAAAGATAGAGGTACAAATAATTGAAAATAAATTTATAAAAAATTTAAAATAAACGTTTATATAAGCTGACAAAAGAGTGTTACTCTATTGTCAGCAAAATGATGAATGATGGCGATAAAAATATAATATAATATTGGGTGTTGAATCGACCACAAATATATAGGGAAGTAGGTTGGGAAACATTTCCAAGAATTCCAGCTTTTCGAATTATTTTAAAACAAAGTAAGTATAAGACACAAAAATTGAACAGGATTTTTAAAACTAGACAAAATGGTTACATCAACTGTGCTTTAAAACACGTTAAGCCCCGCCATGGAAATAAAAATATAGTAATTCACAGACCGGAAAATAATTTTATTGCAAGTTGAATAATTAAAATACTATTATTACCTAAATACATACTATTTATGAAAACTTAATTTAAAAAAATCAATTTTTGTGTAAAATAAAAACGAGACATAACATTTGTGTCTCGCGGTCTGAAGAAGAGCATATTTGTTGCTCTGACCGCATGACACAAATGTTGTAACTCAGTGGGTGGTCTGCGCACCTGTCAATTCTTGCGCTTAGGGGAGGTAGTAGGTATTACTCATCGCATTCATTTGCAAAACTGCAAAGAGTGAACGTGAACGTGGCTGCAGAATGTATTCGTATGAAAATGAGCAAACCTACATTGCAAAATTGTGGGATGAATTTATGTCCGATGAGGATAATGAGGAGCCGTTTGCCGAAGATGATTCTGCAGATGACTATGTTCCAAGTGATAACAGCGAGTCTAACAATAGCAGTAAAGAACGCCCTCCAATAAAAAAAACGTAAAACTCAGAAGAAAAATATAACTTCATTCATTAGTGAAAAAGATTTGAAAGAAGCGGGGCCCAGCGAAATAAATAAAAATGATAGATCAATAATTATAGCTAGTGCAAAAGACAATTCAGCTGAAAAAAGTGTGGTTCAGGTAAATTTAATTTTTCGGGATTATCATGGTGAGTTTTAATTTTTTTACTAATTTGTAAGAATTGTCTATTGAAGAAGTAATTGAAAATGTTATCAGTCAGTTTGCAGTTGATTCTGATTCGGAATTAAATATGTCAAATATAGAAAATAATGACACCCCTACTACTGCATCTTGGGCAGCTGTTGATGGTTCAAAGCTAAAAACATTTGAATTCAACGTTCCTTCTACGGGGATAAAACATGACTATTATGATCTGTTCAATAAAAATCCTTACGATTTTTATAAAATATTCATTACAGACGATATTATTACAAAAATCGTTCAATCGTTCATGTGTCGCTACTGATGCAAGAGAAATGGAAATTTTTTTGGAATATTGATATGGATGGGACTTGTCAAAACCCCGCAACTTAGGGATTATTGGAGTAAAAACTTTTTATTTCAAAATAATGTATGTAAAATTATGACCAGAAATCGATTTGAGCAGCTCCTATCCATGTGGCATTTCAGTGACAATGATCAGGTTCACAACGCCGAGATTGACCGTCTACATAAACTCACGCCATTATTGAAAAGCCTTGTGGAAAACTTTCAAGATGTCATAACTGCCGGTATAAACGTTTGCATTGATGAAACAATGGTACCATTTCGTGGCTGCTTGAAATTCAAGCAATATACACATATAAAGAATAAGAGACATAAATTTGGTATAAAATTATACAAACTGATGCCCGTATTCACAAACGATAATTACCTAAATAATTACGTAATTAATTAAATGAGTGAGATGGAGATATGCAGTTTTTTTGCAATAGAATGAGATGGGGATAATTGATTACGTAATTATTTAGGAAATTACCGTTTGTGAATACGGGCATTTGTCTGCAAAATGGATACACATATAATATCAAAGTATACTGTGGAAATGATAAAGGTGCTATAGGAAATGCATCTTTCAACGTAGTATTTTCACTTATGGAAAATTTACTGGATTGTGGATGAACCCTATACACCGATAATTATTATACAAGTGTTCATCTTGCCAGAGAGCTAGCAAAAAGACAGACACATCTTGTGGGTACTGTAAGGTTCAATAGAAAACTGAACTGCACTGAAGTAACACAAAAAAAGTTGGGAAAAAATGAAAGTTTTGCGTGTGAAAGTGAAGATGGTATAGTAATGATAAAATGGAAAGATAAAAGAGACATGCTTATGCTTAGCACCAAACACACAGAAGAAAGAAAAGTAGTGCGACAACGGGGAGCAGAAATTGAAAAGCCCAAAGTTGTGGTTGATTACAATGAGTGTAAGGCTTACATAGATCATAGATCTTTCCGACCAAATCAAATCCTACTCGCATAGTCTCAGAAGAGGCACAAAATGGTACAGAAAGTTAGCAATGGAACTAATTTTTGGTTCTGCCGTGGTAAATGCGTTTATTGTTTATAAGGAAGTAACCCAAAATAAAATCTCCATCACTGACTTCAAAAAAGCAGTTGCTCTCCAATTGTTGAAAATTAGCGAAAGAACCGAAATAAATGTTGCGCCAAATGACAAGGAAAAAGCAGAACACAAACTAGAGGAAGATAAACGAAATAGATATTCCGTATGTTATTCAAATATGAAAGCTGACATTGGAAGATTAGAAGCTCAACGAAAGTGCCCAAGAACAAAATATCGATGTCTGGCCTGCATGAAATATTACTGTTTGGATTGTTTTTTTACTGTGCACCATACCAGCAAAGTATAAAATCAAGTTTTTTTTGGCATAAATATTTCCTTCAGACATCCAATTATTTTTATACTTTATAAGAAGTTTATGGTTGTTTTCGTTTACTTTTTTATACCAAATAAAACATAAGCAGATACAAAAAATCCAATTTATCTTATCCTGTACATGAAATGAAACAATAATTATTTAATTTACAAGATATTTTCAAAAATTCAAGTCAGTTTCGGAACCTGCAAGCAGTGTAGTGTTCTCTGGACCGCGTAGAATTCACTCCCATATGAATATCACTATAAACGTGAACACTGGTTGGCTCACGTCTCTCGTTAGAAATTCTGACTGTGTGACCAAACGCATTGTCACACGGTCTGATGTCACTCAACATGCGTGACACAACGTCTGTGTCACGCGGGGCTTAACGTGTTAACTTCAACAAAATAAGTAGAAAGAGACCTTCAAAGAATTAATAAACTCAAGCCAAGGGGGTCGATACAGAGTGAAGAAAAGAGAATACACAGCTCTTGATCCTGTATTATTCAGGAGCCATTATAATGAAAATAACAACAGTCACCTATTATTTTATACATACAGTGTGTAACAGCCAAATGGAATAAATTCGATAATAAATAAATGCGGATGTGTTCGAAAAAACGCTCCGACACGTCGATTAGTATTTTTGTTGCGCCTTTTTTTCAACAAAAACTTTTTATACAGGGTGTGTCACATAACAGTGGTCAATACCAACTTTCTTATTTCAAATCAAACACCCTATACATTATTACATTGTTTAGATTGCCTGAAAAAATGTAATAAAATGGTGTTTATAGTTCAAATTTGTAACGAGTGATTTATGAAATATAAACAAATGAAAATCGCAATTTTCCATTTTCAAAGCAGCTTAGATTGAAAATTGGGCGAGATATCGGAAAACGGTTTACATGTTCCTATCATAACTTTTCATATACACTCTGTGGTAGGTACAGACATCTTTTTTAAAAATTCTAATTTTTTTCAAATTAAATCGCCGATTTTGCACCACTTTGTATAGAAATTCCATCCACATAATAGGATACTATGTGAAAAGTTATGATAGGGACATGTAAGCCGTTTTCCGATATTTTGACCCGTTTTCTGCTTTGGAAAATGGAAAATTGCTATTTTCATTTGTTTAGAACTCATAAACCACTCGTTCCAATTTTGAACTACAACCATTTTTATTACATTTTTTCAGGCAATCTGAAAATGTAATAATATATAGGGTGCTTATAATATGAAATAAGAAAGTTGGTATTGACCATTGTTATGTGACACACCCTGTATAAAAAATTTTTGTTGAAAAAAAGGTGCAACAAAATATACTAATCGATGAACACGTCCGCATTTATTTATCATCGAATTTATTCCATTTGGCTATTACTAACTATATCTGTCAACAAGTAATAATTTCAAAAACTGTAGTCTTCTCTGGAATCTGGATTCAAACCCAATATGCCCAAGGTTTTATCTAACTGCAAGTATTTCTTATTATCATGTATTCAAAGTCACAGAAGAGTCGAAGCAACCATTTTGTGCAGCTCTGACTCTGATTAAGTCTTGTATCTCTAAAATAATTCGGGAAGCGGGAATTATCCGAAACGTTCTTTATTTCCCTATCCCCTTTATTATAGACATATACAGGGTATCTCAACTCGATTTAGGCAGCGGTACAGGACATCCACATCTTACCAAGACAAAATATGTTTTAATTGAAAGTTTTTGTGTTTGGATCCTCGTTGCTGAAATACGGCAAACTTCCGGTTTTTCATATTTTTGCTCTGGTTCCCAAATTTTTTATTTTTCACCTTGGCTAAGAGTAGTTTTAGAGACTGCTTATCCTCAGATACAACTTTCATATTATCAAGTCCAGTTTCTAGCTCTGTTGTTGGATCCAAAATAGTGTTGTCATACAAAAAAAAAAAAGTCTGATCATGCTGGTTTAGTTTTTTTGCCTTTTTGGCATGCTACCATTTTGAATCTTACAGAGATACGAAACTGGAAAAAAAATAAAGTTTCCAAACCTACACCTTTCGTTTGGGTGAAAAAATGAAGTTATGCAATATTTCAGCAATGAGGGTCAAATTTCAACAACTTTGCATCTTAACGAGATTTACATATCCTTAACCGCTGCCTAAACTGAATCGATTCACTCGGTATAAACATTCTGCATTGTTTGCAAAGAGAAACGCTAAAGTGATTGGAAGATAATCAAAACATAATAAAAGATTCCATAATAAAAAAATAAAATTCTTGAGGCACAAGAATGATCTGTCTGAAAATTACAAACTCTCAAGTGGTCAGTTAATTACATAACGTCAGGTTAACAACATTTTCATCAAATCAAGATGTAGGAACAAGATAGAAACACTCCTGGTAATCCAGAGTTGATGGAAAATAAAAATAGGTTATCTTGCCAATTCAATAAATATATATAGTATGGTTCAATTTTTGACAAGCCTCAGATATCATCGTATAACAGTGGAGTTAAGTTTCACTGAATATTTTCATCTTTTTCCAAGTTCGCATATAATACCTGAACTTCACAGTTCACATTTTAAATTTATTTTCAAGTAGGAGAAGTTACATTTCTTTCTATTGGCATTAATTTTTTGAAATCTCCTGGCCAACAAATGTATATATCTACTTGTCGAAAGCCGTTTCTGAGCAAGTTTATAACGCTATAATTTGGTGTATTTTTTTCGTCATCTATGACTTGAAAACCTACATAATTAAAAATATATTGCTTATGATTTCTTTTATTTATGTTGGCAATACATTTTTCCAAACTCTGGAATGATATTGCATCACTCTGCTTTTGTTTCACAATGCACCCGCACAAAATATATACCTTATTTTTCTCATAGAATATAACTTCACCTAATTCTTTACTTGCAGTTTTAAATTCAGGAAAAAAGTTAAATTTCTCATTCAATTTCACCATTTCTTCCGACATGTAATTATCTAGACTTGCCAAGTAGATGATAATCGTTCCGGAATCGATGTCCTCTATTGGATATTCTACATGTACAACCTTGCAGTTTTTAACCTTTGGAGGTCCAGCTTGGTCAGTGTTCTGAAAAAAATCATTTCAAGTGAGTAAGAAATAAATTAATCTATAAAACTAGAAAACTACATAATTTCTGTTTCACCAACTATTTTGATAAAACCTTACAAAACATTTAAAACGGGTTTAAATGTAAAATGTAACACTTATAATAAACAAATACACTAATTATAATTTGATGAGAAAAATTATTTTATGCAACTCATAAAGAAAAGTCAAACTTTTCTTACTTATTTGAGTCTGAAGTGTTAGGTAGTTTAAAAGTACATGCCTACATTTTTTAAATAAAATATTGTAGATTACACATCACTTAATATAAAGAACAGGTACACAGGGTATGAAAAAATAAGTATCGAATATTTGGAGAGGGTAGGGGGAGTGGGGGCAGATTGATACTGGGGGCACATTGATACACAAACATTAAACGATTCAGGAAACTACCAAATGGTTCGGCTACTCATAACTAGGTGTTACAATAGTCGAAATCACCAAATAAATTCAATGCACCTGCAGTAACTAAGTACTTGACCATCAGTCGTGTTAAGTCCGATTTTGCACTGTGGAAAGTATTTTATTGCCACATGCTATGGATAGCAATTTTCTTTTGTGCTTTTATTTATAGTCACCTGGATTAACATTAAAAGTAGGAAATAGTGGTTTCTCAACTAAATCATAGTTAGTTTTGTTATTTTTATGTGTAGTTTTCTGTATCTGGCAGATCAGTTTGCCATATTTTTAATCTGAAAACTTCTTTTTCTATCAAAAATGCCATGAGCTCTGCAATATCAGACGTGATCGAAGGAAGTCTATCAATTCGCAAAGCTGCTGATAAATATAATCTAAAGATTGTCACTTTGCAACACAGGGTGGAAAAAAAGAAGAAGCAGGTACTAAACAACGAAAAGCAGAAGGAATTTTCTTTGAAATATTGTTCCCATCAAGTTTTCACGGTGGGTCAAGAAAACCAAGTAAACAAATACATTATTCGTTGCAGTAAAATTCATTATGGTCTAAATCTGATACAAGTGAGACAATTAGCTTGTGAGTTTGCAAGAAAGTCAGAGTGTAATTATCCCATCTTGGGATATTACCAGACGTACAGGTGTGGATTGGGAGCCGGATTTCGCAACAGAAATAAAAAGCTAACTTTGCGAAAACCAGAAAACACCAGTGCTGCCAGAACATTCTCATTTAATAAAACTGCAGTATCGGAGTTTTTCGGGAATCTAGAAGAACTTTTAAGCTGCTACAACTTTACTGACGACCGAATAGTGAATTTTGATGAGACATTACGACGTTTCTTAACACGCCAAAAGTTTTGACTGAGAAAATTCAGTGTCAAATGGGCCAAATCGTGTCGGCTGAAAGAGGTGAACTAGTACCGTTCGGGGGCATTATAACAGCTATTGGAAATGCAATTCCACCAATTTTCGTGTTTCCAAGAGTACATTATAAGAACAACTACTTTCTGAGAACAGGATGGACAAACTGTGATCTTTTTTTGGAGGTGTTGAAACATATACAAAAACATATGAACTGCTCAAAAGAAAATCCTATCTTGCTAATTTGTGACAACCATGAATCACATATTTTGATAGAGGCGATTATTGATTCAAATGAAAATGGGATAGTGTACTTGTCGTTTCCTCCTCATACTTCCCATAAATTGCAGCCCTTAAATGTGGCTGTGTTTGGCCCATTTAAACTGAAGCTGAAGGTGGCATTCAATTACTGGGATATAAGATATAAATAATCCTGAAAAGGCTGGAAAGGAATGTCCATCAATCTATGAGATTCTAGCACTTGCTAAAACTGCATATTGAATCATCCACAGGTAAAAACATAACAAGTGCCTTCAGCAAACCAAAATTGAGATTGGCCTTTAAATAAATTGGATTTGTCAGATAATGGCTTTGCACCTTGCGAGATTTACCTCAACAAAAAAAAAAAAAACACAAGACAATGCGCAAAAGAACTGAAAACAGCTAGGAAATTGTTAGGCTTATGCCCAGAAGCTAATAAGCAGACAAAGAAAATATTTAAGAGAAAATCATCTCAAAGGGAAGCCGATTTTTCATCAGACTCAAACTATGATTCAAATTTTGTGAGTCTGATAGCAAGCCTTATGTAGTTGCATCATGCTCATCAGTGAAATCCAGAAAAGTTAGTTGTATCATGCTGATCAGTGATATCCAGAACGAAATGAGACTTTGTGTTAATTAAATTTGAGAAAAAGAGAGTGTCAAACACTTTGTGGGTAAAATTTTGTTTAGACACGACTGTGATGAACTCCAAGCTTCCTACTGATTTCCAACCCATATTCTAGAGTCCATTGAAGGTAAGTAAGTGGGTATATTTATTTATTTGTTTTTTTTATTATTCTATGGGGGTTATTTGAGTGTCACATTTTGTTATCAAAGTAACTCTTCAAGTAATTTATTCGCCAAAATGATTGGATACATTGTTGAAGGAAAAAATATTTATGTTATTTAAAATATTAGGTAATATTAAAATACATAAGAAGTAAAGAAACTGTAAATTTAAGAATACAAAAGTATTTAAGAGAATTTACAGAAAAGCAATTTAAAAAAAACATTTGCAAATTTTTTCACCGATTGACGTCAATATGAGGTCATTATTGCTTGCCATGTATTTTTTCACATTCCCTGAAAACCATTTCAAAAGCAGTGTGGTAAAAAAAAAAACAAAAGGTGCCCCTGAAAACCCTTAAATCTAGTTGGCTTTGAATTTTTTTATATGTCAAATGAGGAGCTCAAGACAAACTAAGGTAAGCCTACAAAAAATATTATACTTATTTTCAATAAATAATTTATAAAATTTATAGTGGTTTGTCACCTATGTCACTAGTGAATGGACCTTAGATGCAGGGATGGGATTCTTTTTCAGTTTTAAACAACAGTGGAACATCAGATGAGTACTACGTTGTAAAGAGGAGTACTACTCGAGGACCGGATATCTCATAAAAACAGGATTAAACTTCACTTCAGGTAAGTTCTTCGTTTGATTGTATAAGAATTAAGGTCAAAACTGTATATATGTGCTATGTTGTATAGCAGCTAATGTGCTACTAATATAATTCTATGGATTCTGGCTTGTCTGACCCGGTGGCTAGATTTAGGAGGATAAGTAAGTTAATCTATACAGCACGAAGCGCAAGAACTTTATGGCATTTTTATATGGAGAAGTGTTGGGAGTAGAAGTCTAAAAATTTGTACGTGTATGATTTCAATTTTGACGAGCTGAACTAAAATATTTACAACCCCACACCACTTCCGGTTATACTTGAAGTTGCCATCAACTTTCTTATTTTAAATGAGACAGCCTCTAAATTATTACATTTTCAGATTGTCTGAGAAAATTTAATGACAATGGTGTTTTATAGTCCAAGTTTGTAAGGAGTGATTTATGAGTTATAAACAAATGAAAATTGCAATTTTCTGTGGTACCTACAGAAACATTAAAAAAAAATTTCTCAATGTTTTTTTGTGTAGAAAATTCATCCCCACAATAGGATACTAAGTAAAAAGTTAAGTACATGTCCCTATCTTAACTTTTTACATAGTATCCTATTGTGGGGATGAATTTTCTACACAAAAAAAAAATTGAGATTTTTTTTTATATATTTCTGTAGGTACATGAAAAACTAAGATAGGGGCATGTAAGCAGTTTTCCGATATCTTGGCCCATTTTCAGTCTAATCTGCTTTGAAAATGGAAAATTACGATTTTCATTTGTTTATAACTCATAAATCACTCGTTACAAACTTGGACTACGAACACCATTGTTATCAAATTTTCAATCTGAGAAAGCTTTTCTCCAATTTAACCAACCCTGTATCTTTATCACTTCTCAAAATTTAAAATAGTAGCATTAAAAAAAAACAATCTGCGTACTTTTTTAAATAAAAAAATTAAGACATAAACACAGGAGTCCCAAAACTTATTTATCAAGGGATATTGGCCTTATTTCAAAACAGAAACAAATAAAATTCAGGAAATTTCAAATATACCCTGAAGACTTTGCGGCTGCACCCGCCTTTATTACGCCTTTCAACCCCCAAGTAATCATCCCTAGTTGTTATCTTTAAAGTTTCTTTTCGCAAGGTAGGATTACTGATTTTCTTCTGAATACAAGGACAAGCGATTTTTGAAAAAAACAATCATACTTAGCTTGCCATATCAGCACTGCCAAGAAGTAAAAAAGAAAACACCGTTGTCAGTGTTAATTGTTAATTACATATTTTAAGGAAAGAAAAATAACACATCACGCTTACTGGGTATTCTGCATGAGACTATATTCTTTTGCATATAAACATCATTCCAATAAAAATTTGAACTCTTGATTTAAATTACAACAACCTTACCTTAAGCTGCTTTCAAAATGAACTTTTGCTCTACTAGAGAAATTTAAAATATACTCGTACGGTTTTGCAGCTGCACTCTCAATAATAGAAATATTTATTAAAAGCAGTCTTCAGCCAACAAAATCATAAAGAACCATTTTTTCAGCAGAATGAAACCAATTTTGAAGAGGTCGGCAATGAAGAAAAAGAAAATTCTGACACCACTAAGAATGAAGTAAATGCACTCCTTGGACTTTTGATGTTTGCAGGTGCACATAAGATAATAATCTTCACACCAGAGATGTTTGATTCCAAAATGTCTGGATTGGTTTACAGAGCATTTTTTTAGCGTTCAGGAGATAGCAATATAGAGAAGGATACATGGTGCACCCTGTATTATAAGTTATATTAATTTCGAAAAACTACTGTCAAATTATACAGCAATTATTATTCTTTTCAACCCGAAACTTGGAATGTCGACTTGGGTATTGTTATTTATTATTCATCACCATAGTTATGCTTTATTGTCTTCAAGTGTAAGTAACCATAGATATGAAGAAACTAGGGGTGTAATTTTTAAAAAAATAGGGGATAATTACTTCGGGGTGGGGATTGAAAGGCATAAAGTTGTATTGAGTGTTCAGCTGGAGAGTCATAGGGGTATGTTTGAAATTTCCAAGATTTAGTTTGTTTCTGTTTTGAAATAACACGAATATATCCCTTGATAAAGAAATGTTAGGACACCTTGATAAACATTTATAAAAATATAATTTTTTGTTAACTTACCCAATCTTTTTCTAATTATATTAGTTATTTGTTTATTAGTTGAATAAATAAAATTTCTCCAAATTGAATCAGAATTTTACAGGGATGAGAGGTTTCATTCCTTATTGTTTGTAATTTAATAGCAAAATATTAAAGATCTTATAAAGAAAAATAACATGCTGAGAAAGATAACAGAGAAAACCACTGTTAGTCCTACAGCCTGATATAGTACTATCTGAGTGTTATCTTTATCACTATGTTTTATCTTGCTTTTTTGTTATAATTATTCTTTTAAAATTATTATTATTTATCTAATAGTTAAATCTGGAAGATGAAACTTCATAATTTATTCAGATAATTAAAATAATACCACTAATTTATAATTAAGTAATATTTGGGGAGTTTTATTGGGATTTAGGTTCTAATTTAAATTTGCCACGAAAGATTATTTACAGAACAAATTAGAAAACCTTCGTGCAGCATGCGAGGAGAAGACTGAAGACATGGACGGTACCGTTTCGTCCTTATTATGGACTCATCAGCATATCATATCAGTCAGATCCAAACCACACATGCCATACGAAAGTCGGAAGTTCTATCTATTCTAACTGGTGTTTCCATGTCTTCAGTCTTCTCCTCGCATGCTGTACGAAGGTTTTCTAATTTGTTCTGTAAAGAATCTTGAGTGGCAAATTTAAATTAGAACCTAAATCCCAATAAAACTCCCCAAATATTATATAATCAAATAAGTGGTTCAATAAAATAATTATAAATTTATAATTAAGAGAGTAGTAATAATAATAATTAGTAATAATATCAGAGTTTGGAATTTAAAACTCAAGCAGGGTTACATTTCCATAAAAAAATTCATAGCTATTTCCAAAAGAACTGCTAAAATATATAATCAATTCATCATGCCAGTGACGTCAAGATATGTCAAACAAAATCAGGTTGTCACAAACCAAACGAATATTAACAGTGATGGAATTATGGGTCATCACTAATGGAACAATGTGATGTGTCATTATACTAAATATAAGTTCTATTACTCAATCATTTACTCCAAAATTAAATATCTTGTGTAGTGTGGCAGCTTTGCAACCGGTGAATAAAAAAACACACCCAATGAGTAAATTAAATTTTGAAACCAAATAAAATTTTTTAATTTGACTTTAGCATCTGTCACTTTCAACACGTTGGCTGCCAAAGAAAATTTGATATTTTCCGCCACTGGGCCATTAATTATACAGGGCGAGTCATTTGCAAGGAATAAATTCATTTTTTCAGTTTATTTTTTGTAGAATTAAAAAACCCTAACAGAGGTCAATTTAAATTAAATTTATGTTTTATTGAGGTAACTTTTTTTATACAGGGTATTTCATTAATCAGTGCAGAAAATTCAATTGGAGATTCCTTGCTGAATTTTAAGGGGGGTTTGTCATAAAAAACAATTTTCTTAAAGCCTCCCCTAAGAAGTTACAGCCCTTTAAAGTAACATTTATCGGCTTTAGTGGAAAAGTATTGAGTTTCCGTGAAATTTATAAGAGACAATTTTTTTTCCAATTGAACTGGCCCTCCAAAGTGTGAATTTAAAGATGAAAAAAAATAATTAGGAAAAAAGTTCTGGAAAAAAAACTTTTAGGGATACCTAGTATGATTCACACCCTTATTGCAGAGAACAAGGGTGGATAAAATTATGTAGGTAATTATGGAGGATTCATGGTAGTAGTATTCGAATACCGAGCCATTTTTTTTTTATTTCAAGTCATTTCAGAAAAAATCGATAAATGTGAATTTTTTACCCTACTTTAAGGGGCTGTAACTTCTTAGGGGAGGCTTTAAGAACATTTTTTTTATGACAAACCCCCCTTAAAATTCAGCAAGGAATCTCCAGTTGAATTTTCTGCACTGATTAATGAAACAGCCTGTATACAGAGGGGGTTCCTTGGCTCAGTAATGACGACACTGTCAATTTTTTTAAATAGGACACCCAGTATATCATTACATTTTCAATATGTCTGAGAAAATCCAGCACAAATGGTTTTTATAGTTGCAGTTCAAACTAAGTACATTATAAACAAGTAAAAATCGCAATTTTTTCCTTTTGAAAATGGCTTACATGTCCCTATTTTAACTTTTTATGTACTACCTTATGATGTAGATGAAATTTTTATACAGGTGATGAAAAATTTGATATTCATCCTGTATAAAAATTTCAAGTACACTTTACGATGACACTTGAAAAGTGAAGATAAGGACATATTATTATAAGCCGACAAATTCCGATATTTGAAACGGTTTCCCATGTAGTACTGCTTTCAAAATGAAAAAATTCTCATAGCCTATACAATTTAAACTGAAATACATAGTAAAAACCATTCTTACTTGGTTTTCTCAGGAGATATGAAAATACAGTAATATACAGGGTGATTCAAATTTCAGTGCAAAAATTTTAGGGGCGTATTTACCAGCCAAAAATAAGAAGCTTTTTTCATATAATCGTATGTCCTAACTTGCTTTGTTTTCAAGATACAGGGGGTAAAATTTTGAAAAAAAAATCTATTTTTATCAATTTCTCAAAAACCTCTCAGTCGATTTAAATAAAATTTTATAGGATTATTTGTTGTCATAAGGGCCTTCATTTGATGAGAATAACATGAATTTATTAATTCCAGTGGCGTCTCAGGGGGCTACCTGAATTAAATTAAATGAATCTCAATAATCGATGTGAATTTATTACTTGTTTTAATAGGGCCTGGCACAGATTTTGATTTTTTTCTTGGAAACGAGATACGAGTAAAGTTCAGAAGACAAGAAAGTTACATTATTGACCGCTTAATCTAAAAAAAATATAAATTGTTAAAAGAGCAGTGGCGTACCATAATTTTCCTATAAGTTTCAAGTAGGTAGCCCCCTGAGACGTCACTGGAATTTATAAATTTATGTTATTCCCATCAAAGGAAGTTCCTTATAACCACAAATAAACCTACCAAATTTTATTTAAATGGGCTGAAAGGTTTTTGAGTAATTAATAAAAAATCGATTTTTTTTCAAAATTTCACACCCTGTATCTAGAAAACGAAGCAAGTTAGGACATACGATTATATGAAAAATTTTTCTTATTTTTGGCTGGTAAATACGCCCTTAAAATCTTTGCACTGAATTTTGAATCACCCTGTATCAAAAAATGTTACGTCAATAGAACATAAATTTAATTTAAAAATCGACCTGTTTTGAGTTTTATTAATTCTACAAATATTAACTGAGAAAATGAATTTATCTGTTACATATGATTCAAAATTTGTACCCAAAAGTTAGAAAAAATCAATTAGTAAAAAATAAGAGAAAACATGTTCTGGTCCCATGGCATACAGTGCAGGCAGTCAGTAAACAACAAAGTGGCAGAACAAATTATTGACTGGTCCCAAGGGACCAATGTGGCTGGTTTTGGGAATTTACTGCTGGGCTCATGGGACCAGAATGGCAGCAAAAGTGTTAAGCAAGAAGGACGAACAATATAAGGGGGGTTAATTGAATAGGGGAAATTGGGAACAAAAATTAGATACCCGGGAGGGGTGGCACTCTCGCATGTGCAAGCTGAACACACCTTAGATAGACAATATGGTCAATCACTTTTAAATTTTACATTTCAGTTCAGAGTTTGAGTTTTTTTTAGTGACACAATAATTAATTATTGTTTGCCATTTTATTAATTTTATTTTGAAACCACAAATAATAACAAAAATTATAAATAGGGGTGTCTTGATTGGAAAGGTTTTCAATGCTGGATATTTCTGCTGGATATATCTTTTTTTTTCTAGAAATTTACAAGATATTCCAGAATATCACATAAACAACACAGGGCAAGTCTAAAACTATTGAATAACATCAGATTATTGTAATTTTATATTGCTGGAATTTTGTAATGTTGTCAAATTAATATACAGGGTTTTCAGATTACACCAGTGCCCTCAGTCGCGGGTGGCAGTACTAACGCAAAATATTACACTTAATTTACCATGGACTTGTGACAGGGCAGAGTAAAATCTCCCTTCAACATTAATTCTTTCAAGTGCTCATCATATTTGAGATTTTTACAAAGGGTATATCATGCAATACCTTTATATTCATGAATAGCCTTTGATCAAGGAAATACATGAACGATCATTTTCAAAACCAAGGTGTTAGTGTTGCACCAGCAACACTTCTCCTTGAGCAACTCTTATGCCAACATTATGAAGTGGTATTTCGTACAAGAAACTACGAGTTTGTAAGTGGCATAACGTACAAAAGCCAGACAAAGCTGTTAAAAAATTAAAAATGCTCATGTTTATTAAACTTACCTCTTCAAAATTGCAGACAACTATTTCCACTTCTTCATGTTCAAACACATATGTTATCAGAGATTTGACTTTAGTCCAGCCCAACCTGTCGAGACCACACCCTATCCTCGGAATAGCAAGTTTCTTCACACCGTTGGCAGCCATGTGGTCTTTCAATTTTACCAAAGACCTGTACATTGTTAAATAGGTGGGCTTCATGTACGATAGTTCCTTTGTAACTAGGTAATATACATATCGTTCATTGATGTTCAACACTGCCAACCCTCCCGTCTCCTGGCGTTGATCAAGCAATTGTCCAATTCTCTTATATTTGCTCCTGAAATGAAAAAATAAAAAAGCGATCAGCAGAGTTCACTCAAACAGAGTAACAGTCACAACTTGTATTTGTGAAAAAAATTTGTATCGAATTGATATTTGGTCACAAAACATATTTATGTATGTAATATAAATCAATCGCCTAGATTCAAAAGCAGACAAGTCACAGCTATTGCAAAAGGGAGTTTTATATGACAAAGGATAAAAAATTCAAAAACCTACACATTCAAAATAATTCAAAATTAGGGAAACATTTTTTTTTTGAGTTCGCTGACCGACCAACCAGTTACTAGATTTCCTCAAAATTTTACAAGAAGCAAACATTGAAACTGGGCATTACAAAAATAACGACATATGGGATGTAAAATGTCAAGATCACATGGGTGCCTCAACTTAGCAACGATGATGTGCAGCATCTAACTAAAGATATCTTAGAGACTGCCTCACTTAGAGGACGTTCCGATTACATTTTTTTACTTTTATTGGGAAGTAAAAGAGTACCTTGCGACAACAAAAAAAATTATCAAAATTATCAATCTTACATGGTATGCTTTTTCATGCAACAACTCTTTCTTTACCATTCTTCCATGAGGTAGTAAAAAGAGGTTGTTGGAGATCTAATAGGGATGCTAGAACTCAGAGAATGGAGTCAAAGATACCAGACACTCCAATGACCCTTAATATGTCAGCAAAAATGTTTCTAAATAACATCTGATGGTGAAAAAAGCATTGGTAAGAACAGAGATGAAGTAAGAACTAACAGATGAAGAGGTTGGAAAGACTTTGTAACTCACAATAATTAACAGTTGGTTCGCCTTTTTTGTGGTAAGAAAAGTCGATTTGCCTCAAACTTGAAACATCTTGTGGACGTTTTTGCAGGATTTCGAAGAAAGACGAATGACGAAATCGGCAATCCTTTGGTATAGGAGTATGCAGGTAGCTTGAATCAATAATTGAGGCATGTTAAAAGGTAATTCAACTTCTGGTGGCTGTAGGGCAGGCTCAAAATTTCAATTGAAAACTGTGCAAAGTCGATTTTGGTATATAGGTGCATTCCAATTCACGTCATTCCAAAATACAGACATAGACAAACCTGGGAGTTGGAGAACTTCGAAAGTACCCTTGCTGCTAGGTCCCTAATTTAAGCATGACACATTTTTTTTAAATGATTATTTTTTTAAACTGATGACGAGGGATTTTCGAGCTATTTTCGAGCTCTTTAATGGTATTTTCGAGCAGTCTCTAGCTTTCACCGTTTTCCGGAAAATCGCAATTTTTTTATTTGTAATGCTTACATTACACCTGACTTTTTTAAATTCAATCTGTGGAGAAACCCAAACAGCACAGGAATTTCGAGCTATTTTGGAGCTACTCAATGAGATTTTCGAGCTGTTCCTAGCTCTCGTAATTTTCCGGAAAAAAGAAAAAAACTGCTTCGTCGTTCTAGGATTTGACCTCAATTTTGAAAGTACCTACTCCCGGAAAAAATTAAAAGCACAGGAATATCGAGCCATTTTCAAGCTACTCAATGAGATTTTCGAGCTGTTAAGTAGCTCGAAAATAGCTCGATATTCCTGTGCTTTTCGTTTTTTTCCGGGAGTACGTACTGTTATAGAAAATTGGATTCAGGTGTAGGAAGGTAGAGATTTCGAGTTTAAATTAGATTTATTATTGTGACAATGAAATTTATGACTTGTAATAGATAAAAATTATTATAAATGTCAATAAGAAATAAATTTTGGATTGTTTGAAAAAAATGAGAGTGGAATTGAAAAAAAAGTGAAGGGGAGAATGTGGATAGCAACGAGAAATAATAGGGGGAAGATAAAAAAAAAATTTAAAAGAACGTCAGTGAGAAATAATGTTAAAAAATGTAATATAATGATTTAGAAGAATTAAAGAGAAGCAGAGGGACTAGAGAAAGGAGAAATTAAGAGAGGAATAAATGATAAAAGAAGAGAGTTTTTTCAAAAGGAAATACAGCAGAATTTGAAAGCAGAAAGAAGATAAAGTAACAGAAAGCAAATATTTATTAGTAAATGGAAGAGAAGCAGAGGGACTAGAGAAAGAGCAGAATTTGAAAGCAGAAAGAAGATAAATAACGCAAAGCAAAGATTGATTAGTAAATAGAAGAGAAGCAGTAAGAAAAAGAGAAAGACTACGAGAACAAGATAGAAGCTTTATTTGGAAAGGACAAGGGATAATAAGAGACGGTGTCGGAGAGCAGTTTGAGAATTTTTGAAAAGTGCGGTAAGAGAAAGAGTTAAAAAAAAAGAGAAGCAGAGGACTAGAGAAAGGTTTATAAAGAAGAAGGAAATTGTAAGATTTGGAATTGTATTTAATTAAAATTTTTACAGTATAAGAAATTTTCAAATTCAGAGAGCTCGAGGTAGGTTAGATTTTCCTTTATTTAAAATTTTGTAAGTTACAAGTTATAAATAATAATAATAATAATTTCAAATTAATTTTTTTTATATTTTATTTTGATTCAAACTTAGAAAATATATTGAAAAATTTATCTGAACCCACCTGAGAAAGAGAGTGTCCTCAGAGAATAACTTTATTAAAAATTTTGTTGTTTATGGTATTAATTTTTTTTAAATAGAATTCATAATAATAAATTGAGATAAGGGGGGGAAAGGAATACCATAACAGTACTTTCAAAATTAAGATCAAATCTTAGCACGACGAAGCGGTTTTTTTCGTTTTTCCGGAAAATTACGAGAGCTAGACACAGCTCGAAAATCTCATTGAGTAGTTTGAAAATGGCTCGATATTCCTGTGCTTTTCGTTTTTTCCGGGAGTACTTACTTACTAAATTAAAGTCCAATTCTAGCACGACGAAGCGGTTTTTTTTCCGGAAAATTACGAGAGCTAGAAACAACTCGAAAATCTCATTGAATAGCTCGAAAATGGCTTGATATTCCTGTGCTTTTCGTTTTTTCCAGGAGTACTTACTTACTAAATTTAAGTCCAATTCTAGCACGACGAAGCGGTTTTTTTCGTTTTTCCGGAAAATTACGAGAGCTGAAACAGCTCGAAAATCTCATTGAGTAGCTCGAAAATAGCTCGAAATTCCTGTGCTGTTTGGGTTTCTCCACAGATTGAATTTAAAAAAGTCAGGTGTAATGTAAGCATTACAAATAAAAAAATTGCGATTTTCCGGAAAACGGTGAAAGCTAGAGACAGCTCGAAAATACCATTGAAGAGCTCGAAAACAGCTCGAAAATCCCTCGTCATCAGTTTTTAAAAATATTAATTTTTTTTAAATGTGTCAGCTTAAGTTAGGGACCTCTTGCTGCTTGCTGCATATAAAATTTTGAGAAAACCTAGTGACTGGTTTGTCGGCGAGGGAGCTCTAAGAAAGTGTTCCCCTAATTTTGTCCCCCAAAGTATGAATATGTTATTCAGTCTTAATTTCTGTTAAAAGCCATATCTGAGAGTTAGAGGCAAAAACCAATATTATGTATTCACCTGTATTACATGCAAAAATCAACAATAACGTCGTTTCATCAATGATCACATGATTTAACTCGACTTTGAAAAAATTGAGGGTGATAAAGAGGGGTGTAGAAGGGAAAAAAGAAAGAGAATGAATAGTAAACCAAAAATTCTCCCAAAGATCTAATATCAACTAATAAATGATATAATAATAATAATAATAATAATAATAATAATAATAATAATAATTTTATTCTGAGAAATCCTCCAAATACATAAATGTGTAATCGGACAATTGAACAGCATAACGTCAAACAAAAAAAAGAAATTACGAGTAAGTTGAAATGTATCTCTTTTCTCTTTTTACTCAAAATTTTAGATTTGAATTAGTTATTCCATGTTACAGTGTTACACATTAACAAATAACTTATTTGTTGCACAAGGAGTATAAAAAATTACTCTTTTATGTATGTTGTAAGAAAAATGTATCTTTTAAAAAATGTTGTAAAAAAATATTAAAAAATAAACATTGTCATAATGTGCTTGTTTACTTTCAAAAATATTTATTAAAACTTTTCAACATTTCTTTATGTGAGAGAGAGAGACTTTTGGTTTCCTTGATTTTTTCAATATTGAATAACATGAAACAAGAATTTGGCAGCCATAAGAAAAACAAAAGTTGACTATGAAAACTCTGGCATCTAGTCGGCTTAGAATTTTTTTTAAATATTAGATGGATGCTCATGAACTTATGTAAACCTACAAAAACTGGGGTCGTTGTTACCAGAAAAGACTAAACCTGAACCTGGATCTTTTCAATATTCTAAATTCGTTTTTTGTGAAGATAGTCTGTAGCTTTGTGTGAACTTAGCAGAACATTCTGCTTTTTGTGTAAGAGCAACAACTTTTTTTACAATTAGCAACAAATTATAAGAGGGTTAATAGCTGTTTGATTCGCGAAAAGCGTTTTGATAAGTTCGGGCAGATAAATTGATAAATTTCACTCGAAAAATTCCTCTTCTATGTCTATGGATAAAATATTTACCTACCTGAATTGTAATGCGATACCACTTCCCATGCTCATATCTGCTGCAACACAGTGAGCGAGGGCATATTCCTCCGGTAAAGTGAACAAATCTACTTCTCTTTCTTCTAATTTTTTATTATCATTTTTTATATTATAATCTGCCAACTGCTCCAACCAAATAGTATAGCCAACATCGGATCCTTCCAAGACCTCATCTACAGCAATTGGATTGAAACTTTTTTTATTGCCACAGGAGTCACTGTATCTTCTAGTTTCGTTCCTGTTTTCTCTGAATTTTTTTTCAACACCTCGACTTGATTCTCCTTCTGATCTTCGAGTTTTACATTTCCGTTCTGAACCGAAATTCCTCCATGGATAACGTTCCGATTCAGTTGCTAAGATACGCTTTTCTTCGTTTTCATCTTTCGCATCAGGTTCAGAACTTTCATTTTTAGCTTCATTGTGATCTTCCCATCTCTCAAATTTCTCACCAACCTTTCCCTGATTGTCACTATTGCAAGAATATGTTTCACTTTTTGGACCTTCGATACTGTTTCTTGTTTCATTTTCATACCTATGCCGAGATGATCGTCTGTCATGTTCAGTTTTTTCTGTAAATTTCCTGCCCGTATCATCATTACCTTGCCTCATTTCTCTTCTACTTTGCGATGGGTTCCTTTCTCTTGCATATTTATTTTCACCTTCATGTCCCTCATTGTCCCAGTTCTCATTTTTATGATTTATGTCATACCTCTGATGCGATGATCGTCTTTTATGTTCAGGTTTTTCAGTAAATTTTCTACCTCTATCACGTACTGACACATTTTCTCGATTATGGTAAGGTTTCCTTGTTTTGTTTTCACTGTCGAGTGATGGACCATACCTCTTTCGATTTCGAGAGTCATCGTTACATGGCTCGTTCATTTCCCTCCAATTTTTTGAAAAGTTTTTTTCTCCTGCATTTTTATTTTCGGTTTCATGTCCTCCATCTTTCCAGTTATCATTTTTATGATTTACTTCGTCAATAACTGTTTCACTTTTTTGACCTTCCATTCTATCTCTCCTTTCATTTTCATCCCTCGGACGCGATGATCGTCTTTTGTGTTCAGTTTTTTCGGTAAATTTCCTACCCTTATCACGTACTGACACATTTTCTAGATTATGGTAAGGTTTCCTTGTTTTGTTTTCATTGTCGAATGATGGACCATACCTGTTTCGATTTCGAGAGTCATCTTTATATGGCTCGTTCATTTCCCTCCTATTTTTTGATAGGTTTTTTTCTCCTGCATTTTTATTTTCGGTTTCATGTCCTCCATCTTCCCAGTTCTCATTTTTAGGATTTATGTCATCCCAATTGGCAGTATTGTCAAAACAGTGGCCTTCTTTTGTTGGTAGCCAACTTTTGTGGCCTTCGTTACTGTTTCTATTCATGTTATTTTGATGATGATATTTACCCCTTTGTCTTGTATCATTGAATGGTTTACTGTATCTGCTTTGGTATAATCCATCACTAGGTGAACTTTGGGCCACGGATCTTGAATCAGTTGAGTTTACATCATACTGATGTTTGGAATTCTGAACACTGCCATTATTTGATGACTCTATCTTAGGGTAATATTTTGGCGTAAATACATCTGCATTGACATTTAAAGTTGAAAGTTGAATATCGATCAAATTCCGATTAGACAGATTGTAGCTCGGTAGGCTGTCAGTAGATGTTTTATCTGGGCGAGAGCTCATGCGCTCTGATTTTGTAGGTGTAATTTTAGGGTACATATTAAGGTTGTTTTCACCAGCTGAAGTAGTTGGAACAATGTTTATTTTATTGGCAACAATTATCGATTCACATCTGTCTGGCCGGATATTTACTTTGTCACCTCTAAATGGCTTTAAATTGTCATGTCCATTGTCTATGAGAGCAGGTGCTTCTTTGGTAACTCTGTTTCCTTCAAATTCTTCTGAATATTGCATATTTACAATAGAGTTTTCATTTTTCTGGACCAAATCTTGTTGTGTTGTCGACACACGTTTAAGATTATTCTTTCGGCTCTTTTTATCCATTCTTCTACCTAGAAAAGATGAATGATTATTGTTTTTAAATAATTAATGAAATATGTTTATTATGTAGTGTAAATGACCCAACACAAATACAGATGTTTTCGTCATTCTCAATCAATATTATTACAAGTTTTGTTATACTGCCAGACATGATTCAAAAATTTCAATAGACTACAATAATGTATGTTCTTTATTCATTAAAAAAAATTATCACTTTTAAATGCTTTGAACCGGTTTTAAGCAAAAATCTAACTTTGAGATCAAAAGGCCGCTCATTGAATCGGATGCGAAACTACAAAAAGTACATTGTGTTAATTCAATTATTTTTTTTTTCATTCAAAATGCCGAAACGAATTTTGAAAACTAGGAATCTGCAAATTTAGTGAATTTAACTGAACAAAATTCTACATTAGTAGAGTAAATATGGGCTCCTATCGTGTCATTCCGTTTGCACTTTATTGCTAAAAGCTACGACCAATTTAAAATTATTATTCCTCATCAAAAAAAAAAAAATTTTGGCTTGGTCATAAAAAAATCGCCTCGTACTGGGTTTGCTGGGGGTGAATTTAAAAAAAATCTCTTTTTTTAATATTTTCTACATCTTAAAAAAGCCTGCTTTCTGAAAGGGAAGGCGACTCTGAAAAGAAAGACCCCCCCCCCCCAAAAAAAAAAACTCTCTGGAGCCGCTCACAGGAAACTGAGAAGAGAGTTGAAACTACAAAAACAGGGGGAAACTGGAGACCTAGAAAGCTAGGGTTGAAGGTGAACCCCACGGTAGCAAAACCCGGGACCAGCAAGGAACCGGAAGGTAACCAGGAGGAACTCTCAACCGTCGAGGACAAAAAAAGGACTCACTCGGAAGAGAGTACTCCAAGATCGGCACAGCCTAAAAAACATAGGAAGGTGAGAACACCTCTTATGCAAAGGCTGTAACGGATATCTGAATGGCAATAATACCACAAGGGTATCCAGAAAATACTCTGAGCAAGGATCAGTCGGACCTTATAAGGGCAGCACTGATACAAGCAGTAGACAATATAAAAGAAAGAGAACATGCATCAAGGTTCTCAGGAGCGCAGCTTAGCGCTGATCAGGCCACAAAGGCCTGGCTGGTGCGGGTGGTCGGGGAAACAGAACCCTGGTCAGGGGCAAAACTTAGCATCACTGACGCCAAGGACGTTCCGGAGCCTATAAGAGCGCTAGTGTGGATACCAGAGACCCAAAAGGAACCAGAAAAAAAAAAGACTGGGAATTCAAAACCCGGGATTAAAACCAGAAACGTGGACCCTAGTGGACAGGAAACCTGACACAAAAGGCCAACCATTAATTTTCCTCCTGGGAGAAAACCTATGGGAGAAAATAGAGCAGCTTCAATGCAGACCTTACCTAAACCTAACTAGGGTGCTATTCAAGCGACTAGGTGGGAAAAGGGAAGAGGGAGCAGAGAAGATGGAAACTGAAGAAGTGGGGACTGAAGAGAAACCCACTGAAACGGAGGGAGGAACCCCAACCTGAATGAGGTAAGGTGTTCAAATTTCTACAAATTAATACCCAACATAACAAAGCAGCTTTTGCTGCTTTGCAACAATATGTAAGAAAGAACAATATTGATATTATACTGATACAGGAACCTTAGATATCCAACGGGATATCCAAACTTAGCAAAGAAAAACCTATATTTAATGTCATTATGGAAGCATACTACAAGCGACCTAATGACAGTAAAACGGAAAATCAAAAGGGAAGGGAACCAAACCGAGGTAATACTCGGGTCTGCGTACCTCCCCTTTGATCAACCGGGCCAACCACCGACTAGGGAAGTGGAAAGACTGGTCCATCAATGTGATGAGAAGAAAATCCACCTTTTACTAGGATGCGATGCCAATGCACACCACATTACATGGGGGAGCACAGGAACTAACAAAAGAGGTGAGTCACTTTTGGAGGGTGACGGGCAGTTATCATTAGATACAAGGTTTCCCCAGAAGCGAGTTGCACGTGTTTTTTCCGACCCGAGGGGCATTAGAACGGAGATTTTAAAAAAGGGGGTGGTTTTTGGCCAATAGGGGGTGAACGCAACCCGAAAATTAAATTTGCTCTACACCATCGTATTCAGCACCCTCAAAAACGAGGGAGGAAAGTGGTTTCGTTGCGTCTGAAAAAATTCGGGTGTTTTCCGACTCATAGACACCACTAACAGATATACGGGTGTCCCATTAGTGCGGGATTCTTCTCTGGCAGCTTCACTTTTGAAGTTATAAAAAAAGATGAGGGAAAAAAATTGTATGGTTTGAAGAGACCTTCTACCTAAAATAATTTTCAGCTACACAGGATGGCCCAATATCGCTATACGCCTTACAACTTTGTTATTTTAAATAGGACACCCTATATATTATTAAATTTTCAGATTATCTGAAAAAAATCAGTAAGAATGGTTTTCACAGTTTCAGTATAATGTGAATAGTTTTTGAGTTATAAACAAGTGAAAATTGCCATTTTCCATTTTCAAAGCAGCTTACAATGAAAACGGCTCAAGACAGCAGAAAAAGGTTTACATGTCCCTATTTTTTACAACTTTTTACAAGGTATCCTATGATGTGGATGAAATTGTTATACAGGGTGATGAAAAATCTGAAAATTTTCAGAACAAAGGTAACAAAAAAGCGGATCTGCTTGCAAAAAAGAGATCCAAACTACCCTTAATGGGGCCAGAACCAACTTGCTGCATAGACTACAGCAAAGTCAGAAGGGAAATAAAAGAGTGTACTTGTACGCTTTTTAACGTAATATGAAATAAGAAAAGGTAATTTAATACACCGCGATGTTTAATTATTATGGGAAATAAAAAAGAAATTGGGAAATTTAAATATCAGTAGGTTGCTCAATGACACACACCCAAATAAGTTGCTATATCTCATAAACGAAGGCCCAAGTCAAAATGTTATAAGAGTGAGGATAGTAAAACAAATAAACGCTCAATCAAAAAAACCATACATCTGAGCCATAGGCATAATATGCAGAAAAATGGCGGGGGGGGGGGGGGGGGGGGGGGGACAAGGTCTGCCATAAACCTCCTTTCGTGCGCTCGCGGTTGGATTCTCTTTGAATTTTTTTTTAAGTCAACCTCCTTTTTTGTAACACCCTATATACAATATTCTAACAAACTGTAATTTTTTGGTAGGTAATTTTATGATATTTTGAACTCAATTTTCTCAATATTTCATGAATGATCAGCAAATTTTTTCCAAGATATCATACATCTAAATTGAGAATAAATTGTCCTTTCATGCAAATATTTTCCCAAAAATCGGAGTGAGTTATAATGCACAGGCTCCCAATGGAAAACCGTGTCTCATATAACGTGGTCCTGTACCTTATTAGAGAATCCTGAGTTGATACGAAAAAAAATTTCAAATAAATGTTGTTTTGGATAATGGGATCTTTTTTATAAACTAATTTCAAAATGGTCGACGTTTTATATAGGTACAGGGTTATGACCGTAATTTACCTTTTTTTAAATTAGAAGGCCTGAATATTTTCTACTCTTCTAAAACTAATGATAAATACAAATACATTAATATATATTGTCATATGGGTCTACGATCTCCTGTTTCGAATTTTTGAGGCCTCTTCAGCAAAAAATAGCTCAAATTTAAAGCACCATGTAAAGTCTATCCAAAAATATAAGCCCATCTTTTGTTGCTTGCCTTACAATGGTAGTGTAAATACTCTTAATAGAAATATTATTTACGACACCAAGATCTAAGCAAAATACAGGTAAAACTCTTGAATCTTAAATGCGCATGAAATCGGCTTAAAATCACAATGGTTACTTTATGGCAACCCTCCCTGCAGGAGGTAGGTGTAGATGAGATTCAATAACCCGGCCCGTATTCTACTCTTTGGTAATCTTTTTTTTTTCTTTGGTAATTTCTTAATTTATTTTTTTTTTAATTAAATTAATTTTTATGAATTTTTTTACACTTTCAGAGTCTCACATCTACGAAACTGTATGACATAAATTGATGAAATGAATTTTAGCTCACTAAAAAATTAACAAGTTATCACACAAAATTCGAGAAATCAGAAGAAACGCGCAAAAAGTGATTGAAAATGATTTTTGAAATTTCGAATTTTACTAAGTATTTTAATCATTTTTTCAAATAGCACCCTGTATTTTTTTTATTTCATTAGATTGGCAAAAAAAAACTAAACAAAATCGATGTGCATGATTGGGGAATAATATTTTTTCATTTTTCAAATAATGCTATTTGAAAAAATTATTTTTTTAAATTGTAAAATTCGAAATTTCAAAAGTCATTTGGAATCACTTTTTGCGCGTTTCTTCTGATTTCTCGAATTTTGTGTGATAACTTGTTAATTATTTAGTGAACTAAAATTTATTTCATCAATTTATGTCATACAGTTTCGTAGATAACACGGTTTTAGTGAGACTCTGAAAGTGTCAAAAAATTCATAAAAATCCAAATAACTCAAAAACAATTGAAGGTCGATATCATGTTGTTTAACTAGTCACTTCGTTTTTGATGAAGAACATGAATCCATAAAAAAAACCGCACCGTGTCATTTAAAATAACGAAGTTCGTGTCCACTTCCGGTATAACCGTACTTCCCATCTTCTTCAATGGATCATTAGAACGAGCATATAACACAAGACATCACAATTGTAAATTTCAATGCCAATGGCTTAGCTAAACAGCGATCACTATTTATAGACTTCTTATATCGACACAAAATCTCTATAGCCTGTATAACAGAAACTCACTTGGCCGAAAGAGAGCCATTCAAAGTTCCAGGATACATAATGATAAGAAGCAATAGAAATGCACGAGTAGCTTCAGGAGGAGTAACAATTTTAATTAAACGCAATATCAACCACCATGTCCTAGAGTATGATGATTTCAATAGTCTCAAAGTAGTAGGTATACAGCTAAAATTAAATGACAATAGTACAATAATATAATCTCCGCCTATAAGCAACCCAATAAAAGACTAAGATTTGACGACTTGGAAAAGATATTTGGTAACCAAGAAACCGTCCTGATGATCGGTGATATAAATTGCAAAAGTACCCAGTGGGGTTGCAGGGCCAACAACCCGGGTGGTGCAATATTGCAAACCCTATCAACACAATTAAACCGACTAATACACAGTCCAATGGAATATACATACATACTACCCCTATAGATATAATGCTGCTCAGCCCGACATACTAGATATTGTGATCTCAAAGAACTTTACTAAGAATATGAATCAAACAGTAGTATGTGAACTGGACTCTGATCACATTCCAGTCATTATATCATTCCTCAGCACTCCGCATTTTAAACAAAACTATCCTAAACTAATAAATGAAACTATAAATTGGCAAAAAGTTCCAAACCATATTGGACAGTAATCTTAAATATCCAGCTAGATTACAAACAACTGAAGATATTGATACAATAATAGATAACTACAGTAACAAGATCGCTGACAGTGCCCGGAGTGCACAGCAACAAAGAACAAAATTCAAGAGAGAAAATAATAACTACACACCTGAACACATCAGAGTATTGATACAAATGAAAAGCCGGCTGAGGCGAGAGCACCAAAGAACCAAAAATCCACAACTAAAAAATCAACTTAATAACGTAACGCATAACTTGAAACACGAACTGGATGCCATCCGTATACGTGCCTACCAACACTATATAGAGAAACTGGAACCCAATGACCCAGGAATGTGGAAGGCCACCCGAAAAATACTGAAAACACCTCAGACCATTTCTCCATTAACAGTCGGCGATCAGACATTCTACACCGACACCGAACAGACTCACTTATTTAGCACATACTTAGAAGAAAAAGTATTTACCCCATCAATAACCGCCAACACACCGCTGCACCTAACAAACAACATCGAAAGAAACTTGCCAATACCCGGTAGAATAACTCCCACATCACCATCCGAAATAAAATCAATAATCCATTCTCTTCCAAGCAAAAAAAGTCCAGGACTCCAAAGAGCATTGCTTGCATAACATCGCTCATAAATGCATGTCTAAGACTGGGATACTTTCCAAAAGAATGGAAACATGCACACGTCTTGATTTTTCACAAACCGGGCAAAAACAAACGAAGACTTGAAAGCTACAGACCAATCAGCCTGTTACCAACAATGTCAAAACTACTTGAGAAAATCCTTCATGCACAGCTAATGGATCATATATCACGATCAAATGCAATACCACCATTTCAATTCGGTTTCAGAAAACATCACTCATGCAATCACCAACTACTTAGATTGACAGAACTGATTGAAAAAGGCTTTGAAGCGAAACAAAATACAACTATCCTATTTATAGACATCGAGCAGGCTTTCGACAAGGTGTGGATTGAAGGCCTCAAGTTCAAACTTATGAAACTCAAGCTCCCTGAATATCTGTTTATCTGGAAGACAGGACATTTGCAGTTAGGGTCAACTCCGAAGTATCTGCTATCAAAGCAATAAAGGCTGGTGTGCCCCAAGGCAGTGTATTTGGCCCGTTACTTTTTAATCTCTTTGTGGCAGATATCCTTACGCCAACAGCTCTAGCAATGTTCGCTGACGACACTGCAATAATTACTCAAAATGGAAACCTGGTGGAAGCAATTGAGAGCCTACAAAAGTCATATAACATACTGGGAAAATGGCTTCAGAAGTGGCGAATTCAAATCAACCCAACAAAATGTGAGGCGACAATCTTCACTCTAAGAAGAATACATGATCCACCAAACATCATTGTCAACGGTAATGAAATCCAGTGGACCCCGTCTGATAAAGCAGTTAAATACTTGGGCGTTTACCTGGACAAACAACTGACATGGAGCATTCATATTAACAACAGACTGAATCAAGCATTATACAAAATTGCATCAACTCTATCCCTTAATTAATCGAAATCTCAACAAAAGACCAAATGTGGGGTTCTCTTATATAAATCACGGTAATTATGGAGATGAGCGGCATAGATATAGGGCGAAATGGCTTATACTATCGGATAGCTTGTGTCGCTAGGAGTATCAAGGTACCATTGAATTTTTGCGCCGGCAAGTAATAGTCGAGAAATAAGGCCTTAAAGTGGCATTACGTGTGTTTGTACATATACGCTCGAACGGGAAGCACGCACTCATAGTCGTGTGTCCGAAGGAGTGCGGCTTCCTGTTCGAGCGTATATGTACGAATATATGCGTATTAGGGAAAGGATGAAACTTTAAGGCCTTATTTCTCGACTATTACTTGCCGGCGCAAAAATTCAATGGTACCTTGATACTCCTAGAGACACAAGCTATCCGATAGTATAAGCCAAATCGCCCTATACCAATGCCGCTCATCTCCATAATGACCTAAATCACTAATAAGACCTTTATTACTCTATGCTTGTGTCGTCTGGGGAAATACATCACAAACAAACATCAAGAAGATCCAGACTTTCCAGAACAAAATAGCAAGAATTGTAGTAAATGCACCCTGGTTTGTGGGAAACCAACAGCTGAAGCTACCCCCAATAAAAGAAATGATCAAATCGATTACAACACGCTTCTTTCAAGAAAGAATTAAAATAAAATTCGAAAGCTTGGCATAGAAAAAAAGAATGTTCGTTAGTTAAAACGACTGCATTCCCAAACAATTCCTAATATCACTTATCATTCAACATAATTTAGTATTATGTGCACTGCGCTACTGATATAATTTCTAGTCTGATAGGGTGGAACAGTTGAAAAGCTCGCAAGATGCGCAATTCAGGCCTAGCCTCTCGCTTTCTTATAGAAATTGGAAAGGGGCAGTACCTATACAAACTTTGGTCATTATACAGACAAAGAGCTACTCGCACTCCGACAACTGTAACCACAATTTTTATGGCCCATTATCATTTTATCTGAGTACTTTTTAGAAAATTTTTATCCTCAAACGGCCTTCTGCCAAGCAGAAAGTATTTCACAATATTGCGTGAGTGCAGAGACCCGGGTATCACTACCAGGTCCTGGTGATACAAAGAAAAAAATAATTAATTATGCCTTGGCGCTTTTTACCCACCCAGCGCCCCTATTCACTCATTCACAAATAAGGAAACCACAACAAAATTGAATAGAATATAAAAATTGCTGAAGACAAATGCGACTGGCCCGTCATAATGTATATTCAAAACTTTTAATGCAGAGTTGAAAGTATGTAGGTATTATGCTTACCTGTGAAAATAAGAACACTAATATAAATATAATATTTCTAGTTGGCACTGACTGATATGAATAACCCAGCCATTATTATTAATTCCTACTGCTAAAAAACATAAATCAGATCCCTGTGGAGGGAAAGTCCCTGTATTTGTGTTTTCTCAAAGGCATGCTTTTTATAAAACAAAGGAGGCAAAATACATAGGTAAATCATAACTTCTCATAATTATTATTTTACTAAAACTTTATATCAATAATTAAATTAAAAATATTTACCTACCACCTTCCTTTTATTGGGATATTATTGTGGATTATGTGGATTGTGGATGATTGATGTGATTTTATTTTATTTCTTGATGCACGTTTGTTCACTTTTTGCGTCCATTAAACATTAAACCAATTCACCGCTTCACTTCTGCCTCTGGCTGGCCAAGTCCAAGCTTCCGCTCCACGCCACCACGCCACACGTTACGTTGGTCACGCGTTCACGTCAGGTGTCACGTGTCGTGTAACGTTACAACAAGCTACTTCTTCTTCTTCTTCCCCACTCGCCTCGCCACTGCCTTTACGCCTAACGAATTACCTATTCCTCTACGTTTGACATAAATAATGTAAAGAATACGTAAACAATACGTAAAGAATAGGTAAATAACGAAAACAATGGAAAAGCAAGGTTATGTTCTATGTTTGTTTTGATAACAAATTATTATTGCTTATATTAATTTATTATTATTATTGTTCATGTAATGTAATCCCACTACTACACACAAGATTGCGATGGTTGACAGAAGTCAAAACTCAAGAATATTCTGAGCTCCAGTTCATCGAAATTAAAATAGATAACACTAAAAATTATGCTGCTTTGTGTGATGTGGAATATGCGAATATGTGAGAATACCTTGCTAAACTGCAGTTTCTAGATTAAAGGCGGCACATAGCAGGTAAGCTAAAGTCAAGTCGTTGCTGAGTGAGATAATATATCGTGTGAATGTGATCAACAAAATTTTTCATCAACTATTGCCTTGAATAAAATGAAGCATGTCTGCCAGATAAAACACAAACAATTGGTAGGTGTGTAAGTGAACTACTCCAATCAATGATCTACAAATCATAGAACAATAAACAAAAACATGACTACTTGCATAATGAACTTTGTGAGAGTTAGAGTAAAGAAACTAACCTGAAACATTAACGATATCTGCTGAGTACGTGTGGTGCTGAGTAATCTCACTAATTTCAGTTTGCATTGGTTGTATTTCAAGGAGGATGAACAACTCTAGCCGTTGTAGGGTATCTGTGTTACCGACACTGGCCCCTAATAGCCTTAGTGTCGGTAATACAGGTACCCAAAATCGTTGTTATCTCAGAAACTCAGAATATTATGTCTTTCTGAATGAGGATGAAACAATATTTCAGTTTGACGTTTCCGTTCGAGTTTGGGTTTTTGAATGTTCCAATTATATTATCATTTACCATTTTATAATTTCACTTCCAAAGCACAAAAAATAACAAAACTTATGATTTATGAAGAATGGTGGTCAAAAATGTCATGAATCATAAAAAAGTGACAATTAAGGTAGGTGTTCAGTAACATACCAGTAATTTCATCACGTTCTTAAATTATAGTCATAAATTATATTTTTTCGCAATTGCCCGTATTCATCAATAAATATAACCCCTGGGGTTATATTTTGGAGCATGTCATTGGTTTAGAATTCGTAGCGTTCGTAGGGTTTGACCATTAGACCAATCAGCTGTCAGAAAATTCAAAATATAACCCCAGAGTTATATTTTGAAGTTTGATGAATACGGACAAATATCTTTAATATTTTAACGAAACTGACAGGAAGTGAAATTAAATATGACACATGAGAATTTGAACTACAAAAGTTATTTCAGAATTTGTTTAGTAAAATAAGCTCAGACATGACTGCAATAGCCATCTCTCTCTTCCAATCACTAGTTGATGAAAAATTTTGAGGATCACCGGATATTAGATATATTGTACTTATATTCAGGTCTTGGTTTTTATTTGCACTTCCCTTCAAGCATGATTTTTCCACATTTTAGGAATGAGGTCAGGTCAGGTCAGGTCAGGTCAGGTCAATAAAAATTTTGCTGCTTTGTATGATGTGGAATATATGAATGTGAGAAATAATTTGCTAATACTGCAGTTTCTAGATTAAAGGCACATAGCAGTCATAGTACATAGAGGTAAGTTAAAGTCAAGTCGTTGCTGAGTGAGCTATTATTATATTATACTTATATCAAATACATTAGATAATAATATATCTAATATCATATCTAGAGTATTTGCTTATATGTATATTTAGTTCTTGATTTTTTATTCGCACTTCAAGCATGATTTTTCCTCATTTTAGGAATGAGATCCTCCTGAACCAGCAGATTTAATTCCCTTCACTTAGAGTAGCACTTATTTATCAGAAGGAAAAGTTCAAAAACGTGAACATTTGGAACATCGGACAGCGAAAATCAAAATTCTAATAATGAATCATTTCAGACCATTCGTACTACTGCCAATTTATGAGTCACGTTTGGAAGAGGAAATTAACACAACAAGTTACGAATACCCAGAGAAGTATTTTGTGAAGAAATTTTTTTTATAAAAACGCTCCGGTATATGTATATGTCGATAATTATTGTCGATGTAGATGTGGAGCTGGAAACAGAGGTTGATAGTATGTTTGAAACTTTCACTTGTAAAAAAATTGAGTGAAGTACTGATTATATTTATTTATTTTAGGGTTTTGCTTCAAGTTTTTACTATCATCAGCACCACCAACATAGAGCACGTCATTTGGCGTTGCACACTGCAGTCGCCTTCTGCTAGTCTCGCTAGACCACTTTCTGACCTGGCAAGATATTATTGAGACTAGCTCTGCCATATCGATGGCACGTTTTAAAACTGCACCTAACTGCAAGAATGAACTCAAAAGCTTATTACAGCTCGAAGGAATAGGTATTTCCTATCTACTACCGAAGTGACTTTAATTATTTAATTCTTTACGTATTGTATACATTGCTTACGTAAAACGTTGAGGATGAATTCTTTACGCATAAAGGCACATCACTTTGGTGATGTTGCCGCATTCTTTACCTCTATTCTTTAATTTCTTTACGTGATTGTTTACGGGTAAACAATTCATTCTTTACATGGACTTTTTGAAGGTAAAGAATGTAAACAACGTAAAAAAAGTAAACAATGCAAATTTATGCTTATTATTGCTCATGCAGTTAATAGTTTATGCATCTAATTGTTACTGAATAATAATAAACAATGTATGCCTCATTTTTTATTGATTGAATGAGTATTATTATTATTGGTAACACTAACCCTACATTTTAGGTTACCTATTTATTTTGAATTTTATTGTGATTATTTGGACTGAAATTAATGTAAATAAGGTTGAGTAAGAAAGTAAAAAAGCAGGTTTTCTTGGTTTATTTATTTAGCTCAGTTACACTATTTGTATTCAGTATTCGTCACTATAATTAAGAATCTAGAATTTTTAAAGATAAAAAAACACATGGAACCGTTTTTTAGATCGGTTAATTAAATGCTAACCGATTTAATCGATTTAATTAACATGCAGTGTGAGAATTGCAATTAACTACTGTGACAAATTTTAACAGTACGTCCCATTGTAGTATAACTGACGGCATAAACTGTGGTAATATAAAGTTTCCTTGCTAATTGAATCGATTCATTTACGATTTCAGTTAGTTTGTCTCATGGTTCAGCTTCCCCCGTTAGATCCCATGCACTTAGGAACGGTTGTGAACCAGTTGAGTTATGTAGCATTAATAAGACCATTTTTGAGTTCCTAGACGAATTTTTACACACGTCAATAAGCAGTTTCTACATGTTGAGGGATCAAGATGTTTTCTCTCGATACTATCGTTTTTCCCTTGGATACCAAATTTTTTCGGTGTAGTTTTTTCAGATCAAGTACATATGATGGTATCTGGTGGCTTAACTGATATAATATTTGATGATGATATGCCAGAGCTAGTCTCGCCAGATCAGAAAGTGGTCTAGCGAGACTAGCAGGATGGCGACTGCAGTCAAACGCCAAATGACGTGTTCTATGTCGATGGTGGTGAGTGGTGATTGTAAAAATTTGAAGCAAAACGCTAAAATGAATAAATATAATCAGTACTTCACTCAATTTTTTTGTGAAGTGAAAGTGAAAGTTTCAAACATACTTTATCAACTTCTGTTTCCAGCTCCATCTCTACTTCGACACGTATATACTTCGTTTCAAGGTATAAGGAAACTCGTAAATAATAAGTACAATAAAATATCTGTAAACTATGTCTGCAGACATGGTTTATGACGACAATGAACCGTACTAAGGAGAAGTTTTTTTACACTTAAATTCCTTTAAATTCCTTTAAATTCGGAAAAAGTTACAGGGAAGTTTTGAAAATTGAAAATTTTAAATTTTAGTGAAATAAACACCATGTCAAAAACAAAATTTTCAAAAAAATTCGAACATCCGTCCTTTTTCCATTTCTTCTTGAAATTTTTTTAAAGTTTTTTTTAGTATACTTGTCTACTGTAAAAGTTTCAGTTTTATTTCTTCAAAAAAGTGCTCATAAACGGTTATCGAAATTTAGCAATTTTTACCCTTTTCCTTTACCTTTTTTCGGTGGACATTTGATGATGAGTTTGGGTGATTTTCGTAAAGTGATGTCGTCCTCAATAGTGTATTTTTTTATTAAGAAATAGATTAAAAAATCTACATGAAATCTAAATAATAATACGTAAAATTCAGGACATTTTCTACTCCAGCCGTTTTTGTAGAAACGAAATGATGCTTAAACCTTAATGCGGCCCTGACCGACATTAGTGCAGGCTGAGTGAGCCTGCCGTCCCAGGTGTTTATTTACATTTTTTTCTATTGTTAAGGGGTAATTTGTGGACAGCTTAATGATGGCAATACAATTTACGAGTTTCCTTATACCTTGAAATAATCTATACCTATCCTACCAGTGTTTTCATGAAAAAAATTTCTTCACAAAATACTTCTCTGTGTGGTTCGGGTATTATTTCTGAAGAAATATATTTGTAACTTGTTGTATTAATTTCCTCTTCTAAGCTTGACTCATAAATTGGCAGTGGTACGAATAATCGGAATGATTTATTATCAGAATTTTGATTTTCGTCCAATGTTTACTTTTTGAACATCTTCTATACAACACCCTGTATACCGTGTCCGCCATTTCGGGATCAACCTGTATATCAGTTAAGTCACCAATACCATCACGTACTTGAGCTTAAAAAAGTAGACCGAAAAAATTTGGTACCCAAAGGAAAAACAAAAAAAAAGCGAATTTTTGTGACAAAAAAATAACATCTTAAGAAATAAATCACCTTGATGAATCAATAGCAAACTTTTTTGGGTGCAAGGTGCAATATACCTCTTACCGCAATAGATTCTGACCACTTTAGGCGATTTGTAAAGTTATTGTTATATTGATCTTCGACCAGCATGGATCCAAGTTACCCAGCCGCAAAGTATTATCAATTACCTACTTTACCAGAAACTGCTTACAAGAAATGCAGTGTTGGGAAAGATCATTTCTAAAAAGATCTAGATTATATCAAAGATCATTTAAAAATTAGAGATCTAGATCAGATCATAGATCTCGAAATTGAAAATGATCTAGATCAAAGATCAGAGATCATCAAATAAAAGATCTGAGTTTTAGATCACTAATGTCCGTATTCATCAAACTTCAAAATATAACTCTGGGGTTATATTTTGAATTTTCTGACAGCTGATTGGTCTAATGCTCAAACCCTACGAACGCTACGAATTTTAAACCAATGACATGTTCTAAAATATAACCCCAGGGGTTATATTTATTGATGAATACGGGCCTAAATAGATCAATTTTTTTTTCAACATAAATTTCAAAGTTTTCATTATACCTCACAAATGTTGACTTCCACATTCAAATATTTTCAAGTGTTCCGTTAGCGCTTGGATTACTATCTCCATAGTGACGTTATGCGCAGCGCGGACGAGTTTTCAGTCTCAGGCTGACATACCTTGTGTAGTTGTATCACAGTATAGAATACCTGACCTGACCTGACCTGACTCTATACTGTGGTTGTATGTTTTATCTTTTATTTGTTTCATCAGTTATTTTTACAAAATAAGGCTAGGAATTTTTTCTTTGTTCACTGTGCACCATATACACACATATACCCTTATACTTACAGACTATCTTATTATACTGTGCCTTTGGCATGGCCAAATAAATAAAGAAAAAAGCAAGTAATCATGGTTATTATTCTGTGTCATGGAGTTAAAACTATTAAAAATAAGCATCGAATCATCGAAATCATTACAATCGTAAACAGTTATGTTTGATTAAATGAAAAATGAAAATGAAGTTGACACAGACACAGAATTGTAAGATTTTGGTATATGGCCTTCACATTATTTCTATATTTATAGCCAGCTTTATTTCATTAAACTTGCATTTTTATTGAAAAAACTTTATCAATAAAAAAGATCTAGAAAAAAGATCCTAGATCGAAAAAAACTGATCTAGATCAGATCATAGATCTTTCATGTCAAAAGAATCTAGATCAGATCATAGATCTCAATATATGATCTAGATCAGTGATCTAGATCAAAAGATCTAGATCGG